>CM061921.1:16840828-17051368 GCA_031002005.1 Vandiemenella viatica
CACCAGCAAATCAGCAGGCGGTCTCTTCTTTCTTCATTATTCTATGCTTCTCAGTTAATATTAAACAATATACTTAACACAATAGTGCAGAAATAACGACTAAATATTTTTAATAAACCTTAAAAAACAATTACTGTACAAAATTTCTGGCTATAATTGTTTCTCCAAAGCTACATATCTTGAATAATATCAGCTAATTTCAATTACCTGTCTAATGAACATCAACAATACACAATATCAGTCAAAAAGTTCATAAGTTTTATTTACCTTTTATGTATTATTAATTTTTAATTTTGATGGAGCTAACAATCCAGTAGCAATTCCTCCAGTCATCCATTTTCCCTTTTTTATATACATATATATTTTTTTTAAATTTTCATTTATAATTGGAATGTAAAGTTCCTCCCTCATTTACTATTATGATTTACAAGTTTTAATACTAAATCCTATGCACATTTTGGAAAATTATTTATCACTACACTTGGTAATTTGTTTCAATCTCTGACACCCTTTCCAACAAAAGAAAAATTTCCCACTCCCTTATGCATGATATCGAGTGCAAGCTTGTGGTCATGGTTGCCTTTCCCATTCCATGCACTATTCCTAACTCTTGGACCAATATCCCTCCAAGCTTCATCCCAGCACTCTCTTCACCCTCCTCCTTTCCTCCAATGAGTCCCAACCCAGCTCCCTTATCATATCAGTTGTTGCCTGGGTCCTGCAATAAGTTCCACAAATAAATCGATCTGCTTTTCTTTGCACACCTTCCAACTCCTGTATTTGATAACCAAAATGTGGGTCCCAAACTACACTACCATATTCAACCAATTGTCTGACCAAAGTTTTGTTACCCAACTCCCTAACTTCTCTGGTACATCTTCTAATCACCCTCTCCAATAAATGGAGGATTTTGTAATCTTTTCCAATGTGATGTGCCCAGTTGAGTTTGTTATCAATTGTTATGCCAAGATATTTACAATTCAAGCTTCCAACAAGCAATTCTGACCCTACCTTATAATCGTAATTAATCTTTTGGTTTTTTATCTGTGTACCTAATAAGCTGACTTTTGTTGGCTTTTATCTTCATTCCATGCTGACCAACCCATTAAGATATTCTAGCCAGGTCACCCTGCAGCTGTTCAGAGTGTTTTGATCCTATTGTATTCCATTATATCATCTGCAAAATACCTAGACTATGACCTTAAACCATAAACACAGTCATTCATTAGAATTATGAACAGCAATTTTCCCAATAAACTACCCAGTTGTACTCCCATATTTACTTCCACCTCTTTTGATAATGTATTTTCAGCTCTAATACTTTGCTTTCTGGCTTTTAAGAATTCCTCTATACAACAAGTAATTTTTTGATCCAATCCAATAGATTTGAGATTATTTAAAACCATTTTATGACTCACTGTATCAAATGTCTTAGAAAGGTCTAGTGGCACATGATCAACTTGGCCTCCCTTGTCCAAATCATCTGAAATATCTTGCATATAGCCCACCATCCGGGATTCACATGAATATCCTAGCCTAAAGTCATGTTGTTAATCTGAAAACCAGCTTCATTATTCACAGACATTTCTGATATAGTTGCATATCAATCTCTCCATCATTTTTTCCTATCACTGAGGTCACACTAATTGGCCTGTAATTTTCAAACCTGCCTGCCTAGCATAATGACATCTAACCAATTCCAAATGAACCATGTATTCTTTCATGTATACTAATTCTTTATTCTGCCCATTGATGGAATTTAAATTAGGTATGGGAGTTTTGCCTGTATTGCTATCTATGGTACAGGGAATCCCCGTATAAACTAAAGTAAGCATATTATAGAGGCTATTTGTTTGTGGTGTTGGTTAGTGTAGTGTAGGTGCAGCGTTTCAGTCAGTTAGTGGCACAGTTGTTTGTTTATTGCTATGTACTGAAGAATGATTGATTTTGCGATGGATTTACAGGCTTTCTTTAGAAAAAAATCTAAGTTGAAGATGAAATTGATCACAAACAACCTCATTCCACAAAACAGACAGAAGCACAAGAAACAATTGCAACTCCTGGTGCTATGGAAACAAGTAAGGTGAAATATGTTGGTAATGTTAGCAATGGTATTCCTTCTGATATTACACAAATTGGAGACCCGAAAAAAGCGTTATTTTAGATATATATCCAAAAGAAAACAACAGGATTTTTTTAGCAGAATAGTTTAAGCGATCAGATAAAGTAAAATTTTAACTTCCACCCTACCTGTAACCACCGCTGCCGTACCATAATCCATTTCTAGTTACGGCCCTGGTTGCCAGTAACAGTATTTAAAGCCCGGGGTCTTCATACCACAGCCTACAAAACCCTCCAATCCACTCCACAGTACTCCTTTTTATTTTTAATCTGCTTAACGTCTCTCTAACAGCAAGGTCTTCAGAGACGGGAATGGATGGGGGGCATGGAATGGGAATGAATTCGGCCATGGCCTTTTGAAGGAAGCATCCCGGCATTTGCCTGGGGTGATTTGGGAAACCATGGAAAACCCAAATCTGGATTCCCGGACGGGGATTTGAACCGCTGTCCTCCCGAATGCGAGGCCAGAACGCTAGCCGTTACACCACCACGCTAGGTCACAGTACTCCTGCCTTACATGTATCTGACTCACGTTTATAGTGCACACTTAACTTATTCAAGGGAGACGTACATGATTCATCCCTGGTGCAAAGATCGAGGAATCTTCAGTCAACATCACCACAGAAGCACCAAAGCCTCAGATTCAGCCTTCAAATTCAGCTTTGAACTAAATATCCACAGTTAGTTCTGTCAATTCACACATTCAGCCAGCCGCTGAAAGTACAAAAGAGAAGCCTCCAAGCCAATGCAGTAAGAATGAGTGGTGCCGACATGTTCAACTGTTTGCAATCAGCTATACCTCGTTTGCTTAATTTCATCAGGGATGACCTGTTATACATCTCAGATAGGCAATGCAGAATAAATACCAAATGTTCTTCTCAAAACCATCCGCCATCTCCTTAATTGCCTCAATAAATCACCAACCACAAGAATCCCCATCTGCGATTGATCAGATTTAATAGCCTGGGAGTCGCCAACTCACAGTATGACGATTGCGGAAGTTTATCAGTCCCCGAAAATATGACAAATCGGTTCGATAGGGGTACATGTTCAACATCATGACAGCTTAGCGTGTCTGACTGCTCCTGCATATTACTTCAGGTTCCAATAACCGCAAAACAGTCAGCGATATGTATCTGTCGAACAACATCAATCCTCTCTGCTAGGTTGCAAGTGTGATGGCCGATAAAGGAGAACCTGTGAGAAGCCTAGCTACACAAGTCACTACCACCTGCTCTTGCTCCAGTTATCAGCTACACCATTTTCGTAAACAAAGCTTCCAGCTGGGTGCACATATCAGCCACCTCAGCCTTCGTCTGCATATAATAACCATAGTCTCTATATCGAATGGGATGGAATTTGGCCATGAGATATTGAAGTAAGCATCCCGCCGTTGGAGTTCTTTTGGGGAACTGTATTTATATATATAAATAAAACTGAAGTCTTGATAGCTGGAAGGTTGTTTGATAGGTCTCAGGCAGGTCACTTACATAAACAATTAACAGTGGTGGCGCTCGGATGGATCCCTGAAGTAGGTAGTTGTAAAAATTAAGGATAAAAATTGATATTATAACTATTGTCAGTGAAATAAATATCCATTTAATTTCATTTTTTTTCATCCCGTCTGCGCAACAAAGTGCAAAATGTGTTTTTTATACAATGTTTCATTCATGAGCTTCAAATATTTGAAATTCTTAGCTACCACATAACTGCTTCGCATTAATTCCAATATCACTGTAGTTAACCAAAACGTTATTTTTCTTAAATTGTTCGAATTGATGAATCTAAATTTAGATACTTATATTGAGCAGTACCTTTATAACCATTCTCAGTTTTCTTTTATTAACTAATATCAGATACAGACACATAATTTATGTTCCAAATGATTAATTTCGTAAATAAATGATCCCCATGGTCCCGTAGAAAGAACGGTATCTGAAATTAATTATAGAACTAAAAATAAGTGTGTATGTAATGGACAATGTTGCCTTCACATAAGATTCCTTCAATACTGAAGAACTGCAGTTTCTCTTTCGATACGAAGCCTTGGAACTAACTGTTTCTTGTACATTATTAGAATAACCTCCTTATTTTATCCTTTGTCGGCTGTTGATCCCGCAGAGAAACAGAAATGAATTCTTCAATTAAACAAAGTTTTTCAACGTAAACTTGAACAAAATCCAGTTGACTTGGACGACATGAATATAGTGAGTATGTGTTCCTCATCTGAGCTGAGTAACACCCGTTAGTATGTGTTTTTCAAGATCGCCATCGTCACTTCTGAACGAATGGATCTCTCCATGCGAATTTTTTCCCCCCTTAGAGTTATATGCGTCGACGACGTTGAGGTTATTAGAGGTGGTAAAGGACTTTGTCAATGAACGGGAAGGAATTCGACTTTGACCTTTGGAAGGAACCATGTCCGAATTCGCCTGGAGAAATCTGTGGGTAGCTTGGAAAACCCAAATCTGGATGCACGGACGAGGATTCGATCCCGCGTCCTTCCGATTGCGAGGCAGGAGTGTTACCACTCATCCACCACACTCGGTACTCTGCGTGAATATTGTATGGTAGGCAGCCTACAGCACTGAGCGTAATATTGTACCGTCAAATAATCTGACAGATTATGCATTTTGTAATGAGCTCTATGCCTGCCTTTACTGTCTCCATCATTGACTGCAAAGTGTAAATCGTATAAGGTATACTAAACTGTGGACACTTTTTACTGCAATCATTGTAACGAAGGGTCTTTAAAGATACTTCAGTCACGCAGCTGTGGTTCTTCTAGGGTTTGTCGATTATTACTCCATCAGAAGTGATCCATCATCCAGTCACAATTATGTTTGTTTAACTATAAATAAGTTTCTCAGCATTCTTGTTGTTCCAAACTAAAAGATCTGGAAATAAAAGAAAGAACGACATGGCATTTGTTATGAAATGGACATGATGCTACAGTAATAGAGATCTTAGACTGATTTTTTTCTGAGCTGACGCCTTGTTGACATCGCGGTCAACAGTGGAGGGAGAGGATGGTGGAGGGCAATGTATGGGGTAGAATTTGGTCATGGCTTTTAAACACCGAGATAGTTAAAAAAAAAGATATAAAAACTATATTCCATGTGAAGGCCATTGTCACGAGAGCACTTCAAAAACAGGAAGGTAACTCTACCAAATCTTTCCGTGCTTAAGAGATAGTGTGCTGATCAAATATGTGAATCCGTTCCAAAAATCACACCATGGACAATATGAATCTTATTTACGCCGTATTACGATGTCAGGGAGTGATATTTGCACCGAAGGGTCGTTGGTAATTATAAACTAGTTAATAATGCACGACGCAGAGGAGAGATGCTACACAGACTGAGGACTGCTGCAAAACTGGATCAGAGATTCTGAAACACAAGAAATCCCTAATTAGACAGTTGTAGCGAAAGAGTTCTATCAGCCACAGTATGTTCTGCCACCTCCTGGTCAACAATGAAATCACAAGGACACTACAATTGTACTAATAATGTCGGTATTCAAATATTTTTGGTCTTGTGGCTAAATTGTTAGGCAGTTACAAATACTCGTCAAAGAATTCCTTTTTTACTATAATTATTGATGGTATGAGAAGATTTATGAAAGCATAATTTTTCTGTTAGAAAATAAGAAAAGGCTCTTTGAATTTAAATCAAAACACTCGCCAACAAAAATAATTTCCTGAAAGTTTCCTTCACTTCATGAATCAAATTATACTAATTTTGGGATAGGAAAAACGATTATTATAAAGAAAGTTTTTGATTACCTCTAGTTTCTCTGATATAGAATAGTTGGAAGAATTTTATGTTTACTGAATAAGAGAAAACAATACATTTTAATTAGTTATGCCAACCAAATTGAAAGTCCATTTGAATTTTTTTGTGGACATTTACATTCTAAGAGTTCCAAATTCGTGGAAGAATGCTTACCAGGTGGTTGTATCTGAAGAGAATCGTGTAGTGGCTTCATGAGATCGTTGTCTTTCAGCTTGTTTCTTGTAAATGACTTGAAGAGCTTCCCTACGCACAGTGCAGTAGTAATCACCAACCACTACTTCATTCTAACGGCTCCTATATCTGTTTTCCATTACAAAATAATTCTGATAGAATCTTTCTCCGTTTTCATCACTAATGTCTCCACAACTAGAAGAGTAGGAGAGTAGGCCGGTGACGGCTCGTACCCACGACCAAAAAAGTGTAACATCAAAGGATGCCGCCTCCCCTCCTTGAAATCGATACCCCCTCCCCCTCCCATCCTTGTAGCTGATACCCTCCTCCCCTCCCTTCCATATAACCTGACACCATTCCGCTGACCTTGAAACCTCAGTTTTCCCTCTTTGTAACCTGATACCACCTCCCCTCTATGTAACCTGATACCCCCTCCCTTCCCCTCCTTGTAACCTGACACCATTCCGCTGACCTTGAAACCTCAGTTTCCCCTCTTTGTAACCTGATACCATGTGCAGGTGTTCCTTCCGTGTTCTGATACCCTTCCGCCGACCTTGGAACCCCCCTTCCCCTCCTTGTAACCTGATATGTTGCCACCGACCTTGAAACCTGCAGGTGTGTTCCAGTGTAACCTGATATCCTTCCGTTGGCCTTGAAACCTGATACTCTATGCAGGTGTTCCAGTGTTACCTGAAACCCTTCCGTTGGCCTTGAAACCTGATACCCCGCAGTATAACCTGATACCCTACCGCTGGCCTTGTAACCTGCAGGTGTAGTGTAACCTGATATCCTACCGTTGGCCTTGAAACCTGATTCCCCGCGGTGTTACCTGAAACCTTGCCTCTGACCTTTAATTCGAAACCGCGGGCAGGTACAAACCTGTTGTAACCTGATACCCCGCTCCGAGAACAGTTGTCGCTATACCTGGTTTTTAGTGCAGGTGGTGAACAAAAACAGGTTCTAGCTACCTGGAAACGTGCTGGGGTAAGACGATCGCGTATTTATGCTTGGCTAGTCGGCTCATGCCCTTTGGATGATGTTAGTAAGAATTAGGACATTCAGGCTACAGTTCATGAATTGAAGTTTAATAATAATAAATTTATGTGTTTTGTATAAATAAAAACACATTGTATTTAATTTGATTTGATTTTTTATTTCACCCACCATTGGACAGTTAAAAATAACTTTTCAGCGTCACATTACAAAGTTTCATCGAATTATTTTTCCTGAGTTCTCGTAAAGGTTGACACCCCAAATCTTCAGTATTGTAGCAGACAATAGTCTTATTACAATTAAATAGACATTTGGTGATGTAAAGATGTTCCTCGAAATAAAATTATTTTTAACTCACTTCTTTCTGGCCTTTGTCCACATATTCCACAACCATTTGTACCTGGAGGGTGAGCAATGAAGTCTTAGTTAGGTCTTCTGGAGGACCCGTGTTCAAATCTCGACGATTCTGATTTTCCGAAACCACTTTATGGAAATGCCGCGGTGGTTACTTTTATAAAGGCACACATCGTTAGAAGTAGTCAAGAATATCTAATGTTCCCACAAAATAATGAAGAACGTTATAATGCGTCCGTGCTTTTGGGTTCGTTTAGTTTTTCCTTTGCTCAGTGCTTTATGCTTGGCGGCAACGAGACAGGGTTTGTGAGAATGTTCGTAGTTATTAACACTATGATAGTAAAGTTATTTAAAGATGAATGTAATTAAAAATAATGATAACAACACCAACCGGGACTACACTGCATTTATTTTCAATCAGTTATTGGAATTCATTTTCATCTCTCGTAGTTCTATCGTACAATATATATTTAAGGATATTGCAACTTTCCTAACTGTCATCATATAGCTAGGTGAAACTTTCTGACAAATTTGTATGACTAGCTACATATTGGGAATTTCATTTTAATGTCTCCATTCTATTCCTCGATAGTTCTTAACTCCTATGGCATTTACTTTCTGTTACTATAAAAGCGTTTCACGTAATTACAGATCTTTTAGCGACTTAGTGGTTAAAGCGTCTGACTGGAGACTGTAAGGTTCCCGGTTCGAAATTCCGGATCGGTGTTGGATACTCATAGGCCTGTAACCAGACATAAATGCTGTGAAGTATTCATGGTTCGTTTTTCTAACTTAAACTGCAGGTGCCCTTAAGTAAGATAAGGAAGGAAGGAACTAGCCACCCGATCTGCAATACAAGTCTGTCTCCATCGGTAAGTTTTCAACCAGAAACTTAAACTACTTCGATTTTACTTGTGCGCGCTAATAGTGAGTGGCTTGTTAGAAAATAGAAGATAGTGTAGATTATCATTAGCTGACTCAATGGGCTAAGACTATTAAAATTAAAATTTAGGTATTTCGATTTTAGTGAATTATGAATGAAACTAAATGCGAGAATTTGGTGCAACAACTAACAGGAAGCGCTATTTGTTTAACAGTAAATTAGAAATGTATGTTAGACTTCTCCCCCTACTTAGAAGGGAAAAAGTTTCGGTGGGATTGTAAAGGATCATCTGGTTGAAAGGCCAGAGAGTTACCGCTCACACACCACGATCTGGCACTCACGTTAAAACTTGTGGAACTAGCTCTGATTACTATTGACTTCCAATTTTTTTTTCTAACAGTATGCGGTAATATTCATGTAATTTATGGAGACCAATGGCAGAAGGTATATGAACATAAAAATAATAAGAAATAAAAGCAGAAAGTTATGAAAATGTAGTTATTAGTAATATAGAGGATAGATAAGTTATACGAATACTAAAAAAAAACCAAAAATAAAAAAATGGCATGAAGTAAACATATTAATGCAGAATTACTTTAACTACTTATTCAATAAAATGATTTAAAGATATACATGGTTCATAAAACAAAAATTTGGAAGCGCAATAGAAACCAATATTGTTGGTCACAATTTTCAAAAAAGCAAAACGCTCCTACTTAATAATTAATTATCGAGGTATAAGCGTATTAAATAAAGCACATAAAGTATACTCTAAAATTATTGTAAGAAGAGTGAGGAAAATAGTAGAGGTCGTCATAGTGCAAATAAAAACATGAATCGGAAAGGAGGGAGCTAAGGAACTGTTCCGTATTTAGTATGATATTAAAATAAAGAGATACAACGCCAGTATACCAAAAAGACGTAATAAATATTCATTGACTTCGTTTAAGGTTTTAGAGAACGAAAAGAATTTTTTATGTTATGGCTTTACTTCTCGTCGACGTCGAGGTTATTGCAGGCGGTAAAGGACTGGGCCAACGAACGGGAAGGAATTTGGCCCTCACCTTATGATGGAACAATGTCGGCATTCGCCTGGAGAAATATGGGGAAACCATGTAAAACCCAAATCTGGATGCCCGGATTGGGATTCGAACACGTGTTCTCCCGAGTGCGAGACCAGAGCGTTAACCACTCACCCACAACGCTCGGTGGAACGAAAAACAGAGAGCTTATTTTCATAATAAATAAAAGATGTTTTCCCATACACCTAATAGAATTTGTAAATTGTTTATATAAAGGACCAGATACAACTACTGCAGGCGACTTAAGGGCGAAGAATAACGCATTCTGTGAATCGAAATGAAAATCAGAGACCTATGAAACAAATAAATAAATATCTTTAATTTAAATAAATATAATTTAATATAATTGTTATTAACTTATTATTATTAGAATTTATCTGCAAACTTCATGCAAGTATTTTCAACTTTGTTGCGAGAAAACAGTGTCTAGACACATATTCTTCTCGGGTTTGCCGCCGGATCACATTTTCTAACCACAAGCTTTCGGCGACTTGCACCACCGCTATCATCAGGTCTGTTGTAACTGTTACAACAGACCTGATGATGGCGGCGGTGCAAGTCGTCGAAAGCTTGTGGTTAGAAAATGTGATCCGGCGGCAAACCCGCGAAGAATATGTATCAATAATACGCCGGGAAAGACTTATCTTTCATAGTGTCTAGACAGTTGTGTACTTACCTTAGAAACACCCAGTAACGTAATAACGCAGTACATGACATTTCTGTAAGTCGTTTCGTGATCCATGGATCAATAACTACAATCTGAGCGCTAAATACAACAAATGATAGGAAAGAAAGCAACGGTCAGTTCTTAAAAAATATAAAACTAGTCTTTCAACCTCCATAAAATATTTTGGATAATTTTTATAATGATTTCGATGGACCATTTGCAATAGCGAAAGGTAATTGATGGGTAATATAATATCAAAACACTGCTATCCAAGCGTCTACTTTATCAGAGGGAAAATTTCTACTGCATGTGCATAAAAAGTGGAATCATAGCTGGAAGCACTTAGGGAACTTGAAATAACTGAAAATGTATTAACTCTGAGATACTGTAGAATATTCCTACTAATTTCCAAATCAAATGGAATGATTTTGTGTAAGATAGAGGACTATAAAACCAATAGTCCAAAACTGTAGAAATATTGTTGTTCTAAAGCTGTAAATCAAAACTGAAATGATCAATTTTCAGTAATCAAAATGACATTCTTTGAATTGTCAAAGCCAGCTTTGGCAAAAGTCCGCAGAAAGTGTAGTACCTGTGGCTACCTGCCGCCATAGAAGGTCTGAATATTAGGCTACGCGGGATGCATCGCAGGCATACATACAAGCCCACAACCATCCCCTCGGCTGCTCATTACGTGCGCTCCCCAGGCACAAAGAAGCGTTTGCCACTGTAAGCGTTCCAGCGTGCTGAGCGTGTACAGGGGGAACACTTGAAAAGGAAACTCCTTGGACACAAGGTAACCTCGAGCTCAAGAAGAAACCACAGATTGCCTAGTCCAGTGTTTTCGATATCTGAGCTGTGGACATCTGGCACTCGACTGCACTGGGGAAGCCGTGTCATACTCAACACCGTAAGCAAAGAACACTTCAAGAAATGTACCACAGCGTCCGTCATGGCAACGGAGTGTGCAAGAAAGAAGAAAAACTACCCGACGATCCATTCTGCTGCTTCCCTTTCTGCTCCACATAGCCGGCTCTACTATTGGGCATGTGGCCAGCAAAATATCGAGTGCTTCTGGAATCGAAGAATATCGCATCGTGCAGCTAACTCAACAAATAGATGAAGAGGGCTTCGTTTTCCATCTTGGTAGTGCAAGAACTCCACTGGACTTGGCTCAAGACCAGATTACTGAGATATCTAATCAGTACCTACCTCTGAAATCTGAGCCCCAGGAGACAAAGAACTCAAAAATTTCACCGTTAGTGGTATAATTCGAGGAGAACTATAAGAAACTTCGCGGCAGAGTGGCCAATTTGGTAAAAAGAACCTTTGCTACTAAGACAGAAAGAGGTGATTAGATGTAATTTACATTCACTACATCTGAAGATAACATAATTCATGAAAGTGGGCTTTAGAAATATACCTCGCAAATTCCTAACTACCAACATGAAAGATCTACAGGATATGGAATTTGACGCGCAAACGGTAGCGACCGGGTACAAAGGTCGCCATGGCTCTGTTTCTGGTAGTCGTGCCTGACAGACCTGAGAACTGGCACCTATATGATATGGAGTTCATGTCTCTCCTTAAAGTCACGCAGAGCATCACCAGGGCGTCCTTACTATAACAAATGCCAGCTGTTTGATCATATAGCCAAGCATTGCATGATGATGCCTATCTGTGTTAAAAGTGCATAAATCCAACGACTGCACAACACATAAGACCCACAATGAAGCTAAATGCAGCAACTGTGTAGGGAATCACATCGTCAGCAACAAGGGCTGTGTCATATTATTATTACTGTTATTATTATTATCATTACTCCGCGATTCACTAAAAGTGGGTGGCGGAAACCATGGAAGCGTTCTGGAATACTTCAATTTACACAACAAGCTGTGCCAAAAGTTAAGGTCGAGTTAAGAGTCTATGAAACTACCAGTGAGACAGGGAAATGAACCGGGGATCTTTCGATCTGCAGTCAGATACCTTAACCACAAAGCACCTCTTCAGATCCTAAGGTAGCAAGGCACCAATCACAGCTGCAGAGAAACTGCTACCTCTTCACCAGCTGAAACTATAGAACCTGCATCGCGTCCCACAGCTCCCGGGTAACACATTCGCAGTCGTAATCGCCTCTCCAGAGCTTCAGCTACAGTGAAGATGGCTTAGATAGGCTGTTCAGTATGTTTGAAAGAGTCTTCAACACACATCTTAGACTCATTGAAAGGATGGATCACCTGCATGTGGATATCCAGGCAGCAGTGATGGCAGTCACACCTACTACCTTCAGCACAAATCCATCAAACTATGAATGGATAGAAAACCTCATATATGTGGTCTCTTTATTTGTGTGTGGAGTGCGAAAGGTGTGTATTCTTAAATCCTGGAATTCAGAAACTTCATCGTGGAGCACAATATCGATGTATGTCTCGTTAGCAAGACAAACCTGAAAACCAGTTTCCACCCATCAGTCGCTGACTACAAATGACACAGAAGACATCGCCCCTCTGTAGGAGGTTGAGTAGCTATATACGTCAGAATGGGGGTACCTCAAACGAAACTCCGCTTCCTGTTCTCCAACTCAATGAAGCTGTTGACATAGAAATAAATACAGCCAGGTGGGTACCCCGATTATCTCTGCCTACCAACCTGCTCGCAGAAATTTCCATGAGGCAGAAGCAGCAGTGGTTGCCCCTGTAAGATTCAAACTTCTTATTGGCAGAAACGCTGACTGGCACTACAGAGTAACGAACCAGGCCGACAAAGCACTACGAAAAATTTCAATCAGGTACTACATGTGTGTGTGGGCCCCTGACGAACCCACACATTAGCTCAAGATTCCTGGCAGATCTAACGTCCTCATTGTTTTCATCACAAACTACATCATGGGATTTATTGCTGCCTCTACCATATACACCCTGTTTTCGGACCACCTGCGAATCATCATCAAGGTAGGTACACACATTCTGTAGCCGGAAACTATCTCATGAAAGAATTGAAGTTGTCATTGAACAATAATCATACCCGGGAATGGAACTCTCGCCCCTCAGTGTTACGACAAGAGGACGGTACAATATGGTCGCAGACCCGATGGCTTGCCAAGAAATAGACTTCCACCATTCCAACGTAAGTGCAACTACGTATATCGTCTGGAAGACAAGACCAAAGTCTTGGCGGAAGGTGAAGCTACAACAACACAGGCTTTAAAAGAAAAAGAAAACACTTTGCAGGGTAATGACACTCCCAATATAGAAGGCAAGACACAGTTCCCCTCCCTTCACGACAAACCAAATGCATGGAAAAAACAGACAGACGAGAACCAAAAGCAATCCTCTACAAACAATACAAAAAGGAGAATAAAATTACAAGATAAGGCAGACAAATCTGGAGTGTGAGGTGGTTTCATGACAGACTTACTAGAACTACTTACTTTTCTGAAGGAGTTTGAGCTCAAAAAGTAGACGCACACAGTGAAAACTGTTTTGAAGAAACTTAAAAAATCATCCGACTTCACAGAAAGGACACTAATTCTATTACCAGCCCTAGTTGACTACTTCAATGAAAGAGATACAAAATAAATGGCGACTAAAAATACTAGTTTGGAAAGCCAATGGCATCTCCAGCACAAGACTCGAGTTACTTGACTTTCTTGAATAATATAAAATTGACATATCTCTTATAGAAGGAACTCACCGGAAATCAGAAAATTATTATAAGCTAAGGAACTATACAGTGACATGGACTGACTGATTGACCAGGTGAGGTGGCATGGCCCCTTAACCTAAAAGAAGTTTGGTTCCTACAGATCTTTCTGTTACATAAACAAGTGACCTAGAGCACACCAGTATCGAGTTGATATTAGGAGGGACCTGATCCATCTAGTAGTTACATACAATCAACCGAATAATATGATATACCCGGAAAACGTGCAAACTCTGCTATATAGGAATGACATTGTAATTGATGGTGACTTGAATGCCAAGAGCCAGATCTGGCATAGCCGTATTCCAATTGTAACCGAGCCAGCCTCGGTAGCGTAGGGGCTAGAGTGCTAGCTCCACGTGCCGAAGGCCACCGGTTCGAATCCGGCCGCGGGCATGGATGTTAAGTGTTGTGTGTCTGTGTGAATGTCCTGTCCGTCCTGTGGCGTCCATACATTGGAAAAAAATACACATTGAGCTGGCTGTATGGCCTCCGTTGCCGAATGCCATTAAAAAAAAAAAAAAAAAAAAAAAAAAAAAAAAAAAATGTAACCGAAGGGAGTTGCGCACGGTGCTGCACAACAACAGAAATATTGAAGTGCCAGCGCCTTGTGTGCCAACTTACTTCCAAAATATGGCAGTATATCAGCCTGACATCCTGGATGTATTTGTAGTGAACAGAGATCTCAAAACACTATTATCTCATCTCCGACCACAATCCGATTCTTCTGTCAGCTTGGAATAACAACGAACTTGGACACGAAATCATATCAACTAGGAAAACTACAAAGAGGAAGTCTCGTTCCGACCCTCGGACTTTCCGACTGCAAACTCAAGTTAACAATTCGATGAAGCCGTTGCCAAACTTGGTTCAATCATATACGATTGTTCCAAACACAACACAATAAATACTCAAACAATGTTTATGCATTATCAGACACTACATCATGTCATATCTCTAATAAACCTCAAAAGACAGATCTGGAAGCGATGGTATCTTTGGCGTGCTCTAGCTGACAGAAGGACTGTCAACCTCCTGGTAGATGAAATCTAAGGGAATAGATATGAAAGAACATAGAGGGAACTCTGTGGCCAGTGACCGCGAGATATCGGCAGAGCTAACCATCTGTAGCATCGTAGACAGAGTTGATTGTGGACCTCTGGTTCAGAGCCGTATTGAAGGGCTGAACCAGAGACTACGACGTTTCTGTGATGACATTGGCTGCAGATTTCTCGATCTTCGCCATAGGGTCGAGTCTTGTAGGGTTCCCCTTAATAGGTCAGGCGTGCACTACACACGTGAATTGGCTACACTGGTGGCAGGGGCCGTGTGGAATGCACTGGGTGGTTTTTTAGGATGAGGGAGGAAGACCCTAAACACGAAATTCAGTTACGGGCAACCGAATCAGATACAACACCGGAATGTAGGAGCAACGTAAAAAAATCTCGACAGTTAAAAGTTCTCGTAATTAACTGTAGAAGCGTTTGTAACAAACAACAGGAACTTGAAAGCGTTATTTGTAGTAGAGAAGCGGATATCGTTATCGGTACAGAAAGTTGGTTGAAACCGGAAATAAATTCCGCCGAAACTTTTAAAGATAGCATGAACGTTTTTCGTAAAGACAGATTACATTCTCATGGAGGTGGGGTATTCATAGCTGTGAGTAAATTTCTCCCATGTAATAAAATAGACGTCGATACGATCTGTGAAATCATATGGATTAAACTCACGTTGCTGGGTCAAAATTCATCATAGGCGCCTTCTACCGTCCACCCGATTCCAACATAGCTATCGTCGAGGAGTTAAGAAATAATAGAAATAGTATAGCTAGCCGTTTTAAGGATCATGCTATTATTCTAGGAGGCGACTTCAATCTGCCTTATATTGACTGGCGTAATTACGTTCACATCACAGGTAGCAGGGATAAGGCAGCTTCTGAAGTAATTCTCGATTTGTTGTCAGATAATCAGTTCGAGCAGCTAGTTAATGAACCTACGCGGTGTCATAACGGTAGCGAAAACATTTTAGACTTGCTGGTTACCAACAGGCCAGAATTATTCACCAACATTTCAACGACCACAGGAATAAGCGATCACAATGTGGTAATTGCGACTATCAAATTAATGACCAAGCGAAAAAGGAAAAAAGGGCGGATTGTATACAGATTCAGTAAGGCCTCAAAGGAGTGTTTTAGAACCTACCTGAGGAATAATTACCATAACTTCAAGTCAACAAAGGACACCGTTGAAGAGATGTGGCATCGTTTTATACATATAGTCAGGGAAGGAATGGAAATATATATACCAAAGCGGACAATAAAGGGGGAGAATGATCAACCGTGGTACACATGCGAAGCCAAAAGATTACTAAAAAAAAAAAACAAAGGAAAATACACGAACGCTCAAGAAGGAAGGGGTGTCACAGCGATTTAGAAACCTTAGCTGATTTAAGAGGACGTATTAAGAATGTAATGCGCGAGGCCTTTAACGATTTTCACTCCAACTTTCTCTCTAAGAGTCTCACAGAAAACCCAAAGAAATTTTGGTCGTATGTACGAAAAGTTAATTGTACCAACAGCAATATTCCAGCACTAATTCGTGAAGGTTCCGAGGTTAATGAAAGCCGCGATAAAGCTAACGTACTAAATACTGTATTCAAAAATTCATTTACAAATGAACATAAGGATAGTATTCCCGTTTTCCCACGCCGTGGCGGGTCGGTGATGGAATCATTACGAATAGATACTGCAGGTGTCATTAAGCAATTAGAGCTCCTGAAGTGGGGGAAAGCACCGGGCCCGGATGGAATTCCAGTGATAGTATTTTCAGTGTATGCTGCGGAAATCGGGCCATTTCTGTCTGATATATTCAGTAAATCATTAGAAGAGCGAAAAGTACCTTCAGACTGGAAAATAGCGCAAGTAACTCCGATTTTCAAAAAAGGTGATCGAAGTGATCCTGGAAACTATCGTCCCATATCTATAACATCTGTTTGTAGTAGAGTTATGGAGCATATTATGTGCTCGAACATTATGAATTTTCTAGATGATAATAATTTGCTTACAACAAATCAACACGCATTTCGGAAGAAAATATCATGTGAAACACAGCTGGCCCTATTTACACACGACGTAATGAAAGTTATCGATGCAGGTTTACAAGTAGATGCAATTTTTTTAGATTTCCAGAAAGCCTTTGACTCTGTGCCACACAACCGCCTTTTAGCGAAGCTTCGAGCGTACGGTATATCGGATCAGCTTTTTGAATGGATAAAGGATTTTCTAACTGGTCGGTCGCAGTATGTTGTCGTTGAAGGAGAAAGTTCTTCTAATCTGTATGTTACATCGGGTGTACCTCAAGGAAGTGTAATAGGACCACTTCTTTTCTTAATTTTTATAAACGATCTCGGAGACAAAGTGAAAAGCCTATTTAGATTGTTTGCTGATGATGCGGTTATTTGTAGGGAAGTAAGAAATTTGGCCGATTGCTTAGAAATTCGGCGCGATCTGGATGTTATTTTGGCTTGGTGCGCTGAGTGGCAACTTACTCAAAATTGTAAAAAGTGCAAGACAATGAGCATAACTAACAAAAATAATCCAATTGTTCAGAATTACGAGTTAAACAATACAGTTATTGAAATGGGCGATTCTGTGAAATATTTGGGAGTAACAGTACAATGGAACATGAAATGGGACATACACATTAATTCGTTAGTAGGTAGAGCAAATTCTAGGCGGCGATTCTTAGGTCGAATCTTGAAAAATTGTAATGAACAAACAAAGGAGATAGCTTTTTTTTTTTTTTTTTTTTAAAAAACAGTGTAACGTCCCTTTTTAAGCTACACCGACACGCCATCCGAGAATACATGCTATTGTTTATAATCTCCTATTTAGCAGAGTGAAAATTCTTCATCTGACATGAAAATGTCCAATGTACGATTAAAAAAATACATGCCAGCGTCCCACAGATAAGTGCCTATAGGCCAGTCTATGTAAGTGACATACCATACCACATCCTCAGCAACATTTCTCTTTACATTGACAACACAGCTGTGTATGCCCGTAGCAGAAATCTCAAGTATGCAACAAAGGATGTTTAGCGACATTTTGAAATCCTTATATAATGCTTCAACCTCTGGTGTATCAAAATTAACAAAAGAAAATGTCAGCCTGTAAATTTTTCAAAAGAATAAAAAAACCTGACTTATTACTCAGAATTAGTGTCGTAGATATTGATTGGCAGGACAATGTTAAGTATCTTGGACTGCTACTAGGCATGCATCTGAAGTGGGAAAAAATTAATCTCAGAAATTGGTAGTGAAACAGCAGAATTGTATCCCATGAAGAGAACGAAAGGAATGCTAACACGCGAATTCAACTTTTAAGATTTCTCAAAGACCTTCAAAAAACTCGCCAATCATCCAATAGGATTAGTGGTAAGCGCGTCAACTGTTACTTGTAGGACCCAAAATATGTCTCTTACCTCCTTTAGTATTTAAGTTGGCCCCAGAATGAAAATACACCCTCCAATAGTTTTACATAGGCACCGCTGTAAACTTGGTCCCTTATAAGTTATGAGAAACAAGGCTTTTGCTAGGGTTAGTGCATAAATCTTAGTCTCAGCTATGACCGTGGATATTTCAGTTCTTGCTTTGTAAATATACTTGGTCACCACTTAGTTTAAATAATTTCAAACTAAGAAAAGGTGTTTGCAAATAATGTTCAGAAGTCTATTTCTGGTATACACAAACTATATCCTTGAAAAGTTCTTACAAAGTTACAAACTGAAATGGCATCAGACAAATTCTCCCAAGATATAATTGCAAGTTCGATTAACCGATTCGAGCCCGACCACGCCCCATAGTTCGAGGTACACTTAATTAATTTGTGGAATCAAATAAAAGTTTAACACACGCTTCCGCTATTCAACTTGTTTGTAAACGACCGACACTTAGGTGATCCCTACGCACTCCTTGGCGTAAATACTGCTTCAAAAAAGCGTTGCCCTAAAACTGAATACGCGAACCTACATAACGGCAAAATAAAACGGTTGCACAGTAGTGCTCGATATTAAACTTTCTGACCGACTGAGCTACATGGTGTCACGCTCACTGATTCAGGAAGACTGGGGTAGCCTACATCTCGCCAACTCGGTAGCACCGAAGTGCTCTAAATGAAACTGGCTACCAACTGGGCTACATAGTTCCGCACTTACTGTATCTGGAAGACTGCGCTACTGCGACTGCGTGAGTGAGAACAAGGAAATTTCTGGGCGGATATTTATACTGACGGGCCGTGGAAACGCCGAGCCCTTCCGCCTCACACGAGAATATGCTGGAAAGCTGATCATATTCGTCTCTCACGCCCGAAGGTTTCAACAGATATTTGACCTTGACGGCTAAAAATGATCCTATCGTTCTGAAATTTTGGGGACAGTTAGTTTTTATGAAAAACGTCAACTTTTATCTTTATAAAAAAGTCTGTAACTTTAATAGTTTCCCTGTAAAAAAAAATTCGTTAATAACTTTCACAATCTTGCTGTCACTAAACTGACATAAATTTTACTTTACTCCCAAAGGGCTACTCTTTCGATTAATATTAAGCTAAGCATGCTTACTATTATCAAAAGGTGAAATCAAAATTCGCAAACTAAAAACAAAATCTAACTAATTAATATTTCAGAAGTTATTTAAGTTATCAACTTGAAAATAGTTTTAAAAATCTATATATTCAAAAATGATCATTGTGTGTAGTCTCTAACTGCTTGTTCAATTTATTACTAATTTTTGTTATTAATATCACTCCTCCAGGTGAATGCTTGAGGCTAATGCAAAAGAGAATACTATCTTAAAAACTTTAAATATCTGCTTTCTAGCTTGAATTAACATAGTAACTGATTATAGAAACGATATGCAATACTATTCAATCTAACTCATGGCTCTGAGAACAAATTTTGTCACGCAGTTACAAAATTTAAAAGATACCTGGCAAAATATAATACTAAAATGCACCCCCTCCCCCCACCCTTGGCTTAAATACCGTACTGTACATCCATGAAATCTAAACTAACAATTAGATCTCTCCCCTCAAATCCTGACATTACAAAAGGTCACTCTTAATGTCTCTTAAATTAGATTGTAAGTGGAGGGTCATGGCACACTATTGACAGGATGGTCTACGACAATACCGACCACGTTTGTAGGTCTGAGCAGACCACTGCAGTTGTTTTGGCAGCTTAGGAAGACGACCGGGCTAGTCGTCGAAATATCATGTCTTCACCCGTGAAGACTTCATTGCATCTGTAACCTTCTTGCGCTCTGCTTGATTATTATATTTATTTATTTACTTATCATTCTTGTTCCATGGATCCCTGCTGAGGAAGGGCCTCTGGGATATAGAACATGTCGTGGTTAATACACATACATACAATATGAATAATAATCGTAGTGAAATAATATATGTTGCAAAGACAAATAATAATAATAATAATAATAATAATTTTACAAATGAGTTTTTCAAAAGTCACGTTGAATACACTACTGTCAGACATGGCTGAATGAGAATCGGATAAGCGTTTAAACTCAACAACTGAGAATAATTTTCAGGTCCAGTCATTTTGACCTCTAAAACCTCTATAATTAAGAAACAGAAACCTCTATAAGAGAAAGTTGTTTTTCCTTCGTGGATCTCTATAACTGAGACTGTTACTTGTCGTTACCTCTATAAGCGACAGTCGAGCGTATTTGACAATTGCTATTTATAACCCATTCTTAAATTTCGTGGAACTAACTTTGTTGTATCGTATTCTGTTTGAATCGCCAATTGTTATATCAGTTGATAACTATCAATTGCGATGGAAGGTTCGCAATTTACTCAAAATGTCAAAACGAAAAACCAAAGTGTTGTCGTTAAGTGATAAACTTAAAATAGTGACTGCGTTCGAGAGCTGTAAATGGCAAAATGAAACACAGATTTGTTGTAACAGAATCCACCTTTTATAAAATTATAAAATCAAAAGATCCTATAAAGTCACAGTGCTCTGAGGGACACGGAAATATTAAGAGGAGTCGACATGGTTCTAAAAGGGTCATGATATAGCAGCCGAGGAAAGTAAATCTGTGGACCAAGGCGTGTGTAACCAATGGAATGAAGATCTGCCAAGTCGTTTAGAAGGGTATGATCAAAACGATATTTACAATGCAGATGAAACTGCTTTGTTCTTCAAGTGTCTTCTGGATAAAACATTTATATTTAAAGGTGAAAAATGCCTGAAGAAAAACAAAGCAAGGAAAGCCTTACTATTCTTCAATGTGTACACATGACTGGTGTGGACAAACTCCCCTTTTCATCATCGGGAAACCAAAGTGATCTAGATGTTTTAAAGGTGTCAAGACTCTACCTGTTGATTATGCCAGTAATACAAAGGCTTGGATGACAAAGATTTTATTTAGAAATTGGTTGAAAAAAATTGAAAATGAAATGAAGATAAAATGAAAAAAAATATGCTCTTTATTGACAACTGTGCTGCCCACACGGACTTACCAACACTTGGAAACGTAAGAGTCATATTCTTGCCTTCCAATACCACCAGTAAACTTCAACCATTAGATCAAGGTATCATATAGTCATTCAATCGCTTTTATCGCAGTGAAGTCGTTAAACATACTTGATGTGCCTGGAAAAAAACAATAGCCCTGAGATTGACGTACTTCTAACCATGAAATTTGCAAGGAGAGCATGATACACTGTAAGTTACTTTACTGTCAAAAAAGGCTTCAAGAAAGTGAATCCCGCTGAGAAACAGCAGTGAGCTGTTAAGAAACCCATAGGGAAATTTTTTTTTTCAATATCTGCTGTTTTATAATTCCTTGGCAAATTTTTTCTGTTATTTATTTAGTTTTTCATTTCTTCTATAATTCTATTGTTCTTGTCTTCTTTTTTATTTTTTCTAGACAAACAGCATATGATTGAGCCAGATTTCAATTCTTCGAGCTACAGTGTGTACGCAGTGACTATAACTTCAAGCCCCTCTATGTAATTAGTAATTCTACAATTGTATAAACGGTCGGTCATGCAGTTTCTGCCTTCTATCAAGACCAACATTCACAATTACCGAATTTTCAGTTTCACTGTCGGAATTGTTCCACTTCTTTCCCATCAAGATAATATTCCGCATCAGTTCTAGACTATTTCCTACAATTACCCTTCCATTACAGCCAACATTGAGGAACAGAATTTATAAATTTCTTACCCTTCAACCAAATGTTTCCCTCCAAACCGACTAGGGCACTATCAAACTTAAAAGTCTAGTATTACAGTGATCCAACGCAGTAACAACGATGATAATCTTCAAATAGACTCCGAAACCCTACCAGAAATTATTTACTTACAACAAAAAATTGCCAGAATGCTGGAACATTAATTTAAAACACAAATCCATCTATCAGCACTGAACTCCAACAATACATGCATACATACTGAAAATAAAACTTTACATTTATTCTACCCACTACTATTCAAATTTAAAATTAGAATTACTTTCTTCATTCCTTAATTAAAAGATACCACGGTATCTGCGGATATTCTAGCGATATTTACTAGTTGATCTCCACAATCCATTCTTTACAACTCTAACAAGTGATTTTTTTTTTTTTTTTTTATCAACCACTTTTCTCTAACTCAATTGTTCACTTTCCAAACTTACAGTTTCCAAATTTACTGTTAATTTTTACAGATATATGCTAATTTTTCTACTGTAACGATCTCAGTGAGACTGCAATGTCGCTCCAGATTTTACTACTTCAATACTTTCCAAGCTGTGACAATCTATCTACAACCCCCCCCCCCCCCCCATGCTTTTGTCGACGATTGTTGGTGATATGCTTCGGCCGTTACGTTTGATGGCGACAATTTCTGCCACTATCTGCCGATGATTCCCGATTCGTTAGACAACATACTAATTACGACTATCATTATTCTGTTTAAGGGTCGCCAAACTGTGATAGCCAAATTAATACTAGCAGACGCAGACAAGCCGTAATAGTCATTCGTTGGAGTGTTTAATTATTTATGCTCATTCAAGTTAAAACGGACCCACGTGGCTTTGGCGTGCCTCTACAGTTCTCGTCGATTTCACTCGAAAAGGATACAGCTGCCCCTAGTTGGGGATAAACATTATCATACACGGATTATTGCTGCAGCTCACTAATTATAAATTGCTAATTGAGTACTAATGCTATGTAACCTTTGTTCATAGAAGTATTACACAGTTTAAATTTATCACACACATGGATTTTTCTGAATGGTTCGGGATGTGATGACGTCACAACGTGGACAGGTTAGGGTAATGTAGACAGCTTCCTCAAATGACTGAACTTCCTCATACTCTCAATTCCACGTGGTCCTACTTCCACACACACACACACACACACACACACACACACACACACACACATACATATATATATATACAACAGCTGCGTCACCACTTAAGTCATAAATACACCAACAAAGTTGCAGCTGTAAACAGCAAACGATATCTTCCTTACAGCCAAGAATTCCAGTAACTTCCAAACTTCTTACCGCCAGTTACTCACCAAATCTATATGAGAAACACCTATCCCATACTATGGCTGTGGTCAGGGAAATTGACGGATGAAACCAAACGTGCTGTTGCCGCACCTCATAACATTCTTGAGTGGAATTCTCTATCTAACACTAGAAAATGACAACGCTGTGCATCCTGCATTGTCTATTACGAGAGTTTACGCACAAACCATTACTATATGCTAACCGGTGAATATGGTAACGGCGCGTTTTAAGCCGCCGGACAATACTACTGTAGTGAAGCACAACAACCATCCTGACTTTCTAGCACCAACCACAGTCTAACCATTATATTTTTCTCGTTTTATATTATTATTTCGTACTACCAAACTATATATATATATATATAAATGAAATATGACGATAGACAGGTCATAAAAGTTTGAAGCAGATTTTTTGGGCTAGTAATTCAAAATAATAAGAAATACGAAACATCCTGATACAGTCATAATTTACTGCTCCTTGCGCTGGAGTACTCAAGAATGAATTAAGAATTTCAAACCACGAAAATTTTTGCCAATTTAATAAACTAACTGTCACTCGCTTCTTAGTTCTTATGGACTGTTAACATACGGACCTCTGTCTTAAATCAATTATGTCACAGTTTCGACAGCACCAGCGCCCATGTGCTGATATCACATGCACTAACATTTCAACTGTTGGAAGTAAATAAATCCAACCAGTATTTCTTGTGCGAATCACGTTCGACGAAAAATGGATACTTATTTATTTGTTCTTTTAACTCAGCTTTAGAAATTCACATCAAGATTAAACATTACTTTATCTCCAGTACGACGGTCAGTACCGGATTAGACACGTGGCAAGCGTTAGGATTGGCTACAGGCCCCGCGCTTTCTGGGGCGGTGGTTTGATTCCAGCTGTGTAGCTTACTATTAGCTCCTCAAGCTCAGTTAAAACTATCTTAAGTGTGCATAATATTTTCTGGTTACAGTTTTCGTTTTCTCTGGGTGGATCAAGTACTTTATTGTTACGTCTTTAGATTTATGGCAGTATGCGTCTGTTGTTGGGAGCGCTTAAAGGTTAAAGGCCTCAAATTATTCAAACAGTCCATGTAGAGAAGATACTTCATTCCTGCAGATTTACTACAAATTATTTAATTCTTCAAGAAAGTACAATTACAGTACAGTACTGTCTTTGCTACTGGAAATTGCTAACTGTATTTTTTTTTTTACTTATTTTTTTTTTTAAAACGTGCATAGAAACTCATTTTTAATGTGTTCTCTCATTAGAGCATAGCCTTCTAAATAGACAGCAACATTCATTTCCATTCGGTTGCTTTTAGTACAGTGACAAAGTAATTAATTTTTGGCGTTTGGGACTAAGTTTTCGAAGCGAACAATTGAAAACCGTAGTTTCAGAGCGATTTTAATGTTTGAATTTGTAAAGGGCAAAAGTATGCAGCTGAAGAACTAATTATTTTAAAAAAGCTATTTGCAGTTTAAAAAGCGTGCTATGTCTACATTTCTGCAATTAAATTAAGGTTTTTCTTCAGTATTTACAAGGGGTAGATTCTTGCGGAATTTATTTTACAGACGATAAAGGGGAAAAAAAATTATAATTCAGCTAAAGATTCTTCTATCAAGTTTTTCGCATTATACGGAGTCCATCCTTGATCTGCCTAAATATAAATTCACTGGTTTCTACCTGACATTCATTGGCTGAACAGTGATCACGTGACCTTGTGCTGAGATTTGAATGTGATTGGTGTTCCATCGTCATTACAACGGCGACCTTTCAATGGTATGTATCCAGTTTAAATATGTTATCTATCTGAATTAAAAGCATTGTTTTCATTTTATTTGACATAAGTCTTATGAAACGTAGTGATTATTATCATTAAAGGAGAATTTAATTTAATATGTTGTTCTATTTGGAATGTGATTACTCTTGAGGTCTGCTTGTATTCTGGCGATTTATGTGACATAAGTGTAGTTAGTAATTTATTTAGAAATGAATTCTGAACTTGTTTAAAAAACCATATATTTCTTTGGCTAACAAGTAGAAAACTTGTGCAAAGAGAAATGATGTCATATTTTCATGTAGCGCAATACTGCACAGAAAATGGCGGCTTAGGCATGTACGAGAATATGGCGAAATGTAAAACAAAGGAAAAACAACTCTGAAATATATTGCATTTGAGTTCGTTTTTTAAAAAAAAAAATCAAGTTAATTGCATATTTGCTATAATAACAATTAGAACAAAATATGCACATCTCATTATCCACAGTTCTGAAGCTCATTTAAAAAGTACCTACAGTAAATTTTATGGTTTAATTCAAGACCACAAGTACTAATTCATGGTAGGTTATGAATGGTTTATATTATTTCTATTTGTTGTTTACTACAAGTAAACACTTACGATTTTGTCTCATCAGTTTGCATTTATTTCTAAAAGATTTTCTTTTAATTCATGTGTAAGTTACTGTCGCTTACAAAAACCAGGTTATTGGCAATGGAGCCTATGCTGTTGTGGCAACTCCTGCATATTTTTAACGCTCCTTTTCCTCTATATTTATTCACATTTTCACCATATTGCTTTTAATTTAATATAATCACAATGAATTTCACTACACACTCATTTTTCCCCTTGGTTGTAGTCACCCATTTTTGTCCGCTACAAATTTTAAATTCTTTCAGCACTTTGGGTAAATTTTTTCCACTTCTCTAGGGGTTTTATTCCAATCCCTTACTCCCATATCAAAAAAGAAAATTTTTCCACATTCTTATGCCTGAAGTTAAGTGCCAGCTTGCGATCATGATCATACTTAACCTTCAACTTTTAATACATCCACCATTATCTTCCAACGTATTATCACCTATATGCCTTGTACCCTCCTTGCACTCTCCTCATCTCCAGTAACTCCCAATCCAGCTATTTTATGATATCAGTTACTAATTGTGTTGTGCAGTAATGTCAAGAGACAAATCCAACAGCCCTTCTTTGCAGCTCCTGTATTTGATATTCAAAATGTTGGTCCCATACCAACAAATTAAAGAAATAATCCAACCAAAGTTTTGTAACTCAATTCCCTCTCTTCTCTGATAGTTTATTCTCTCATCACTCTATCCAATAAATGAAGGATTTCGAAATCTGTACCTACCACCTGCCCATTGTGTCCTCCCTAGTTGAGTTTCTTATCAAATGTTATACCAAGACATTTATATTTACTTTAAATTCTTTAACCTATAAATAAAAACATCCAATATCATTTGGATCAGTTTCAATATCAGGTGGATCATTTTCCTCAATTGATGTTAATATTGATAAATAAATAATACCAAGCAATTGTATGTTTGCGCATTTATTGATCTCCCGAACGTGTTTCACTTCATTTGCAGAAGCATCTTCAGCGGGTTCTGGTAATTACATACACATGTTATAATTTGGTTATGTTGTTACGTTTTTTATGATGAAATTGTTATCTAAATTATAATCTACTTACATTTTTCAGTCTACGCTCCTTTCTCAGCTACACTGATTTTAGCTTTCTATGTGAGTGGTAATTTATTTACTAGATAGTTATTCCACTAATGACTATCACTAATGTTGTGATAATGTAACAGACTGAAAAATGTAAGTAGATTATAATTTAGATTATAATTGTATATTACAAACATAACAACATAACCAAATTGAAACATGTGTACTTAATTACCAGGAGAACGCACTGAAGATGCTTCTGCAAATGAAGTGAGCCATGGTAAGGAGGTAAATAAATCCACAAACATTCAATTGCTTTGGGGTTATTTATTTGTCAATAAAAACTTTGAAACTTGTTTGTGCCATTAGTAGTTTTTGATCATCATCATTTCTTTTCTTACACATAAAGGTAAAGGCTATGGCGTTCCTATGGCTGCTGCTGCTTCCAGCAGGATTTACAAAGGTAGAGCTCTGCATTCCTATTACAATCTTTAAGGCACTAGAAAGGATTTAGCCAGGTCAGGTTCATGCTCCAGCCGTTCTTCACTCATTGAATAGCTGGCTGAGTGAGCCTGGGGAGACATTTCAGATGTTCAGTTTTGAATGAAAATCTTCAGCTTCATTGGGGTGTGAACTTCAGTCATCTAGATCACTTTCATTCTGCATAATGATCCTATTTTTCCTTTAATATCCATCCATGCCCCTGTGTAAATGTGTGTTACACCTTCACAGCACACTCTTCATACATCTGCTGTCTTCTGAGTGGTCACAATCCAGCTAATTGCTCTACTGTAATTTTTAAAAACTAAGCTAACTGTTCTCCTTTGCCATCACTTAAGATCTTGTAATTGACATTCATATTGTGAACCCCATATTCTTCCCTCATACATCCCCTAATCATCCATTGTAGTAATTTGAAACCTTTCCTTACCAAGGCGAAGATGAAACATTCCACTGCCATGTGTTTCACATGCTTCTCACAGGATTAAGAGGTTATATTAAATACTAAGCAGTTATTATCCTGTTATTATTTGTATCATCACAGCTGTCGTGCTTTGCTCAGTGATGATATTTATTTCCTAATTCTTTTGAAGTTATATATCCACCATCTTTTTCCAAGAAACCTATTTCAGATATACAATGACAAGCTAGTTTGCTTTGTAGAAACGTGAGATTGTGTTACTTAATTTAGTAGAGATATAATAGTTCCTGTTCCTGAGGACATGCAATTATATTATTATACCCGAAAGACTGTGTACAGTGCTGTATAAAGAATTATTTTAATTCTCGCCATTCATTCTGATTACCTGTCTTATAAGTCTTAGTTTTTTCATTATTAATATCAAAACATTTATTGCAGATGCTTGTGTCTAACACAATCGTTATTTTGTTTCAATTGCTGGATAATAAAGGCTAATTCAGTAGATAGAAGTGAGCGAACAATTTTATGTATTCTAACCCTGAATAAAACAATTTGTAAGCTGATCCTCCTACTTTATATTATTCACTTGTAAGATTTTTGAATGAATTCAGTTTCATGACAACAATCACACGATATCATTTTTGCCGTTTAGAAAGTATAAAACATTGTGCAGTCACCAGCTCATCTACAATGTTCCCACTTTTCGTACACCAGAGAAGTGATCTATACCTTATGAAACTTCAAACACAAACAATGACAGTAAAGTATAACACCATCTGTATCTGTATACCTGATAGAGTGTGTACTTGGACTTGTTATTTTTTTTTTTTTTTAAACTTAGTTTTCCCATTTCCTCTTACTAAATGTTTATTTCTTCTCACTCAAAATTTTCACATGAATTATCTTCATTTGAGGTGATAAAGAACCCCACAATTGTTATGAATTTATATTGTTGTTAAAGTAAAGATGACAAATTATTAAGAATATATTTTTCACCAGTGAATATAGATGAAGAGAGTGGAGCAGCATCCACAAAAACACTGCACAAACACAATATTTCAGGTTATTCCCTTCATTAAGAAAACAGAAAAATGTGACCGAGCTCACATATGAACCTACATTCAACACAGCTACATGAAAAGTGTTACTGACTATTAAGTCAAGTGAAGTTGCAGGAGGAGCAAATTCTGGAGCTTTACAAGGAATAAACGCCATGTGATGTCAATACTGCATCAACAATGGCTTGGGATAATAGATCTTCAAATAATGACAATGAGGTCAGTACATTGTTTGCATCATTTTTCAAAACTATTTAAAAAATCCATCTGACAGACCACCTGATCCTGCTGGTGGCCTAAAATAGATTACAAAACATATTGAAACTCTAGATGTACTAATCACCTAGTTTGAAGTCAGCTTTGATGAGGTTTATCACCAATTTTCCTCACTAAATATTAATAAAAGTGCTGGACCAAACAGAATACCAAATATTTTTCTAAGAATCTATGTGGTGGATCTATGTGAGCCTATCACACATATCTTTTTTTTTTTTTTTTTTTTTTTTAAATTGGTAATTTTTCTTATTCTTAGAAATTGTCCTACATCAGACCAATTCATCAAACAGGAGATATGTCAAATGTGGCCAAATACAGGCTAATAAGTATCCAGTCATCACTTGCAAAACTTTTGGGGAAAATAGTCTTACTACAATTGACGTTTGCTTTCAAAAATGTTATAATTACCAGACAGCATGATTTGTTTATCCCAAACAACCAATTTCTATGGGTATATTAACTACATATTAAATTCACTCAGCAGAAGTAAGGAAGTAAATGCACTTCAACGAGGCCGTTGATATGGTGGACCATGAATTCCTGCTAAAAAGAAAACTGCAAGTTTATGGTGTCAGATCTAAAGCATTGAAATGGTTGTGTTTGCAGCTGTGTCCACAGGTAAAAGTTGCTGGTCACCTATCAAATGAATTAATTGTTACTTCTGGTTTCCCATCTAGGTCCAATCCTGTTCTGTATCTGTGTTAATGATATTAATGCTAACATCAGATCTGAATATCAACTGTACGCAGATGACATGAAGATTTACAGAGTAATTAGTATTGAACAAGTCCTACAAATCCTTCAGCAAGATATCTACAAGCCTTAGAAATAGTGTATAAAGAACAAGTTGACATTATGTATATTATGCAGTGATTTCTTTCTCGCGATCTCACAACCAACTGCCTGCAATTTACCTGCTTGAAGATCTAATTATTCAAGCAATTAAAACAATAAAAGAGCTTGGTGTGTTTATTGATGACAAATTAACCTTCTCAGAACAAATCAATTATATAACACTTCATGCCTATTGAAACCTAGGCTTTATTTGTAGAGCATCCAATTAGTTCAGATATACCAAAACGTTGATATTTCTTTTCTCATCATTTGTTAAACCCATACCGGAGTATGGGTCTGTTGTCTGGTCTTTATTCACTTATTTAAACATCAGTTGTCTTGAAAAAATATAATGTTTCAATTATCTACTCCATAATAATTAACTGACTTGCTCCCAATACACTAACTCATGGCCCATTATTTTCTGCTTTAACTCTTTGCTTCCTTCTTTTTCCAAACCATTGGTTTTTATCTTCCTTAAAACCATTTTATAGCTTGCCCTCTCAAATTCCCTCAAGAGATCCAGTGCTACATTGTCAACTTTGTGCCTTTTGTCCATTTCATCTGAAATAACTTGCACACATCCCACTGAATTTCACATGAATATACTGGCTTAAACCATTTTGCTCATTTATAGGCCACTATTTTGTTTACATAACTTTCTGATGTGGCTGTATATCAAACTTGGCATGAACATACCTATCACTGAATTCAAATAAATTGTTCTGTAATTTTCAACTCTATATGTCCTCCTAGCTTTATAGACCAGTACAATTAAGGCAGTAGTGGAAAACTACACTAGTGAGCAGCAATCTCATAGTAAAAAATATTTTAAATGATGGTAGTATGGCATGCTCCCCTATGTTTAATACATTTGTAGTAATATTATCTATAGCATCTCTTATTGCTTACATACTTCCCTCATTACCTATATAATATCTGTTTTGAATTTTCTATTATTCTCTTTATGGGAATAAACTCTTCCTCTGATTTTTTCCACTATCATTGCTGAATTATTGTCATTAATGGTCTCATTAAATGACACACTTAATATGTCTGCCTTTTTCATATTTTCAGTAATTTCTTCTCCACCGTTATCCATAATTATCTGCATACATTCACTTCCCCTCCTTTTTCGGCCATAGCCATAGATAATTTAGCAGCATCACTTAATGGTCATTCTACACTAATAATATTCATCAGAAATCCATCTGTAGCTTTCATATTTTTTGTTATTAATTCCTTATTTCATTGTTTGAGGGGTTCCCCACTACCTTGTGATTTGTGTTCTCTTCTTACCAACTTTTCATCCACATACTGAGACTTTCCTTAACTTCTTTAGTTCTGAGGATTTTTATATTTTTATTTTTTGGCAGTAGTTTACACAGTCCCCTTATATCCATTGAATTGCTTCTTCATCATTTATTCCTTCTGTAATCTGAGATGCCACAAAGTCATCATCCAGCTTTATCAGAAGCATGTACAACAGGTTTGGTCCTCTTGTTCTCTACTCTGCCACTTGTTTAAAATCTTATTCCCTCTCCAAAATATTTGCAAATCTCTGCTCCCTTTTATCATTTTTCTTATTTCCCACCCGCACAACAGAGGAGCATGCGTGGCATATCGAAATGATCAACTGGTGGCTAAACTATCCTTTGGGGTCTCTCAGCTGACAATGCTGTACACCATTACCACATTGGTAAACATTATTTACTCCTCACCAGCAGCCTCTACCTTGAAAAAGGTATAGCAGCAATCCCATCATAATTGTATTCCCTTACAGCTTTAGCTAACAATTCAAAAGTACAGTTGTATTAGTAGTATTTTATTTGTCCTCTAAATCTTATGCAAGTACATTATACGTAATGATATCAGACATGTCAATTATAAATTAGGATATTTACAATAAATTATTTCAGTTAGTATATTTAAAACATTCGTCTACAGAGAAAAAGGAGTGGTATTGAAGATATAACCTCAACAGTTTCTTAAAATTTCCCCTTTTTGATGTTGCTTTTATATTATGGGGTAATTTATTGAAAAGTTTAATCCCTATGTTAAATGTTCCTTTTTGAATTTTGTTTGTTTTTGTATGCATAATATGGAAATCTATTTGTTTCCTTGTATAATGTTTATGTACCTGATTAATCGTTTTTAGAGCTGCATCTTTACCTATGATATTATTTCTAAAAAATAGAATTGTTTCAAAGATGTAAGTGCTTGATACATTTATATACTTAAATAAAGGTCTACAAGTTTCCCATGTTTTGTGATTTGTCGTTATTCTTATTGCTCTCTTCTGAAATTTGGAAGTACTTAGTGCTTCCGATGATAAACCCCAGAATATAATTCCATTCTTTATTTGTGAGTGAAAATGGGCAAAGTATGCATTTTTTTATAGTTTCTTTACTAGTGGCTTATTTTAAAATGGGTAATGCATAACATATTTGATTTAATTTAGAGTTTAAATATTGAATGTTTCTATTCCATTTAAGATCAGATTGAATCCATAAGTCTAAAAATATTGAGTCTAACCTGTTTTCTAAAATCTGCTTGTTTAAAATAATACTTGGGTTATCAGGGTTCCTGTTTTGAGCAGTATGTATTTTATTGCAATTGTTTTATCACAATTTATTATTAAATTGTTATTTTTGGACAATGCAGATAGCTGTTCAGTGGTTTTATTAATACTTTGCTGAAGAACTTCTTCAGTTTCACGTTTCATTAAAATTGTTGTGTCATCTGCAAAGAGAATATAATCGTGACTCAACATTTTCATTTATGTCATTGAAATACAAAAGTATATGGGGTATGTTTTTACCAGTAATGGAATTATAGTAAGTTGTTGTGACAGGATTCATATTACATGTTTAGAACAAGACCTATAATAGAGAAAGGAGCTGTGGGGTGGTTTAAAAGAGTTTGTAAACAAATTTATTTTTCAGGTTTAGTCATTTGTTGATTGTGACTAGGGAGTATGGGGTGGGGTTGGGGAGATGGCAATGCATTTTAAGGGAAGATTTAGAAAGTAATTGATAAAGGATTTTGTTCAAGAGGCCAGGAGAGAATTGAGTGAGAAAGGCAGTATGTTTGTGTGTTTTTGGTAATGCATTGTAGATTTGCTGTGAGTACTTATAATATTCTAGATGTGTGCATAAATTTCTGTCTTCAAAGAGTAGGGGAATAACCCTAAACATCATGTTTCCTTCAACTTTTGTGATTGGTGGATTTCATTTGTCTTTTCTTTCCATATTAATATCACCTCATAATATTTCTTTCTGTTCAGATGTTTTAATGAAATCTTGTTTTTCATTATTTAATTTTATTATTTTATTTTTGTAAATGAGAAGTAAATACATTTTAAAACTTAACTTTGATAAAGAAAACTACCTCTATTTGTGGTATATGCTTTAGCATTGTGTTTTAGAAAACATCTATAACCCTCCTTTCTTCTATGATGGTGTATAAATAAATTTCCAGTGTTGCTTATCTCAGAACAATAAAACTCCTGATAAAACCAACCACTTTATGCTTTTTGCACAGTGCTTCCTACTCTGGATTTATACGTTGAGATCTGAAATATGTAGATCAGGTATGATAGTAGTGTAATACAACAGAACCTATAATGCCCAAGGACTGAGCATGTAAATTATTACTATTTTGTGGTATGGTGTTTTCTGTCTTCCCCATCAAGTCATTTGTCATTTCTGGCAAGCTGTGCTTTCCTCTCCTTTTATATAATTCCTTGTATGTAGTGCAGAGTACCTGCTCTGTTCTACTATAGTCACTTGAAGAACTGTTCATACCAGCAAAGAGGATGATGATTTAATTTGGAGGGGGTGGAATTAGGAAATAAAAATATATCTTGAAAAGCCATCTACCAAATGGGTTTTCTTCTTGTTTTGCACCTTAGTGCATTCTGTTACAAAAAGTTAAATGTAACTACTTCTTAAAAAGGCTGACCTTAAAATTTCATGTTTACACTTACTGGCATTAATGAGTTGTGCTGGGGGTTTTCAAATGTTAAGGATAAGCTGCTAGTTACTAGCCATTTAACAATATGCCAAGAAGCATAGTACAACATCATTGTGGTAGTACCAAGCGTGATGGGTGAGCGATTAATGCTCTGGCCTCACGTTCAGGAGGACGCCAGTTCGAATCCCCATCCGGGCATCCAGGCTTGTGTTTACCATGGTTTTCCCAAATCACTGCAAGCGAATGCCAGGATGCTTCCTTCGAAAGACCATGGACAAATTCCTTCCCGTTTCTTGTTCCCAGTCCCATCCTGCCTCTAATGACCCAGATGTTGACAATGGGTAAAGCCAAAAGTAAAAAAAAAAAAAAAAAAAAAAAAAATGTTCTAGTCAGATCTTAATTTCCCTTATTTTGCTATTACAAAATAGTATTGTATTTTGTTTATACCATTAAAAATTCACAATTGATGAACATCAAACCAAAGAACTACAAGCTGTCTGGTAGCTATCATCTTTTAAATGTTTACTGTTATTTTACACTTAGAAAGAAGTAGCTATTTAATTCATTAACTGTCCCATCTGAGTACAAAATTTCAAATTCTGTTTAAGGATATGATGATTTATATTTGTACAGCTCATTTTTCCATTACGTATGTTTTCTGAGTCATAATGCTATTTGAAATACATTTAATTTAATTTGTTCTGCAGTTAAGAAATTAATCGCTGAATATGAAAAGGCAAAATGCCTCCAAGGCGGAAGAAACGAAAGAGATTTACCGCGGCACTGAGTAAGCCGAAGATCGGAAAGAAGTCAGGAGATGAACGAAGTGATTACTTTGCCGATTCAGAGAATGATGAAGAAAATGATGGTGAAATAACAAAATTTAATAAGAAATTAATATTATCAGCAAGAAGTTCAAATGAAAATCTGTATGAGATAGGAAAAAGATTGGAAGCCAAAGATGCTGGAAATGATATATGGTAAGAGTTTAAAATTTGTTGCAGATATGCAAAACTGACATGCAATAATGTTCTACTCAATTCTCATCTTAAAGTTGCTTAAATATTGATTTTATAATCAAGCTTTTTGTTTAGTGTTACCAGAATTTAATATAAATTATTATTGCTTACTCTAGGACATCTGATATTTTTTCTTGTTTCTGATTCTCTTATCCGGTGAAGTTAATATTGGTAAAATCTAGTTACCAAAAATTGCATTCTCCAGGTTTACATAAGGTATGCTTAATGTTGTTAGTCTATTTGAGATTTATTTGCTGAAGTGTGTGGATATTTGTGAGTTCCCTATTGTGTTAAATGAATTATGACATGCAAGTCATGTACAAATGTAACAATTTTAATTTTAGTATTAACTGATTCTTGGAAAATGAAAACCTTTAGTGAATAAAAATCTGCTTTAGACACAAATGTTATTTAAAATTACCATTTCTCATATATGTGAGCCATATATCAAAAATGTTGAGTTTTTAAATATGGTACAAGCAATTATTTAACACGAGAAGTATTTATTACGTATTAAAAATACCTATAACCACACAACAGAAATATAGCTGAGAGCAGCTAGCTCAGAATAACGATTGAAACAGTTTATATGTAGGTCAGAGTATAAACTCTACTACAACAAAGATATTACTAAGTATTGAAGGCAGTAATTCTATTTAAGTTAATACAAACGAAACAATACTTTAACACTTCCACCGAAATACAGTCTTCTTGAAACAATTATAAACCAATGTTTATATCACTGTTGATCAGGTAATACAATGTCACAGGCAAAGTCATCATCACTGCATCCAACTAAGTAGGTAGCGTCTGGGTTAGGTAAATATCACAATCCATAATTCTTGCTTTCTTTCAAGTATTTTAGTATTTTCTTGACAGCATTCCAGTGAGAGTCATCATAAAAATGTAGAAACCAACTCACCTTACTTACAACAAAAATAATATCTGGTCTGGTTACTATTGCTGCATGGATAAGTGATCCCTCTGCTTCTCTGTAGGGGTGATTTTTCTCAGGTACTCCATTAGCCTTTGAATGTCTCACACTTGGATCAATAGGAACACTGTTAGGATTTGCATTTCATATCAAATTTTCTCAACGGTTGTTCTACATACTTAGTTTGGTGTATAAAGATGTAGTCTTTAAATCTCTCTGTTTGCTTGCCAAAAAAATTAGTAAGAGGGCAAATCTTATAATCAAAATTCTTTTGCAGGTCATTAATTACTTCATTCAGAACAGTCTTATCTCTACAAATCAATAGTCCAACATCAACATACAGAGAAAGATAATATTTGATGTGATTGATTTGTCCAGTATAAAACCGAGTGAGGCGGTGTAATGGTTAGCGTTCTCGCCTCGCATTCGGGAGGACGGCGGTTCGAATCCCCGTTCGGGCATCCAGATTTGGGTTTTCCATGGTTTCCCCAAATCACTCCAGGCAAATGCCGGGATGCTTCCTTCAAAAAGGCCATGGCCGAATTCCTTCCCATTCCTTGACCCCATCCTTGCCCCCCCATCCTTTCCCGTCTCTAAAGACCTCGATGTTAAAAAGAGACGTAAAGCAGTTACAAAAAAAAAAAAAAAAAAAAAAAAAAAAAAAAAAAAAAAAAAAAAATCCAGTATAAACACACTGATTTGCTTTTGTTTTCACAAAATCAAATTTATTTAAAACTGAATTGAATTTTATATTCCAGCATCTATGAGACTGTTTTAAGCCATATAAAGATTTGATAAGTTTACATACCATATTTGGTTTGCAGTCTACTCCCTCTGGTGGTGTCATAAGTATATTCTCTTTCAATTCACTATAAAGGAAAGCTGTAGTTATATAAAACTGCGTGATCTCTAAGTTATGTTGAGCTGCAATGGACAGTAACAGTCAAATAGAGTCATACCTTACTGTTGGTGAGAAAGTCTCATCATAATCAATTGCTTCAGTTTGAGCATACCACTTTGTTCATAGTCTGGATTTGTAACCTGGACCAGTTGGTTTAACTTTAATACGGAACACCCATTTACATTTTGAATCCAGAGGCTTTTCTACCAATGTCCATGTTCCATTTTGATGATGAGATTATAATTCCTTGTTTATAGACATCTTCCACTTTTCTGAATCAGCTGATTTTATAGCTTCATTTTAGTTTTGTGGAATAGGAATTATTGTAGCTACACTGTAGCACAGGTAAACCTTTTCGACTTTATCAATTTCCTTTGAGAGCACTAGTTTATTTCTAGGTCTCAGTCATGTTTGAGGGTAAAGGTGTGTCAACAGTCACTTCTGGTTCATACTCACTGCTGGTATTGGTATGAGAGAAGTATTCAGTACTAATTGTGTAATCTGAATTGTCACTGGAGCTCTCTGATGTATGATTCTCATTTAATTCAGATGATGTATCACACATTGGTTCTGTCAAATCAACAAAGAGAAATTTTCTTTCGACAGTAAATTCCAGAAAAATAGCATCTCTGCTTTTAATCACTATCTGAGAAGGAGGTCTTATAAATCTGTAACGTTTTGAAATCTCACAGTATCCAACAAATTTAGCTTTCTGTGCTTTAGTATCCCATTTCCTTCGTTTTTCTTTAGGGAGATGTATTATTGCATCACAGCCAAATATTCTTAAATTACTCACATCTGGTTGCCTTCCTGACCACATTTCCTCTGGTGTTTTAAATGTCAGTGATTGATTGAAGCTCTGTTGATGAGTTATGCGAGTTATGCAGCAGTATGTACAGCTTCAGCCCAATATAGTTTAGGAAGATTAGCATTGATCATCATACATTTTGCTCTTTCAACTAATTTCCAGTTCATTCCTTCAGCAACACCATTTTGTTCAGGAGTATATGAATTATTCCAGCACCTTGTAAGAACACAGAAAAGTTGTTGTTAACATATTCAAGGCCATTGTCTGAGTGTAAATATTTTATGTTGCATTATAATTGTTTTTCAACTTCCATTTTAAATTGTTTGAATTTTTCAAAAGCTTCTGACTTTTTATGGAGAAAATAAACAAATACCTTTTTTGAATAGTCATCAATGAATATCATGAAATATTTAACACCTCCTAATGACATGGTTTCCATTGGACCACAAATATCAGAGTGTACCAGTTCAGGTACCTTTGTAGCTTTTGATCCATTTTATTTTAAAGGTAACTTGTTTTGTTTTCCTTCTAAGCAAGTTGTACAAACTAATTTGTCTGGTTTCTTGGACAATTTTACACCTTCTACATTCGCCACTATTTCCTCCAGATCATTAAATTTCAAATGACCCATTCATTGGTGCCATAGGAAATTGTCTTGCTCATCAACATCAGATATCTATGCTTGATGATTATATAGATTTAACCTATACATATTGTTGATTAAACTGGCTGTCCAAACTATTTCATCATTACTGTTCATTATTATACAGCCCTTACCAGTGATGGATCCAGGATTTTGGTTTGATGGGGTGGGGCCTTGAGTGGATTTTTGTTTGTGGGCGAGTTGAGTGGATTTCGTTTGGGGCGGCTTGAGTGCATTAGAGTACGATGTTGCAGGTGGACCTAAATACTTTGGGGGTGGGGTCATGAGCGCCCTATCCCCCCTCCCCTGCATCCACCACTGGCCCTTACTTTTCAACTTTACTTGACCACCATTACTAATTATCTGGCTGACAGATAGTAGATTTGTTGACAACACTGGCACATACAGAACATTTTGAAACAAACACATTCTAACTCAGCTTACACGGGCTTTTTACTGATAAACATTCATTTGCAACCTTAATTGAGTTGATGAGTGGTACTGTTTCTTCTTGTAATATACTTGTATTTCTGTGCATGGTCTGGTGCATAGAAGTACCAGAGTCTATATACCAGGAATCACTGTTACTCACTGAAGCTATGAATGCAGCGACATAGCTTGAGCTTTCAACTTTGTGTTTCTTCTTTGCTTTAGACTTACACTGTGCACTCATGTGGCTATGCTTATTACAGGTATTGCAATGAGGTCTCTTTTGAAATTGTTTCTTGAAGCCTTTGTTGTTCTTACAGTTTACTGAAAAAGCTGAAGTTTCACCTTCATCTGTTTTACATCTTGTAAAGTCTTAGCCTTTATAGAGTCAGCACTCATTTTCATACCGGAACTTTCGATGACAATTGTCATATTTTTGTATGCATCTGGTAGACCAGAGAGAAGCAGAGTTCCAAGCCACTAGACATCTCCTTTAAATCCAATATTTCTCAACTTGTGTGAGGTGATCATTATTTTTCTAACATATTCTTCTACATTTTGACATCTGACTAGCATTGTTGTGCACAGATCACAAAGTAAGCCCTCTCGACACATTAATCCAGAATCATCGAAGGCATTTGCTAAGTTGTCCCAAACTTCTTTCGCTGCCTTGGCTTCCTGAATGGGGACGTAGTTGATGAAATCCACTAGCAGAATAATTTTTGACTTGGTTTTTAAATCACGTTTGGGATTGACGTGATCATCACTCACATTATCAATCAATTCCATAATTTTTATGTTCAAGATAGGTTTTTAAGGCAAATCTCTATGTCGAGTAGTTTTGTAGACCAGTGAGTTTTTCAATCAAAGCTAACTGATTGCTTGAGCTCATATTTTACGTTCTTTTAAAAGCTGTGCATTGCCTTAGTTGTAATTTTTACTTTTGTCAGATATTTATCACTTTTACATATACCTGGCTATTAGGCCCATAATCTCTTTAGTTTCTAAACGTGGTACAAGCAATTATTTAACACTAGAAGTAAAATATTAATGAAAGGGACTATTAAAATTAGTGAAAGGACATTTTATTATAATTTTCACTTTTCCTTTAATATAAATATTTTGTTGTTCTTCTATTTTATAACCAACATTTGTTTATTAAATTTTCAAAATACGTATGAATCTAGATCTCTGCCCATACTTCGCAATTTACAAAATTGTGAGTGATAAAGTGTGCTTTGCACTAAAATTAATCCCTTCTGTATGCATTCCAGTCTGTAACAGCATGAGGCAAGGGTAAAATTACATATTTTATTTCCCTGATTTTATCTCTCTTATCATTATTGCCCACATGTTGCTTTGAATCATATTTCTTTATAGTAATAAATGAAGGTTAGTGTATGTATGTTTACCAATAATTTCAATTGGAAACTTGTCAGTTTGCCACACAGTCCCAGTCCGATCTCTGCCTTAAATCCTTGAATTTTTTATAATTGCTATAGGGAGCAGCCACTAAACATGGAGATTTTCTCTTTACTTTCTTAATACTAGTAACTGATTCTTTCTGACATGGTTTAGTACTGTGCAACAATACTTAAAATGAGAACACATGGAAGGTTTATACGCTATCTCCTTTGTACATGTGTTATAGTTCTTCAAAATTCAAGTAATATTTCTCATTCTTCCCCACGATTGGTGAATTTCAGGGAGAATTTCAGTGAAGATGCTCTTGCAGTGAGCAGATCTTCAATCTAAATCAATTCTCCAATTTAAACATATGAGAAGTGTGAATGTCACTGTAATGTTTGTGGACTTCAAGAAGGCTTACAATTTGATTGACCACCAAATACTCTTCACAGTGCTCCGAGAAATGGTATAGATTATAAAACACACACCCTCATCGACCAAACTCTCACAGACACCTCTTCCAAAGTAAAATTCAGAGGAGAACTGGAGTGAGACAAGGGGATGGCTTCTCACCAATTCTGTTCAATTTAGTGCTTGAAAAAGTCATCAGAACCTGGGAACTTGCACTGAACAAAATTGGAATCAAACCAGTCACAACTGAGTCTGGAACATGAAAGATCGAAATCGGGAGCCTGGATTTTGCAGATGACATCACAATCCTAACCAATGAGTCTAAGGATGCTGCCATTGATGTTCAAACCCTACACCAGATAGCGGGAAGACAGGACTACAGATATTGTATTAAACACCAACTACTTCAAGAGTGGGCAACCCAGGAAAGCCTCATTGATGACCATCCATGGTAAGATTTGAAAAGTAGATTGATTCTCGTACGTTTGTGAATGGATCCACCCCAGTGGTAGAGATGCATCCTCCATCTTAGATAGATGTGCAAAACTTAATGCAGCATATCAGCTGTCACGAAATCATTAAAACAAGAAGTGTATTTTGAAAAATGCTAAAATCTGACATTACAAAACTGTTGTCAGGTCTCAGTTCTTATATGCTGCAAAGAGCTTGCTGATTAACAGGAAAGGCACCGTGGATGATCTGGAAAAAGATGAAAGATGTATCCCGAGGAAAATTCATTGACCATGAGTGCTCCCAGTTGGATTCTGTCGACTGAAAGCAAACTGCAAATTGTACCAACAGTTGGAAATGGCTAACACCAGCATACATTGTAGGCGGCTGAAGTTTTATGGGCACATTCTGAGAATGGACAGTGACAGGCTTACCAAGCAGTTCTTCTTACTAATCAAAAGCTGTAAGACAAGTAGCATGTGGCTCAGTGAGAAACAAAAGGTTTTGACTCTACTGGGATTTCTGACACTGATATTGCAGATTGCTCCAAATTTTGTAATATGGTTAAATCCTGGTCCCCTCCACCAAAAATTACTAAACCTTAGAAACACATCTCACAGGAGAGAAAGGAAAAATTATATGCTGTACTTAACAGGTATTGGGAAGAAAGGTGAGCATCAAGAAAGAAGTGATTATAAGTGCCCCATAGTGGTCTTGAATCAGTAATAATTCTCATTTTTGTATTTGCTCTACATATAATTGATATTATATGCTGATCCTGCTTAATGTTGCTTTTCTATTGGTTTGACCAAATATTTAAGGAATCAAACCACAGCAAACTTTGCTCAACTTATATTGAGATTATGCGCAGGTGGATTCTCTTTCTTCATTATGTCCATTACCTTACACTATTTGGACATCAGGTCAAATTGGCCAAAATAATTTCAAGATTGTGCTGAATTTGTAAATAATCAGCTAAACTTTTTTGTTCCTTATAGGTAATGGCTTTTTCAACAGTCTATTAACGTTGTCCCCAAATTTGTTTATAAAATTTCTTTGCAATATGCATAATGTAACAACTATACTAATAGAGTCTTCATTTTAAATGATTTAATACTGTGACTTACCAGTTAGAAAATCACTTATTTATCCATAAATCTATTGCTGCACTCTGTACTCTCGAATCTTTGTCAAGAGCCAGTTGAGTTGTGCGCTATCGAAAACAATCTGTGAATCCTCCAAAAAATACATCTACTAGTGATCCTGAATCAATAACTTTCATCATATAATGAGGTAATAGAATAAGTAGAGTTACAAGATTGTTACGAATTTAATTGATTTCCTTCTAAGAATTCCAGAATCTAATATAAATAGATGTTATAGGGACTTGTCATTAGTTGATGGAGCTTCTTTGCTCTTCATAGTAGAAAAAGGAGTGATCTATGCAATTTTCCATTTGCAATGTATTTTTTAAAGTCTAATAATTGACAATACATATCAGTCAAGAAGGTTCCCACTTCAGTCTGTTACTCTGAGAATACTGTCAGGGGATACAGTGCATGTCTCCATTTCAGAAGCTCCATTTATTTAATGATTCCGGTAGGGTATATTTATATGGAATCCATCTCAAACTCCACACAAAGTGGAAAATTTGGTATATAATTGGTATTTTATTTTGAATTTTTTTAAAAGTCAGTACATCAGCCTTTTCAAGTCACAGTTGTTATATGTTAATGCTAACATACTGTTGGCATCATAACCCTCTTTTCTTACTTTTATGTCAAAAATTTATTTGATTGTTTGCAAGTCTTTTAGAAATCAGATTGCAGTCATTAAAATTCACACAAATCCTATTTTTAATTTGTCCACTTAACTCAGCTAAGCTTTCTATTTCTTTACTGCCTCCTATCTGGGGATGTATTCTCATTTGCTTACTGAGCAGTTTTCTGCTCACGTCGTGTGCCATGATGGTTTTATCCTGCATATTGGTTGTCACCTTTAGGATATGAGTGTTGATACCTTCTCTGATTATAGATATAAAATAAAACCATGTTTCTTTTATAGTGTCCTGCGTTACCTTAAATAAGTGGTACTTATCCTTTGAGTACAATCTAACACACTTTTAAGCTTTTCAAGATTGTACACAATTCCTTCCATTTCACTTGAACTCTCACTTATTGTTTTTATAATTCTGATTACGACCTGATGGTGGATTATTCCTTTAGGAGTTTAAAAATCTTCAAGTAATTCTAGTGTATTTACAACCATAAGGTCTAAAATGTTTTGAATACAGCTAATATCCTGCACTGGTTCAGTAACCAGTGGTGTGAAATAAAAATTGGAGAAAATATCAAGAAAAACTTCTGAAGAAATCGTATTCCTGTCATCAGTTTTATGAACAAAATTAAGCAAAGCAATTTAAGGCCAACTGAATTCACTTCCTAATATAACTGCTTCTGCTGTATTTGATTTGAGTGCATAATTTGTACTATTTCTCAGCATCTGGGTGATTTTTATTTCAAAATCTGGTAAATAGTAGAAGCCTATCAACTTTGTTGCACCAACTTTGACTTTAACTCAAGTGATTTTACAATATGAATCAACATTTACTTCTTTATGGAAGAGGTACTTACTTACAGCTACAAATACACAACCTTCATGGGATACCAATGTATACTTTTGGAAAAATACTAATGCTATTATCAGAAATTACTTTGGAGCATATATCTCGTTTCTTCCAGATCTCTGTGCAAATTATTATATTTACTTTTCAATACTTATTATTATTTCTAGCTTTGACCATTTATTGCAAACGCTTCTGAGATGAACTAAAAAAACTTTTACCATTGCTGTTCTCCTAAGTTACACTTGCACATGATACAGAATTTGTCTAGGTTGCCTGTGTAATAATTTGAGACCTGGAGTTTTTTCCCTCAGCCCAAAATCAACCCCATTGCACCTCCCCAAGCCCCCAGCCACCCATCTAGCAGATTCTCATGTGCAGTGAACCTGTAACTTATTCATGACTCAACTCTGTGGTGAAAATCAAGGAATCCACAGCCAAGATCATCACAGAAACGCTGTAGGATCTGATTCAGACCCCCAACTCATCTCTAAACCATGCTGAAACAATCTTTTCTATCAACAATGCTACATATTTTTAGCTCCAACAAAATCTTGCAGCCATTACTCAAATATTTAAGCTTTTCAGCCAGCTGATGCTAACAGAACTTAAGATCCGACCATGATTTGCAGCTGCCTACATCCTGACAGCTCATTGGCATTTGGGATAGCCTTTTCCACATCTTGACTCAGGCTTCTCCAGAATACATATTGTGCTGTAATATAGGATTTAACTTTATTTAAATAATAACAAGTGAATGCTAATGTATTACTACTAATAATGATCATTGGTGTAGGAGTTATTGAGCTTTATTTAAGTTGGGCTATATGAACTTAGTTTGAAAATATGAAAATAAAAAATCTTTTAAAAAACAAACATCAAAATCATATCATTCTTTGCTCCTGCGATGTCTCCATCCATCAGTCTCGATATCATGGGGTTAGGTAGGATGCCTCAGTGATTTGCCATAAAAATCAACAAAATCCAAGATTAATTATTAACAGCACTATTACTGAGTACTTGTTAACTATCCATGCTTGCACACTTTCCACTTTCGTCACTCATTTCTCATTCACCGAAGCTCACATAAATTCTCATATTTTCCTGAATAATAATGGTATTTTGAAAGCTGTTGCTCTGTCAATCTCTGCAATACCTCAAAGTTCCCATTTATTCCAGCTGTGGATTTACTGCTGGTACTATAATGTTTGCAGCTCTCTTGTGTCCTTCACTCAAGAATCAAAATTCACCGCATATTCTTCATGTATGTATAACTTTCTGCTCCTCATTGTTATATTCAGGTCAACAAAATATTAAAGATATTTTTCATGAATTTCAAACCAGTGACCCTACATAATGTATGCCTTTGCCTGTGTCTAATCCCTCTGTTGTCTCAAATGACAATGGTGTCCAAGTGTCTAGCCTTATATCTGTGCCCTCTATGGCGAAATTTGACCAAATCATTTAAATAACTGGTAATACTACTAATTTTGTTATTGTGAACAGTAAATATGCTATTTTAAAGTAAGCTGTTGATGCTTGGGTTCTTTTTTTAACAATTCACTGTATCTGCAGGGAGTTCATCAACCTGCCCTTTCAACTACCAGAATTTCCTGCGTGTGATTGCTCTGGCTTGGGGGAAAAAAGAGGGGGTTTATTGTATAAAACTGGTCGGAGTTGGGCACACATTCATCTTCCTGGCCACTGAATTGACAAGATTGTCCCTGCAGTTGGCATTGAGATCTGGTTGCTCCATGCCAGTCACTGATGTTTGTAAAAGGAGTTAAATAAATGATGAAACATTTTTTCACTGATGGACATGTTTATAAATCTGAATAGCAAGCATCAATATGAATATGTTAGACTCAAAGTGTGAAAATGCTCACTGAGAGAAAGAAATGACCACAACTCACAACTTGTTCTGGTTTCTTTAAAACAGCTACAACTCGTTATTCATATTATTGCCTTTTTTTTTTTTTTTTTTTTAAAAAAACTGAACAACTTACTGAAAAATGGCACATCATGAAATTTGTATCTGATTCACATTTGTTTGTTTGTTTGTTTTTTTTTTTTTTTTTTTTTTTTTTTTTTTTAAAAAAAACGTTTAATGTAATAGATAAGGTGATTCATATAGTATATTAAATGCTCCCTGTACCAATTTTTCAAAACACATAGAGTTAGATACCGATAGGTCACAGCATGTTGTGGCAATTTCAAAGAAACCATAACATGTAGTCGCTTTTCACTCACTGTACATTTTCGGTCTTTGATCCTAACAGATATAATCAAATATTTAATAGCCAGAAGTGCAAACTGGGTTATAGCATTAAACAAAAGACTAAGAAAATCTCTTGATTCATATAAATATCTGGGGATGATAAATACTAATAAATGATAAAAGATAACAATTTATCAGTCATGGTTAGGGATTGCAATACAGCAAAGCGGGATCCAGCAATCCTGAGGGATCCCGCAATCCTGAGGGATACCGCATCATTAGACAGTCTGGCGGATCCTGCACAAAATTAAGCGGATCCGCAGTCTACAAAATGTGGCGGAAACATGTGTCAGTCTGCGTGACTCGCTGCCTCACTCTATCTCTATCGGATGTTTTGCGCTGTTTTTTCCTGTACGCTTGCAGTTGGCATTTGACTCGTGTCAACAAACGTTTATTTTGGTCAACCTTTGTCATTCCTAAGTAAATAGATACACTTTTACGTATTCATCAAAACTTACGCTTGTTTGAGTACACATTTCTTTAATTTGAGTTATGTTGCATGTTTAGGACGATTTTCTAACTATATAATTATTCTTATGTGTCTCACACGTCATCTGAACTACAGAGTTACAGCTTTATATTCACGGTTTCATTATTCCCATTTTCTGAATTTGCAGGTAAAGTAAGTGTGACAATTACCTTATTTGTGGCTGAAAATTTGATTATTCGTTGATATGAAACTAATGTTATCATAATTTTAACGATTGCATATCTATTTATTTAGCAGCTATCAAAAGGCAATTGTTTATCCTCTGACTCATTGCTGTTTTGGCCGCTGCCTCAATGCGTTTCTTTGACGAAAGCCGCCCGTTTACATGTGCCGCTCAGGCTTTCCATTAATCCCTCTTCTCCTTGTTATTATTTGGACTAAAGGCAAAAAAGTTATAATGAAGTTTTCACGGGTGTATCGACGAATTGTGTCCCAGGAACACCATACTTCGACAGCTGCCTCCATTGTCCTCCTCACATGTGAAATTTTGTGTTTTTACAACGAAATCCAGAGATATGACCTATGAGGACTTCACTGCAATCATTCACCGAGAAAGTCTCCTTTCTTACTAAAAAGTAATAATTTCCACTCTAAAAACGGCGTTACACCACATAAGTAAAACAGAAATACTTGACAGTTTACGTGTTGGTGAATAGATTCTTTTAATAACAATGAATCAACTTTAAGATCGATTAAGGAATCAGGAGATATAATAATGATTCCCACAAACACAATTCTTATGAAAAAAGGCCAAGTCTCGTGCTTGTGCAGTGACAAAAAGTTATGAGAGTTTGTTCTGAGCCAAGTCTACATTTTACAGAGTATATTCACTTCACTTTGTGAAATGGAATGCTTTATCTCACTGTTATTGAACATTAATTTAGAATTTAAAAAAACTCTGGTAACTTGGCCACTGAGCAAACCATTTTTTTAGACTTATATGATGTATTGTATGGTACATAATATGACCTAACATTGATTATTTTCCATTTTTATTATTTATTTAAAAATTAGTTTAGATTAAAAAACAAAAATGTAAAACCTCAAAATATACTTAAGACATGCTAAAAAGTTTTAATGTCATTTTGCCAATTAAAATATTGTTAACTGTTAATTTTTATCATTTAACATTAAAATTTATTGATTAATTTAACGATTATTTAATTTATCAACATTTTCAGTAACTATGTTTTAAATATATGTGTTAAAAAACTGTTTGCGCCAACCCCGCATGGATCCCGCAGGAATGAAAACACTGCGGGATTACAATCCTTAGTCATGGTAAGCAGATCATTGAATAATAAAATTTTGTTGCACTTGACACATTTTGAGAAATTGCATTCAGTGAAGCTAAAAAGTAATATCATTATGTTTTTTGTTGATCAGCATAACAGTTTGTGTCTTATATGTAATTATTCCTCATGAGAAAATTTATCACCTTTAGAATTTTTAACATATTACATAGAGTATTGTTTTTTTAGGTATCCAGCAAAGGTAGTGGAGGTGGATAGTTCCGATGATGAGATACTCATTCATTATGACAATTGGCCCCAGTTCTCCGATGAATGGATTACAATGGACAGCTCAAGACTCCGCCCAGAACAGAACCAGTGAGTTGATCTAGGAACCACTTACATCTTTCTATTTACTCAAGTTTAGCCATCAGGTGTTTTCTGTAACTGAAGTGATGGCTTCATCATCCCAACTGAATAAAATGTCACATTTTTATATTTGATTGTATAATGTGTAAGATTAAAATTAAAGTAGTAGGATATGTTAGATGGTAACAGGCTGTCACTAGAGAAGACACATGTTTATATCACTGTTCACACATCAAGAGTTAAGTTTTCATTGGTTCCCAGAATCATTTCTGCCAAATGCTGGGATCATAACATCAAAATACAATGGAATCCAATGCCTCCAAACTGCTCCCACTTATAAAGACTTTGATTTTGACAAGACCTAAGGGGTAAAAATGAAAAACTTATAAATGATAATATTTGTCTGAATCTATTAAGGCTCATTGTTGTATGAGAAACTGGAGTTTAGAGTAGTTGTTTTTTTGAAAATCCACAATCTTTTTTTATAGTCAAACCCTTAGAACATGGGTGGCCAACCTGTAGCTCACAAGATTCATCAAACTTTAACAAAATATATTTATTTTATAATGGCGAAAGTATTAAAAACCAACTCTTTTTTTAAAAAAGAATACTTTATTTGTGTATCATTATATTCAAAAATTAACTGTCAAAATTATGAGAAAAATTTACTATGATTTTAAAATATGAGGCGTATTTTTTAAGTAAGTACCGTTTTGTCAGACTGTTGCTGCAGCGCTACGGCCGGTGTTTCACGCATGCGCACTAGGTACCTGCATCTCTTGCTTACGCATTGACGTCATTACAGTCTAATTCTTACTTGTTTACGTTGTTCACTGAGTGTTTAAGATGCCTCCGATAATCGTGAGTCCCAGCGACTGTGAAGTACGGGCTGTAATAAGATTTCTTTGTGCTAAAGGCCTAAAACCAATCGATATTCATCATGAGATCTGTGTAGTTTATGGACAAAACATTATGAGTGATAGAATGGTGAGAAAGTGGGTGAGAGCATTTAAAGATGGCTGCACAAATGTGCATGATGAACAACGGAGTGGGCGTCCTTCGGTCGTTAATGAAAGTTTGGTGCAGAAAGTGGACAATAAGGTGAGAGAAAACAGAAGCTTTACGATTTCCTCCTTATGTGATGACTTTCCTAATGTTTATCGTAGTATTTTGTATGGCATTGTGACCAAACACTTGAATTAACAAAAATTGTGCTCACGTTGGGTATCGAAAATGTTAACGGATGTGCACAAAACCAAACGTTTAGGCAGTGCATTGAATTTCCTTGAGGGGTACCACAACGATGGTGATGATTTCTTAAGCCAAATTGTTATGGGCGATGAGACATGGGTGGCCTACGTCACACCTGAATCAAAGCAACAGTCCATGGAATGGCAGCATTCAGATTCACCCAAAATAGTGAAGTTCAAGCAAACGATTTCTGACCGGAAAATCATGTGCACAGTTTTTTGAGACAGAAAAGGAGTATTGTTTTTGGAATTTCTGCCTCGTAATGTGACAATCAATGCAGCAGCTTATTGTGAGACATTGAACAATATGCGCCGTTCAATCCAGATCAAAAGATGTGGCAAGTTGAGCAAGGGCATCATTTTGCTACATGACAATGCCCGTCCATATGTGGCTAATCAGACCATAGATCTCGACACATCTTTTCGATGGGAAACTCTAGATCATCCTCCGTATAGCCCTGATCTAGCGCCCAGTGACTACTATCTGTTCCTGCACTTGAAGAAACACCTGGGCGCTCAGCGTCTTGCAGACGATAATGAAGTCAAAACAGTTGTGATATAGTGGTTAACAAGTCAGGCGGCAGACTTCTATGAGGAGGGTTTTCAAAAACTGGTACTACGTTATGACAAGTGCCTCAATATTGAAGGGAATTATGTAGAAAAGTAGAGTAAGGTATAGGCTTTCTTGTAGAAATAAAATTATTGAGATATATTTGCACGTCTTTTTTTAATTTCAAAATGGTACTTACTTAAAAAACATGCCTCGTAATATTCTTGAAAATATGTAATTTTGTAGGTGGCCTGTGGAGTTATGATACATTTCCAAAGTGGCCTACAAGATCATTTGGGTTGGCCATCCTTGCCTTAGGGCTTTGCTATTTCTCTCTCCTGTATAGGTCCTGTGTATGTTCTTTTCCATTCTAACTAACTGATTCAAATAATTTCCAATAAATGAAACTGTGAAATCTTTCATGAATATATTTTGTTTCTGTTTTCTGGGAAGTATGGTGATTCATTGAAATTTAACATTATTCATTAGTAAATAAGATGACATCTAAAGATTCTGCAGGGTTTAGGTTTTTATCTGAACTTGTAATGTCTTTTTTTTCTTCAGAATTTCCAAATTCAGTAGGAACATAGGATAAATTTTCAAGCATTCATGTAATGTAAGCATATCTTCTATTTTATGTGTCACTATCGAAAGGCTTAGTTTGGTTGTGCTATTAAAAAAGTGAAACAAGAAAACTTTCTAATATACTCACATTATAGCCTTAATTAATTAATTGTTTCTTATCAATGACACAAATGACACAGTGACATTTATTCAGCGATTTTCCATACAAACTCTGTTTGGTGCCTCCAACAGTTTATACTATTGGTAAGAAATGGGTGAGGGTTGGGTATGATGATATGTCAAGGGCAGCACATGGTGCAAGGTAGCTTTGCTGCCCGTGTAGACATTACTATACCTCTATACCATTAAGATATACTATGTCTCCCTAATGACCTCTTATAAGTGAAACCATATTAGTGATATTGATGATACATACATGAGAATAAAATGCACTTTACAAACAAAAATAACTTGATTCATTTTTCCACTTGTACTTACTGATGAAATAAAAGAAACTTAAATGGTTTACTGGAGCACATTCATTGCAGATATTATCAGCACATGTTGTGTTACAAAAATTTGTTGGACTAACCTATTCTTATATTCACTGGTTCCTCTGCTACTGTTAAAATACTATATTTTTTAATGTACCTATCCATTTATTAAACAATATCTTCTACAATATACTCACCAGTTTTCTTCTTACACCATTTTCCGTGCCATATTGTCTTTCCAGTAACTCTACACCAGCTCCTAAACTTCTGCAATCACACACACACACACTGTCTGGGCCAACAATTTAAAATTCCATAAGTACACCAGTTATGATACAAATATGAAACTAAGAATAATATTCCTTATACCTTCATGCTGACCCAGCCAATAAGTTACAATACAGATAATATTTATATACTGTGCCAAAGACTTGGTGTTCACTGGGGTGGGCATACAGTAGTGCTTTGAGCTTTAACCGTGGTTGTGGTGCCGAGTGGTTCTTTTCCTTGGTTGCCAATTGCTTGTTAAATAATAAAATGGGATGGGGGTGTAAGGGCTTGAGAGAGTCTGTAGTAGCCTTTTCCTACCAAATGTCAACCTCTCCTTCACGTGGTACACCCTGTTTGCACCGACGAGGCTCTGGCGACTGATATATTCCCGGTATAAGGAGTCACCCACTACTTGCCAACGGCCTCCAAAAGTAGGGCAGAAGAGCGGGTAGTGCTCCAGAGCTCCCTCTTGCCCTTCGGGTTGGAAACAACCCCTAAAGGTGGATGAATCAGAAATGATCAACGGCATGGAGTTGCAGAAGGCAACGGGAAACCACTGCATTAAAGACACAAAGGGTATCCCGAGGACATGTAATCCTCCCAACTTACATGTATCATAATGGTTTCTTCCTGGGTAAAATATTCTAGAGGTAAAATAGTCCTCCAATCGGATCTCTGGGTGGGGACTGCTCAGGGAGGAGTCATCAGAATGGATGGAAACATTCTACGAGTCATGTGTGGAATGTTAGAAGTCTGAATAGGCAGGTAGGTTAGAAAACTTAAAAAGGGAGATGGAACAACTTAAGTTAGATGTTGTTGGGATTAGTGAGATTAAATGGAAGGACACACAGGATTTCTGGTCTGGGGAACACAGGATAATTATCACACAAGCTGTCAATGGAGTCACTGCTGTAGGATTTGTAATGAACAAGAAAGTAGGGAAATAGGTGAGTTATTATGAACTGTTTAGTGACAGGATTATTTTGATGAGGTTAGAAACTAAGCCCATCCCAACCACATTAGTACAAATGTATATGCCAACGTCAAAGGAAGCTGACGAAGAAATAGAAAAAATATATGCTGAAATTGAAGAATTAATCCAATATGTGAAGGGGGAGGTAAATCTAATAATCATGGGTGATTGGAATGCAATAGTGGGAGAAGGGAAAGAGGGGAATACTGTAGGAAGTTTTGGTCTAGGAGAAAGAAATGAGCGAGTAAGCAGGTTGCTAGAATTTTGTGATAGATATTAGCTAGTAGTGGCAAACACAAACAAATTTAAGTGAATAAAGAAGCAGTATAAACAGAACAGTCTGGAAGTGAATAAACTGGAACAATCTAGCATGAGAGAAAAATTTGCAGAAATGGTAGACTTGGGTCTAAGAAGTAACTCTGAAAGGAGCTCAACCGAGGACGAATGGAATGTATTAAAGCCCGAAATAATCAAAGCTGGTAAAGAAACATAAGGCTTTAGGGAGCAAGATGCCCAAAAACCTTGCATCACAGAAGAATTTTTGGAGCTGATGGATCAGAGGAGAAGGTACAAAAATGCTCAGTATGAAGCAGGAAGAAAGCAGTACAGGCAGTTTAGAAATCAAGTAAATAGGAAATGCAAATTAGCAAAAGATAAATGGCTACAAGGAAGTGTGAAGAAGTAGAAAAGGAAATTGTCGTAGGTAAAGTAGATGTTTCATTCAGAGAGATCAAACAGAATTTTGGAGAAAAGAAGAAAAGAGGTATGAACATTAAAGCTGCCAATGGGAAACCTCTTTTAAGCTCAGAAGATATAGCACACCGATGGAAGGAATACATTGAGAGACTGTATGTTGGTGACAACTTGAATAATAGTGTAATGGAAAAGGAAGGTGATCTCGACACTGATGACTTAGGAGATCCTGTTTTAAGGACAGAATTTAATAAAGCTCTGAATGACTTGAAAGCAAATAAGGCAGTTGAAATTAATGAGATTCCTGCAGAACTTCTTAAATCCTTAGGAGAGGAAGGAATCAAAAGATTATTCAAGCTGATATCAAAAAGTTATGAAACAGGAGAAGTTCCAACTGATTTTAACAAAAATATTATCTTCACACTTCCAAAGAAAGCACAAGCTGACAAAAGTGAGTATTATCACACCATTTTTCTAACATCATATGTTTCAAAATTACTGACCAGAATAATATACAGAAGGATGGAAAGGGTAGTAGAAGAGATAGTAGGTGAAGATCAGTTTGGGTTTAGGAAAAATCGCAGTACAAGGGAAGCAATTCTGGCATTAAGAGTAATACTTGAAGGGCAGATAAAGAAAAACAAAGATCCTTTTATGGCATTTATTGATTTAGAAAAAGCATTTGATAATGTTAAGTGGGACAAGATGTTCAAAATTTTGAAGAAGTCAGGTCTGAAATATCAAGACAGAAGAATATAAACTATAAAAGAATCAAATAGCTATAATAAAGTAGAGAAATGTATAATATGGGAGATTTCTACAAAACCTTTGCTAGTCAAATCAGAGGGTACACACCACAAAATCTGTGTTTCAGGAAAGACAATGGGAAATTGGCACTAATAAACAAAGAAAATTGTGCAGAATTGGCAAAATATTTTTCAAAATTACTAAATTGCCCACAACCAGCAAATAAATTTTTAACAGAAGAAAGCAAGGATAGAACAAAAGAATCAGAACCCCCAACTCAAGAAGAAATCACAGTCACATACAAAATATTATCTGCATGTCTACTCAAAAGAACTCAAGAACAACTGGAAAAAAAACATTAGTGGCCTACAAGCAGGATTCAGACCAGGAAGATCATGCACAGAACAGATACACAACCTTAAAAGTATACTGAAACTTATGGCACTTAGAAGTAGACCAATAGTATGCATGTTCGTTAACTTTAAAAAAGCATATGACTCCATAGATTGGCAATCCTTGTTTACTATCTTAAAAGAAAGGAATTTAAATAACAAAACCATAAGACTGATAGAACAGAAACTAACAGAAACCACATCCAAAGTAAAATTCATGAGTGAAATATCTGAACCATTTGAAATTAGAACAGGAGTATGACAAGGAGATGGATTGTCACCACTACTCTTCAACATCGTATTAGATAAAGTAATGACAGAATGGGGAAAAACAGCTGAAAGCAGAAAACTTGTGGGCACCCATAAAAATCGGAACAAAAGGCCTGTACATACCATATCTGGCATTTGCTGACGACCTAGCAATCATCACAGAAAAAGAATAAGTGGCCATCAGGCAAATAGAAATCCTCAAGGAATGTGCAGAAAAAACAGGATTACAAATTCTTTTTGAAAAAACCGAATTTATAGGGAACAAAATAGAAACACAAATACTAAAGACAAAATATAGTGAAATCAACAGGGTAAAACAGTTTAAATTTCTAGGTAAAATCATAGAACCAACAGGACTAGAAGGGAAAGCACAGGAAGCAAGAGTACAGAAGATGAAGAAATCAACGGGGTTAATACAAAATATTTACAACAAAAAATTTGTTTCAGACAACACCAAGATTAGACATTACAACACGGTAATTAAGACAGCAGTTACATATGCAAGTGAAACATGTACAATGAACACAAAAAAGGCAACAGAACAAATCAAGAAAGAAAAATTATTAGAAACATTGAGGGAACCAGAGTGAAAGAAGATGGACAGTATAGACTTCAAACTACAAAAACTACAGAGAAAATATCAAGCACAGAATCAGACATGAAGATAAAAAGGCTGAAGTTTTATGGACAACTGAGTAGACTTCCGAAGGAAAGAATTTCAAAACAAATTTTAGAATACACACAAACAGTAAAACAACAACCACATGGATGAAGAAGGTGGATAAAGACCTTAAGTCTGCAGGCATTGTTAAGGGAGATGTCACAGACCGAGAGATTTTTAAAAAGAAAGTGAACGCTTGTGAAGTTATTTCAGAGAAAAAAAAGGAAAGATCTAGACATGTCTGGACTGCTTAAGAAAAGAAAGCCGCCAGCAAAAGGATGAAAAAGTATTGGTCTGACAAGAAGAACATCCCAAAGAGGAGTTGAATGCATCCAGTTAGAATTGCTTATTGTTCTCCATTATGGGGACATACGAAAATAATAATAATAATAAAGTAGAGAGCCACGAGAGACATGCATCAATTAAAAAGGGTGTGAGATAAGGTTGTAGTCTATCCCCATTATTATTCAACTTGTATGTAGAAGAAGCAATGAAGAAAGTCAAAGAAAAACTTCCATGTGGCATAAGTTTTCAGGAAGAGATAATCAGTGTGCTATGATTTGCTGATGACATTGTCTTGTTAGCAGAGAGGGTTGGCGATATTGAGAAGTTACTGAATGGTATGAACAAAATACTGAAGGAAGATTTTGAAATGAATATAAATCAAAGCAAGACAAAAGTGATGAAATGTAGCAGAAATGATACCAATACTAGTAGATTAAATATAAAAATAGGATCGGATGCAAAAGAAGAAGTAAGTGTGTTCTGTTACTTGGGAAGCAATATTACAACCGATGGCTGAAGCAAGAATGATGTTAAAAGCAGAATAGCACTAGCAAAAAGAGCCTTCATGAAAATGATAAACCTTTCAGTTTCAAATATTGATCTAGGAATTAGAAAGAACTTTTTTAATCTCTTTATGTGGAGCACAGCACTTTATGGTAGTGAAACATGGACTTTAGGAATACCGGAAAGATAGAAAATTGAAGCATTTGAAATGTGGTGCTACAGAAGAATGCTGAAAATTAAGTGGACTGACAAAGTAAGAAATGAACGAGTTTTGGAAATGATGCTTGGGAAAAGAAGTTTGTGGAAGAAGCTTGCAGAAAGAAGATACAGGCTGGTAGGTCATATTTTGAGACATGCTGGATTGGTTAATTCGTTAGTGGAGGGAACAGTCAAAGGTAAGAACTGTAGAGGAAGACAGAAATTAGAATATATGAAGCAGATAATTGAGGATGTGGGTTGTAAGTGGTATGTAGAAATGAAGAGATTAGCACAGGATAGGAAGGGATGGAGGATTGCATCAAAGCAGTTGAAAGACTGACAACAGCAAAAAAATAAATTAAAAAAGCAATGGGATACCACAAGAGATAAAGGTATATACATAAAAAAAAACCTCAGTAGACTTCCAAATAATTTCAAAATGATGTATTGTTCAAAAGTTCTTTCTTACAAACTTGGTACCAGCGTAATAGAATGGCATCAGACTTCTTTCTGAAAATAAAATGATTGCAGGTTAAAACATTTAAACATAATGTAAGCGGGTCACAATGAACCCCATGTTGATCAAAAGTTCAAAAGCATTGAAGGCGCGACATCGCTTCTACCCAGAGTTGCTATTAGTTATCTGTGGAGGATTACTCTACATGTTGATACTGCCACAATCACTCCGTTCCAGCCCGGCACATGGCGCGACTTACACCCCTGCCAACTTTGCTTGCTAAGAACTCTGCTGAAACACTGAAGGACACCTCAGGCAGGCCAATCTCTTAAATAGGATGGTCGTTTTTTGTGACACCAAGCAGCGGAATTTTCCACTCACTGGCTACACTTTCTGTCTTTCCCTGGCTACTCTCTCTCTCACACTGGCGTTGATTACAAAGGCTTTACCTTATAATTTCTCTGATTTACTTGAAATTTTTATATGGCGTAGTTCATGATTTAAGTCTTAATTTTAATCCTTACGAAAAAAAAAATTGTAAGTGCAATAGTTTCATAGTATGTTGACGCTTTGTTTTGAAACCAAGCGTCACTACCCAGCCATTTGCATGTTCTCATTTTCAATCTTCCTATCCAATTTTTGGCCAACATCTTTACGAAAATCCCTCAGTGAGACCAGTAAATATCGTACTTTACTTTGAACATACTTTCTTTGCTATGACTAGTGGACTTTGAAATATGACAACTGGTTAAAGCCTGTTCCATCTAAAAAATATCTTTAATTCTACCTACCGACCCTGTTTTCTGGCTTGTTTTTTTTTTTTTTTTTTGCTTCCTCTGTGCTATAAAGATTTGCTGTGTGTTTAAGATTATGGCTATTAAATTAAAAAAACTACTTGTATTTTCATTCAGCCCACCTGGCTTTAGTGTGTATAATTTATCGATAGTTCTTTAATACAATTTTGTTGACCTGAAGCGTCATTACTTATTTGAATCATAGTCTTATTCTGCACCACTGTACATGGAGGGGACAGAATTTCATTAGTAAATATTCAAATTTTGTATAACACATGTTTACTTTCAATTTTGATCTCACTATATTTTAAAATAAGTCTTCAATATTTGAAACTACTAGAAAATTTATTCGAAAGTGCTTTTCCGTTAATTTGCTATATGCTTGTAGCTCTTTTAACTGATTTTTGTAAAATATTGACAAAATTGAGGTTATTTGGCAACTGAGATAAATACTTGATAACTACTCTTATATACAAATTAGTCACCCCTCAAATAGTAACCTCAAAATGTCCACAGATTATTCTGTAATTTATTTGGTGGTGTTTACTTACCTATTTAATTGTCACATCTTTTGTTATAGTTAAAAGTTCTCCTTAAATATTGCAAACTGTGTGTGTGTGTGTGTGTGTGTGTTTGCCTTTGCTGCCATCCTGCATCAACTTTGGGAAGTAATGGGCTAATTTTACATATCCTTAATTTTCCTATTGCTAATTTCAGTAAGCCCCTCAGAAATATGAGATTGTCATTTCTATAATCTTTTCTTGCCTGCTTTATTGTCCTTAATTGTTGACCTCTGGTATGATATGGTCAAATGAATGTTTCTATATAAATATTTTTTTTTATGATTTTTAAACAATTGTGTTTATATTTTTTAAGACTTCTAATAGCCTAGATTCTTGTTCAAATTTCATAGACCAAATTTCATGCAATATTCCAATCTTTTCCATCTCTCACTACAATGCTCTTACTGTCCATGATTATTAAGTTTCCTTTTTATTATTTGTAATTAGCTTCTACATTTTGTGAATGTATTCATTATTTTACTGTCATTTTCTTACAAGAATTGCATGTATGTTTGTATTAATGTGATTGGTACAGTTTTATTATCTATTCCCATTTGTATAAATGCCAACAACAACTCACCAGTATTTCTGTTTTAATAATTATTGTAAGTTCTGCTCAGATAATACTGTTGAAAGCTTGCATGTTATCTATTTTCCACAATCTAAAAAACTTTCCCATCCTTCATATTAATCTTCCTAGTCGCACCACATCTAATTTTCCTGCAAGGTTTAAACTAGCAAATTTGTACCTAGGCTTATAGAATATTTTTGCCTTTTTAAAAATTTATGATTACTCCTTCACCAGTAAACCATACCTGGAGATATTATTGGGTTGTTACTGTACTTAAAAATTTTTTATCCAGAAAAGAGCTATCGTACTAAATTTTTAGAGACTTTTAATTCTGACTACCTTGTGTGACTGTAATTATTAAACATTGCCTTCTACATTATCATTTTCTTTTATTCGTCTCTTATTAGCATTTGTTTCAACCTATAGGTGGAAAGGGTGCTTTAGGACACTATCTATTCCACTGCCTTTTCATTATGGGGATTGAGAATTGTTTGGGTGCAAAAACCATGTCAATAGAAATATGGTGCCATTTTACTGATATGTATTATTATTTTCTGTTAAATATTAATATTTAATCATTTTATGAGTTGACAGTAATCAATTTTCAGCATACATCTTTCTGCTCCATATATGCAAGTTTTCCAGTTAAAAAAAAAATAAATAAAAGAAATATAAAAAAAGAAACCTGTGTATATTATAATTAGGAAATCACTCTTTGATCAGTTCAACAGTATTTCCAAGATTTGTGGTCATGTTATTGTCAAGGGCATCCTACTCATCCCTTGGAGGAATAGAAATTTTATATTGAACAAAGCAAAAACAAATCAAAGTGAATATATAAGCTATATTATAAATGCCACCATCAATACGTTAGAGATGCATTAGTTTCTCTGCATATCCTAGAAACAAAGAATCTGAAATAGTGAGTCTTTTAGTCACAAAGGTAAAAATAGTGACTGCTAACAGTTAAACATAAAAGTAAATTATTTTTTGGGGATTCTGAAGAACTAATGCCTAGAAGATATATAGAAGTGGTTCAACTGCTCATTAATGGATATTTCCTGTCCTGCTTCAAGAATAGTGCAGGATGTGATAATTGACATCCACCAGTAGAAGATGTTTTAAGAAGAGTAAGTAGCCTCATATTTTAGTCTGAAATGTACCTAAGCTATAGAACTTCATACAGTAATATCTTAGATGGGCAAGATATCAAAAATTTTAAAGTCAGGTATAAAATATTGACATAGAAGAATAATTTATAAGTATCATGTGGCAATAACGAAATTAGAGGCTCATGAAAGACAAGTATCACTAAAACAGGTATTATGCAATATTGTAGTCTGACACCACTAATATCCAACTTGTATATAGAGAAAGCAAATATAGAAATAGAAGATAAAATTTGAACATGACATAAGTGTTCAAGGAGAAACAATTGGTTTAATATGATTTTCTGATGATGATGTCCTGTAACCAGACAAGAATGTGGACATTGAATAACTACTGAATTCCATGAATAAAATACTAGAAGAAGACCAAAATAAACCAAAGCAAGATTGAAATGTGGCAGAAATGGTGTCAAATACAGTTGATTAAATATAAAAATAGGATCAGCAACAATGGAGTAGGCAGAAACGCCATGAGACAAAATTTGTATCAAAAGGAAGTATAAATTGTATTCACCACTCACTAAATTTCAAGGACGCATGGCAGCATAAAATTATTTAAAAAATATAAAAAACAATGCTTCCGGCCATTCCCTTTTTCAGGAAACATGTTACTGAGCTAATACAAAGTAAAGGCTCATGTTCCTGAAATATAGTTAAATGGTTTGAGAACCATTTGTGAAAGGGATTTAGTGAGGATTATGAATAAAAATTCTGTGCTACATCCAAGTTTATATGGGACTGCACTGAGTTTATATGGCTTTGTATAAAGATGTTGTAATGAAAAGTAAGAGGTATTAGTAAGAATGATAACAATAACAGGTCACTGGATATAAATAGTTTTGTTTTTTGTTAAAAAGTTTATTGTTTTACACAGTTTAGTTATTGCATGTATGAATTTATGTGTAATTACCTCCATTGATTTTGGCATTAAAAGTTTTATAAAACAATGCTACAATAGGTTTCATTTCCTAAGTAGTCTGTTGATAGACATATGAATTTACAAAATAATTCTCAAATAACTAAAATGAAATTCCAGCAGCAATTCAAGGATCTTTTCATTCATATAAATATTATACACATAAATTGATGCTGTAGTTATCAGTGTAAAAACATTTGAAATAAAATAAAAATATACTTCAGTTGAATTGAGAACCACCTCATTTTTAAAACAATCTAAAAGGAACCATCATTACCTATCAGGGAGTTTCAGAGTAATTATTGTAAATAATAGCTGAACTTAGTTCTTAACCAGAATGGTGTTTGGAGCCCCCCCCCCCCCCAAAGGAGGCCTAGTAAGCCAATATATCAGAGGTAATATGACCAGTTGTCAGGTATCTTACATATAGTGTAACCATGTAATAAAATTTTATTCTCAGAACTGTGAGTTAGATTGGATAGTTTTGCATTTCATTTCTATGGTTAGTTTCTATTATAATTCAAGCTAGAAAGCAGATTTTTATAGTTTTTTAGATAGTATTTTGCATTGCGTCAGCCTTCAGCACTCGCTTGGAGTAATATTCAGAAATTTCGTATCTAAATTATTTATTTTCGGCTAAGCTATTAAACTTGGGAGATTTTTCATAATAACCAGAGTTGACGTTTGCTACAAGATCTAGCGGTTTGTAAAATTTCAGAGTGATAGGGTTATTATCGTTTTCAAGGTCAAAATCTGATGATGAAACCATTCTGACATGTGATTTGATACATGATTAGCCTTCCAGAAGCTACCGATTTGAAGCAGAAGTTTTGGAATTTCCCACAGTCCATGAGTACTAGCAGCGAGCGCAGTCAGTTGTCCTGAGTCTTCGAGAAGCTTTGCACGTGACAAGATGTAGTCTCGGGCAGTAGCAGCTAGTTAGTCCTTGAGAGACCGTAGGCTCGTCTAGGGGGGGCTTAGCTTGTACAGTTGTATCACAATGTTGCCATAAGATATTATTGCACCATACGGGGCCTCATGATCACCTAAGTTTCTGTTATTTTCAATCAAGTTGAATAATGGAAGCGTGTGACTCACTTTTATTAGACTTCTCCAACTAGAAAGTTTTACTGTCAACTATGGGGTGTGGTTTGGGTCGAGTCAGTTAATCAAACTTACAAACTTTACTTCTGTGACATTTTCTGATGCCTATTCAGTTATTGACTTTGTAATATTTCAAGAATAGGGTGATTTCAACAACAACGGACTCTTAAACATTATTTACTTATTGCCTTTCCTTAGATTTTGGTTAAAATAAAGCTGAGTGGTAACCTGGTATTATAAAGTCATAACTGGACATATCCCAGGCTTACACATGGTTAAAGTTAAGACAAAACCTTTTTGCCTCCACTCCATGGTCAAGTTTTGTGTCTTACACAGTTTCTTTCCAAATGAACCCACAGTTTAAAGTGTATTACAAATACGTTAGTGTCCTGGCATAACTGTAATAAATGAAGCAAATCTATAAAAATGGCTAGTTGCAATGGGTTTTGAAAAACTATCTGACAGCAAGCATTAATTGTCAATGCATTAGAATAATTATCTTTTATTTTTGAAAAAAAAAAACAAACTTAAATCAGTTTTGATGAAATTTAATTTGGACCAGTGATAGAACAAGCACAAGGTGAATTTCAAAATAAGTTCCAGTATCGATTGTTGCCATTAGAGTGCTACAATTGTCATTACATGCATGCCCATTCAGTTCTCCAGTTGTTAAGCAACTGGCACATGCAGTGTAAGATTGCAAGTACTTGTGTGCAATTTGTGGTGATCGATTGAAATGTTCGAGGTAATTGACCGTCCCACTGACTGTGTAATATGGTCGGTCGTGTTGACATGGTTTGTTTGAATTTGTTTTTCATTGATAATGGAGTGTGCTTCCATTTCGTGGACTTATGCATGGATTCAAGTAATGCATGACATACCCAAGTCTCATCACCTGTAACAATTTGGTCCAGGAACTCATAGCTTTCCTTGCATGAAAAAGGTCAGTGCGGTCGAAGCCTGTTTGGTTTTGTATTCCTCAGCGAGCATCTTGGGTACCCAGTGTGAACACAGTTTTTGAAACTGTAATCAATCTGTGAAATATGTGGAATATACAGAAATTGGGAACCTGCTCTTCTTATAAATTTTTCACCGACTGTACTCACCAAATCATCATTGATCAGAGATAACCAATCATTAATCTGTTCATCATGCACAGTGTGGTGGCCTCACCCATCTCCTGACCATTCTATCACTCATGGCAGCTTCACCATACAATTCATGAATTTTTGCAATTAATGTCAGCCAGTCTGACTTTCTCGCATTAGAGAAATCGATAAGAGACTTTATTTTTCAGTTGGCGGGCCTTGAACATGTCAGCCATTAACCACAAACCACACAATCTTAAACTGTGTGTATAAGTTGCTTAGTATTTGGAGAACTGAATGTTCATGCATTCAGCAATAATCAAATTGATGCAATGCCAATAATCGATAATGGAATGTACTTTAAAAATACACTGATGAACACTGCCACAGGTCTCATCGAAGCCAAGCTGAATATCTCCCACAGCATAGTGAGCATGGTGTGATGCATGTTTCGAGCAGCCATTTGGGTAGAAGACAGCACATCTGGACAAGACCATCAATCTGGTGTAACAAGAAATATGGTTCATCTGACTAGGCGATTCATTTCCATTGATCCATGGTCCAGTCTTGATGATCTCGTGCCCGCTGAAATTGTTATTGACGAAGCTAATTGGTCAACATGGTAACTTTTAGGGGCCATTTGTTACAAAGCCCCATGTTGAACAATGTGCGTTTAATGGTGTGCCCCAAAACACTTGTGTCTGCACCCGTATTGAATACTGCCATCAGATCTGCTGCAGATCAGCACCTATGCTGCTTTACATAGCAAGCAGGTCTCTGACCCCAAAGTTCTGTGATGAGGCATGGATGTCCATCACCTTATTGCCTATTTGTGGTTTCACCATCCTTCATCCACTTTCCATAGACGCTAACTACAGTTGCAGGCAAACAGCTGACCTGCCTCACCGTTTCTGAGATGCTCATTCCCAGGTGCCAGGCCATAACAATCAGGCTTTTCTGAAAGCCACTTATGTCAATGGATTTCCCAATTCGCCACGCATATCATGGTTGGAATGACTCCCCATGCTTCTCTTCTCCACTTAGATAGTTAGTTATCTTATTGCATGATTTACCAATGACATCACCAATTGGCATTCAATCTCGCAGTGGGCTGTATTCATAATGTTTTGGCTCATCAGCGTATACCTCATATTTTCAGAGTAACTGGACTAAATAAATCAAAATAGTTCAGTTTTCTGTTTTCTTATTTTTTTCCTATAATTTACACTTAAATACTGGAACAACTGAGATGAAGTTTCAGTGAAATCATTCCTATTTTGTTACATTTCCAATAAAGAATAATTTCCACAAACTGGAGCATATAAATTTAAAAAAAATAGTTTCTTGGTTTTGTTTTGGATTCATAAAAAAGTACTGAATCACAAGCAATGATATTAAAATGAAGCTACCATGGCATCATTTTTTACTTATAAAAAATATTTATATAGCTCTATAGTGCAATTCTGGAAGGATTAGTGTATATACATACTGAGTTGAAAACCTCCCCTTTTGAAGTCAGATAAGTTGTGTGACACTTTAATTATGTGACATGTAAAATTATGACAAGATTGATGCTGAATAGGTCAAAATTTTGTGTATTTCTGTTTGCCATCCTTTTTAATTACTACCCACATGTTTATAACTTTGATAAATGGTAGGTTTTAGTTCTGTATCCTAATTGTTTCCATTGCTATTAACACTGGACTGTTTGTAAGTATGGTAATGCAAAAGAGAGAAGGAGTAATGATATAGAATGTTGTGTTACCAAGGAAAATAGGACAGTGGAAAGGAAGATCGCCCCAGGTTCAAATAACAATAAATAACAAATCAGATTTCAGATTTATCCAGTAATGTTGACATCTGGGCACATATTTGCCAGCAGTAGCATGTTAAGGATAGAGTAAGTCAGCAGAAACATAGATTGGCACACAAAAAGGGCCTACTTCAGTAGGAATAATTTTTACTTGGCTACAACAATACGGTGGCTAAACAGGTGAGGAAGAGGTACAGGGAACTTGGATGGTGAGGTATGACAGTTAAATAATTTTGTGAGAGGTAATTGAATATAGGTTCTCAGTAATACTAGGTTATGTGATTTATATTACAAGTTGAGGAAACATGTTTTCAATTATACAGGACTGAGAGGAATAGAGTTTTTCATGTTAATGATGGTGCATAAGATTTGTTGGTTTTATACTTGCCCAACCCTAGTGGTCTTTTGTGGTGTAATACTGACTGTGTATTAGCTATTTAGTTTCCTAATGTTATGTATAACAGTGTGGGCAGTTGCTTGATATCCCAGACTTTCAAGAATTGTTCTTGGGTATTCTGCCGGATAAGTTCTTCTGTCCACCACATTTTGGCAGCAACCTCCACTACCTTCATCAGCTACCACTGCGATGACACAGCACTGACTGTGAATGCCTCGGAATCCTGGCACCTATAAGTGCCCAGCATCAAAAAAGTGGGTGCAATTTTGAAAAGACTACTATTTCGAGTTGATCTTATGCTTGCTGTTCAGAGACTCATAGAGTTTTTCCTGTGTGTCCAAATCTTAAATGTCATCTCTGTGTCTCAGTAAAATCATGATTGTATTTTGTAGAGATAAATGGCATTATTACTCGGTAGAAGAGGAGAATAAGGGGATATCTGAGGGGCTGATGGTATATTCACTGCAGTTAGGTTTGATGAGAAACAAACCATGCTAATGAACAAATTTAAGTCAGAGTAGAGAAATGAACCATTGTATTTCACAGGAGATTGGCAGTAGAACACAAGAGTACAAAAACACATAGATACCTAAAAAAATCAAATCTTCAGGTGTAAACTTCTCATCAACAGTATTTAATATACAATAGTTTAGAGTCCTATACCATATCCATTCTTGCTAGTGGAAGGGTTACTAAGGTTTGTCTGAAATTTTTGATAAATTTCCATGGATGGTATAATAATAAATCAACTTGTATCATTATTGGTAAGCACAAACCTTCAACAATATGGTTTTAGCTAAATGAGACTTTTGGTTAACTTCCAGTAGTCATTTGAATCAACCATTCACTTTTATCACAAAAATGTAAAAAAGTTTGTGCAGTATTGAAACATATTTATGTGAAGATGTGGACAGCTCCACAGATTAAATTAAAGTTGAATGAAATTGATGGAACGTCTGCTCTGCAGAAAATGAATTTAAATATGGCCATAGAAGCTTTGAAGTTGTAATATATTCCAGATGTCTGTTTGTAGTTACCACAAAGGATATTAACAAAATTGATGGAAATTTAATGGAAGATTGGTGAGTGAGACTGGACGTGAAATTGGTGAGGTTGTTGGAATCTCATGCAAACAAATGTGCAATATCTTGCATGAGAAATTTTATGTCAAAAAGTTGCTTTTTGCTATCAGTGCTGTGATTGTTGATTGTAAATCAAAAGTACAAATCCAAAATAATAAAAAAAACATCAGCACAGTGATTTTTAGTAAAAAAAACCTTATAGGATTTTTTTATTGACTGTGGACTAAATTTAGATCCACCAATAAACAATTGAATCAAACCAACAGTCAAAACAATGTTGAATGAATGATCAAAATTGTGCCAAAGATGAAAAAACTGTTTTGTGACTAGAAATATGTTGGCCATTGTCTTTTGGTATTACCAGGGAATAATCCCAGTAGACTAATTGGAAAATGGCGAAAAACATCAGGAGCTTAGCATAAGTCCTTGTAGTGCTGTATGAAAAAGTCAGCACTGGCAAAAAAAGAGAAAAAATGTGCCCTTTCACCAAGATATCATGGCTGCTCACACATCGACAGTTGCCATTACAGAATTGCATGAATAAGTCTTTGAAGTGATTCCTCATCCAACATATTCACGGATTTAGACCCGAGTATCTTCTCCCTATTCTCAGATATAAAAATTTGACTTGGTGGAAACAAATTTATATTGAATGTGTATACTGTCAGTGCTGACAATGAGTATTTTGTATGTTTTGATGAAAGCTATTTTCTAAGGGAATGAAAAAATTGGAAACACACAAAATGATGTGCAGAACATTTGTTAGTAATAAACTTCATATTGCTACAGAAAAATATGTTTAACTTTCCAAACAACCCTTATTTACCTGAAAATCTGATTGCTTAGTGTTTTCTGAGGTTTTGTGTACACATGCCATCTCATTGTCTTCTGTATTTAGCGATGTGTCCTTTTTATATCCTTATTTGTATTTTCTTAGTTATTTCACTTTTCGAAAGTTCTATAAACTAAAGAATGTTTTATTTTTGTGTTCCTGTTAGTTGTTTCCTACCAGACCAAAATAACTGCTTCATTCTTGTATTCATTACCTGAGTTATCTGTAGTGTACAAATTACCTGCTCCCACATTTTTTCTTCCCTCTAAATCATAATGCTACCTTAGTTACTGTTAAAGAAAAGGTCTCGTGGCTACGTGGAATTACAGCCACAAAATACATAGCAGAAATCATGTTATAGTTAATACTGACATGCTTCAGTTATTGAATGAGTCCAATGCTTTGTCGAATTACTCTATCATTGGCTGTTTTCCTATTTCTTTAAGAACTGGTATTTGTATCTCATTATCAGTAGGTGCTATTATAATTAAATTTAAGACCTTGTATGCAAATATAGTCAGATTATTTTATTTTTAATATTGAAATTATTGTGGTTTTTCTCAATTTGAGATGTTAGAAATGAGAATCCCTTGACTAATTAATTTTGTTTTTAATGGGTAATGCCTTGAATGGAACAGAATCTGTTGTTGGTTGAACAATGTACCATTCTGTAGCCTTTCCTAGTTATGATTAGCAACAGATATACATCAGCACTATTATTTGCCAGTAGGGAAATGGTTTTGTGGACTAGTGTAGCATTATTAGGTTTATAGGGAAGAAGAGTATGAGGGATCAGGTTCACTCTAGGAATAAAGTAAGGAAGGAATATGGAAGGTAGTCTGATAATAAATGTTTGGGTGATGTTGAAATGTGTACAGTACAGTTATTGATAAAAGCAGTGGTTGAGGTGTCAGACAATGTAATTGTTGATTAACTATTTGTGTGACTAATAGGTACTTTCATTTCTAGAAGGAAGTGACATTAGTTATGTTGTGACAATATTTTCAATTTTTTTCATAATTTATGTAACATTGAAGTTTTGTCTACCACCAGGCCAACAAATAAAACATCAGAAATCTTAGGTGTTGGAAAAAAGTTGATGGCTACAAGGAGTTATGGCCACAAATACCAGGCTGAAATGAACGAAGATCTGAATGGTGGTAAGAAGTTCTCCTTGGTGGCATAGCTACTGTTGCTATTATACAGCTATTGAATAAGTCCATAGTTATGCTGAATAATTCTAATACTGGAAGTTGCAATTAGTTGTTAGTACTGAAACAATTGAAAAAACTGCCTGCAGCTCTGATCTGTGTAAAAAGTTATATGCTTTATTCATTATCTAACTTATCATATAGCTCATTTTCCACAAGTCAGTTTGTTATTCTAGTGGTGGTGTATCATGGTAATTTTTTTTGTTAACAGCTGTAACAAAGTAGTTGTGATGAGGATACCAAAAGTAATCAGAGTGTATTATTAGTTACTTTATAAAATTATTTAATTTGCTTCAAATTACTCTCTGTTAAAGCCAATACATCCATTGATTAAAGATGTTACTAAGAAAATTGAAACTGATTTTAAACATGTAAACAACAAAAGGCTGTGATGAATATACAAAACATGAAATGAATATACATTTACAATATTTTGGTTTAAAACCTTATTCATGCAGAGGATTGGGTCATTTGGCAAGTGAGTTTTGCTGTGGGGAACATGATGAGTTTGGTACAGGTGTTTGGTAGGGGGGAGGTAAACTTATTCTGTCTACTTATTAATAATTTTAACAAATGTATTTTTTTTTCTAATTTTTTATAGTAGCATTTTTATTGTTCTCCCCTGTTAACTCATTATCACAGTTTATATTTCTTTATTTATGTATAGCACTAGTATATACCCACCCTCTCCTCATAGGCCAAACTAGTCACATTGTGTGAATCTATCATCCTTGTAAATGGTCTGATCCTCTCTGCTTAGAAGGAAATATAAACTGAAATATTGTAGATCTTTGTTTGTCTCATGTTTCATGTACTTATTGCAGCTTTGTAGCTTTCACCTGTCCCTAACCTTTGTTATTTCCATTGTATAAAATGTTATTTAATTTTGACCGTAGTTATGCCAGACAGTGATACCTTTTACACCTCATCCACATTGGCAAAACACATTCTTTTAATGTCCCTCTCCATCTGAGGGAATAAAAACAGGCACACAGAACTAAATCAGGTGGCTAGACCAGGTGGGACAAGGAAGTCATACTTTTTCTTGTTAAAAGTTGTCTAGCCTCTAGGGCAGTGAGAGCCAGAGAATTGTTGTGATGACAAAAGCAGTCACCTGTCTCGCACAAATCAGATCAAATTCCAGACAACTATTCATTTTTTCCTGTCATAGATCGTCAACCTTCAAACACAATTTCACAAAATTTTATCTATCAATCCTCATTTATCTTCCATGCTTCTCAAATTTGAAACAGACCTATTTTTATCTCATTTAGAGTCTTTGCTACTAAGTTTTACAAATAGCAAACAAATAGTATTATGTGGAGATTTTAATGTTGACTTTCTGAATCACAGCAATGATAGATTAGATATGGAAGCCTTGATGTTGTCTTTTAACTTAACAGCACTTGTAAATTTTCCTACGAGAATACAAAATAATAGCAGGACTGCAATTGATAATTTTTTTATGGATATTTCTCAGTGCAGTAATTACAGCATACATCCAGTAATAAATGGTATCTCAGATCATGATGCCCAGCTATTATGTATCGAGTCCAGGAACACTGTTAAACAGATAAAGAAAAGCTGGGTTTATAGAAGAAATATTAGTGAAAATAATATAAAACACTTCATAGATACCTTAAACAATGAAAACTGGTTAGAAGTATATAATGCGCAGGGTGTTAATGCGAAATTTGATTCCTTTCTGAATATATTTCTAACACTTTTGGAAGGTAGTTTCAAAAAAAGGAAAATTCTCAACACTCCAAACAATGAACTGGGCATGGGATGGATAACAAAGGGTATCAGAATCTCTAGTAAAACAAAGAGGGACCTTTCTTTAAAAATGAGAGAATCGGATAACTATGCGCTGAAAGTTCACTATAAACTTTATTCTAAAATACTAAGAAATGTAATAAGGAAGGCCAAGAACAGGTACATATCGGCGAAAATAGAAAATTCAGACAATAAAATGAGAACAATATGGAATATAATAAAGACTGAAACAGGAAAAACTGTAAATCACTCTAAGGACATAAAAATAGAACAAAATGGATATGTGTATAGCGAAGTAGGGGAAGTTTGTGAAATATTTAACAAACATTTTACGTCAGTAGTAGATAAATTAGGCATAGAAAAGCAATCCCCACATAGTGCTCTAAGGCTTCTTGAGACTGCTTTCCCAAATAGCTTTGTGGAGATGAAATTGCCACCAGTAACAGTCTCAGAAATAAATAAACTCATTAAACAATTAAAACCTAAAAATTCTTCCAGCTATGACAATATTTCAAGTAAATTACTGAAAAGATGTTCAGACTGTATCAGTCATGTACTTGCTCACATTTGTAATGAATCCTTAATACAAGGTGTTTTTCCCGATAGACTAAAATATGCTGTTGTAAAACCATTATTTAAAAAAGGAGAAGTAACATGTGTAGACAACTATCGTCCCATTTCATTACTTTCAACATTCTCAAAGGTTTTTGAAAAAGTCATGTATAGAAGAGTAATAAAACATGTTACACACTATAATATCCTAACTAATTCACAATTTGGGTTCAAAAAAGGATCATCCATAGAAATGGCTATATATTCATTTTTAAATAACACATTTGAGGAACTGAATAATAAAATGAATCCTGTAGGAATATTTTGTGATCTTGCAAAAGCATTTGACTGTGTAAATCATGAATTACTTTTGAAAAAAATGGAATACTATGGTATTTTTGGGACCGCAGGTAAATGGTTTAAATCATACATTGAAAGCCGAATGCAAAAAGTTTCAATTTTTGATTCTAAAATAAGTAAAGATGCTTCATCAGACTGGGAGAAAATAAAACATAGGAATTCCACAAGGCTCTGTCTTAGGTCCCCTCCTCTTTCTGTTATACATCAATGACCTTCCTGGAAATTTATCCGACGAAGTTATGAGTGTTTTATTTGCAGATGACACTAACCTTACTGTGCGTAAAACACCAAACAGTACTATAGAATTTAATGTAAATTAAGTACTTAGAGTAGTAGCAAATTGGTTTAAGGCAAATTCATTAAAATTAAATTTTGAAAAAACACATTATATTAGGTTTAAAACAAAAAACTATGCACAGCCAGATATATGTATAAACTATAAAAACAACACAATCTTAGAAACAGAGAGTATAAAATTTCTTGGTATTAAAATAGATCAGAAACTCTGTTGGCATGATCATATCACTACACTACTGGTAAAGTTAAGTAGTGCCACCTTTGCAATACGAACACTTTCTCTAACAGCAGATCTAGAATTAATGAAACAGGTGTACTACTCATATTTTCATTCAGTAATGTCATATGGCATAATTTTTTGGGGAAACTCTTCACAAAGTAAAAAAGTTTTCATAGCACAGAAAAGAGCTATTAGGTTTCTGTGTAGGGTAAAACCAAGAACTTCTTGCAGACAACTCTTTAAGAAACTGAATATTCTTACAATGTATTCTCAGTATATATATTCTCTCATGAGCTTTGTCATAGAAAATTTTAACCTGTTTACACCTAATTCACAGGTACACAGTTTCAATACAAGAAACAGAAATAACTTGCATAAAACACAAACATCTCTGTCATTAGTACAAAGAGGAGTTAATTATTCTGGGATACATCTGTTTAATGAACTACCTAATCGTATAAAACAGCTTTCAGATAATAAAGATGTATTCAAACAAAAACTTAGAGATTATCTTATTGGCAACTCCTTCTACTCCATTCAAGAATTTGAAGAAAATAATTAATTGTACTCATTATGACGTTTGCAAAACTCAGTTGCAAAAATGTATGTTTATTATTATTTCTTGTATTTGTAAAATATGTATATATTTACTATGATATGACTCATATTATGTGTATATGTATCAACAATGACATGTTTCACATCCCAGAGGTATTTCCTCAGCAGGGATCCATGGAACAAGATTGATAAATAAATAAATAAATAAATAAATAACTGCAATCATGCCTTGATCTAATTCCTAGCATTTAATGGTAAAAATAAGACTTCAATATTTGGGAGATCTCTTTTTTCAGGCCTATATATGGTTAGGTGCATTGTCAATCAACAGATGAACTTGAAATTATATTTTTCTTTATACAAGTAAGCATCCTCTTCTAGATATTAACCTTGAATCTTTTTCTAAAATTATTGTCATCACCCAGATGTAACCACCTCAGAATTTGCTAAATTCTAAACTTTTTGCTATGAGACATGAGTAACGGGCATCTTGGAGGTGCCAATACTGCAGCTTATAGCCTAATACAGGGCAATTTAAAATCTAAAAACTAACTAAACATGTAATAACAGCCTTAAATAGTCCTTCAATTATAAATAGTAGTCGTTAAACTCACCTAAATCTTTGCAACCCTCAAGAATCCAACTTGTAGGGACATAATTTTGGTTTTGTGATAACATCACCATTTCACAAAACTGTTCAATGCAATAAAAAACAGCTATAATAATAATAATCAAACAAGATAAACTAAATTTTATGTTATAGAACACATGAATACTAGTTTTGGGCAGTTTAAAAATACGGAGACACAAGTTTTAAAAATCAGACCAATTAATTGGCACTTTCAAACATTAATTCCAACACATTTCAAGCTGTTTCTGATATTAAACAACACGGTTATTATAACTTAAATCCTTCCCAAACACCATGTTAAACTTTTGAGAAGTTCTGTACAGTCAATCAAACCTAAGATAAATTGTTAAACAAATTGTGTCTAACTTTTCACATTGCTGGCTAACATAAATTCTCACAGTCAAAGTAAATAAAGTCAGTAGACAAAATCACTTGCAAAGGGTATAGTAGAGAGCACATTACATGGCACTGAAAACTGTTTTTCAAAATAGGTATTATTTCAAACACATTTTAACATAACAGTAGTTTTCTCATCATGTCTGCCGGCTCGAAAACATGGGTATTCTAGAAATTAGATCATTATGAAAGTGTACCACTTAGAGACAAGAAAGAGGTAGTTTTGGGAAAGCAGGGTAGCTGTAGAAAGTCCTGACATAAGTTTTAAAACCCAACACAGAGTATTTGAGGGGAAAGTGTATTACAAAGGGAAAACCCCCTTCTACCTTCAAAAATGTAGGGGTGCACGAAAACATATTTTATGTTATTACAGCTAATTCATTGAGTTTACAAGAAACATCAAAGGGGAGAAAGTTGTTTATATTACTTGTCTCTAGAGAATATTAAAATCTGATAGCCATATAGTGTGTGTCTTGGATGCACTACATTCTGGGTGTCATATGACATGGAAGATTTGCTCAGGTCATAAAGGGTTCTTGCGGCAGTCTTTCACCAGTTGCCTGTGGATTGTCATGTGGGTAGGACCCGTGCTTGTAGGAGCAAGAAGCTCAGCCTGAGCTTTTGCAAGAAGCTCAAACTACATGCCAGCGGGGCGGCCATCATGGATTTTTAAAATGGTGCTTCCGGGTTTGACTTTGAATACGTGACAAAAACTTTTCTCAAGGTTTTGGTGTCTATCTGGGTTCTACGTATCAAACTTGCAATCTTCTGAAACAAATATCCGATGGCATTATTTAGCTGTGCACAGTACAGTTCATAGCAAATGGCTGCTTGCGACTGGTCATGATGTGTGGAAATCAGTAGCTTATTGGATGCATATTTTATGTATTAATCCACATATTGTAGGTACTAATTGTTTGCTGAGTGATAAAATTACCTTGGAAACACACTCGGTTTAGTGAGAATGGTGATAGAAACTGTTCTTGAGTCTGTTAATCCCATCTCCATTGATTTAAATTTTATTCCATAATTCTGAATTTTCTTGCATGGCTGAAATTGTTATTAAAATCATTCATATGAAATAAAATATGATTTCATCAATAAGTATTTTTGTTTAGGTTCTACTGAAGCCTGGACCACAGTAATAGTGATTTGAATATTATGACTGAAATGCATATTTGTAAAGTCAATAATCATTTGAGATTATATTGTAAAACATCCTGGACCATAGTAATAGCGATAAATAAGACATGAAAATTGTGTATCTGAGATACCCTGTGTGATGGTTTTTTTTTTTTTTTTTTTTTTTTTTTTTCCCCCACTGTGGTTCAGGCTGCATTATGACCTAAATGCTAAAGAAGTTGTGTTATCTTTCTTTGTGTATCATTTATTGTTTTCCATTTATTTGCAGAAGATTATGATTGTCTCTTCTTTAGTTATACAATCAACTTTTCTTGTTTTTAAGTGCATTACAGAAATTATCTGATTAATGAAAGATTCATCAGAGTTTCTTTGTACTCATCATAACTTCAATTGAGTTCCTTAATTATTTTACAATGTTCCACCAACACCAGCTGAAATTACACAGATAACATTTATTTTGGACTTCCTTCTGAGGCTTCATGTTTTGTAAATGGAATTTGCGAGGACTGAGTTCAATATCATGCCCCAGCATTACGTCTCCTAGCAACCAACACATACAACAACAAAATGCATAAAACAAAATTCAACAAATATATATATAAGTATTCTTATGTAAAATAGAGTAACTTATAAATACTTGATCACCACAACACCCTCCATTTTATCATAATGTTTTATTAGGCTTGTGACGCCAAAATGCAGCGTTAAATTCTATACCAGGCTTGATCATATTACTTAGTAATCATACTTTCTAATAACATTTGTAAATACTGTATTTGTATAACAGGTACATTTCATTTAAAAAAAAATATACACATATAAATTTTCAGTCTTTTGGAGACATGTTTTTTGGTGTCCTTAGAGAACTCAGTGTTTATCCTTTGACTCATCTGTTTTGTGGATGAACAAATGTATAGATTTTTTTCCCTAACTTTGTCTCCATAATATACTTTCATAATTTTCCCCCGTCAAAAATAGTGTGGTGTGAAGAAACAACATAAGTTGCTCCTCCATGCCACAAGCTATTTTTTTTATTTCTATATTTCCAATTATTTCTTAACATATCATATATCATTCCCAATTTTTTTTTTCAACTGTCTAGGTCAAAATGTTTTTAGCAATTTACAAATGTGCAATTGTTTTGGCATAAAAATGGTCAATTTCATCAGAGGGCAATTGACATGTCCTTTACCAAAATGTTTACAACTCTCATTAAAAATACTGTTCTCATTCTTTACTACAATTCCATTACAACTTACATGCTGGATATTTAGATTCAGTGCTTTACACAAATCTTCATAATATTCATTTTGCTTTATTCCCATCTTAGAATCAAAACCCTGTTTTGAGAGTACTGTCTGAAGATAACCTCACTTTTATAATGTATTAGCATGTACCATATCATAATATTCAATCTATCTTATCTTCACCTTGGAATCGAAACCCTGTTTTATGAGTACTGTTTGAAGATAACCTCCCTTTACTTACCTATTAGCATGTATCATATCATCTACTGTTGTCGGAGCATTCTCAGTCAAATTTATATCATGATCATTTACATTTGACAGACTGACACTCTATTTATAGATAGACTTTCTCATGAGCAGACTAGAGGAATGTTTTCTTCAAAATGTTACCTTACAACCCATCATGTGGTTCAGTTATACAGATGACATATTTATGATCTGGACCTACAGTGAAAACCTCCTTCTTAACTTTTTGAACTCACTGAATAACATGTCCTCCCTAAACTTCACCTGGTACTCTCTCAGACTGACATCTCTTTTCTGGATGTGGAAATCTCTGTACTGAATGGTCCCTTACACACGTCTGTCCAAATAACCTACAACCTTACCTCCATTTTGATAGCTGCCATCCATATAATACAAAATGTTCCATCCCTTACAGACTAGATATTGAAAGCAAACACATTTGCTCTCCTCATAAATCCTTTACTCTTTACTCCACCAACCATACCCGGCCACTCATAAACTGCAATTATACTCCAGAATTAGCCCAAAAGCAGATATCAATAGTCAAGAACTGTCCACCACACTGACACAAACCTTCCAAAACCAACCAAAACCTTGTTTTTCTCGCCCAGTTTTTCACTGGCCTTGAATCGCTAAACCCAATTTTTTATTTTGTCTACGACTTTCTGAGATCTTTTCCAGAAATGCGCCTCATTCTTTCCACTATCCTTCGCACCACACCTTGTGTCACCTTCAGCAGACCACCTAACCTCAAAAATATACTCGTAAATATCAACCCTCTGATGCTCGTAAGCCACCATTTGAATCCTTCCCTTGTAAGAGATCCCGTTGCAAAACTTGCAGTATGCATCAACCTACCACTACCTATTGCAACCCTACTACTGGTGAAACCTACCCCATCATAGGTCATGCCACTTGCACAATAACACATCTCATATACTAGCTCACCTGCCTCCACCGTCCAAGTTCCTATATTGGCCTTACCACAAACTCATTATCCATCAGAATGAATAGTAGCAGCCAAACAGTTTACTCCCAAAACCTAGGCCTACCTGTTGCTCACTTTGACAGTACTCAAAACACCCATGACCTTAATAACTGCTTCACAGTCAGAGCCATTAGAGTGAATGACTTGGCTATTCTTTCTGAGCGGGAGGAAGGGAAAGCCATTGTTGCGTTATATTCCCTCCCTACAGACTTTGATAATTGGTCAGACGGATACATTATCAATAGAAACCACTTCCCCTCAGAAAGGAGAACACAATACGATTGAATACAACCATTATACAACAAAATACATGTTAAAACTTCAGGGTGGCCAACCATTTAAATCAAAAACCAATAAATCAACTGAATGTACAACTTAAAACAAAAAAAAATCAGAAAACGTACAAAAAAAATTAAAACAGAAAACTTATCCTGTCTTCCAATTACGCAAAAAAAAGAATACTTGACATTAAATATTTTTATTATTATTATTATTGCCAGCTCTGTAGTTGGAATCCTTGGCTAAACTTCACCACTGAAGTCATTCGCCTACAGACTTTGGTTACCTATGTAGATGCTTCAGACACTTTACACACACTTTACACAGCCTGCTGCTGCTGTTTGGCTATGGGATTTCTCGGGTGATGGAAAATGCACAAGAAATGCAGATTTTTTTAGTAGCCTTCACTTGAAAATCACAGGTTATTTCACTGTAGCAATTAAGAAAATGGCACATGGCATAATTTTAAATTGAAAGGATGAATAAGGATAAAAGGGTTTCACCTATTTTTTCCCACTGTGGGAGTAGGTAGATTTCCTCATCCTCCAACCTTTGATGTAGGGCTCATCTGTACCCCCAGCCCTTTATGTTTCCACTTATATTTTATTGATTTCCAATTAAACTTCTTCTTTTCGTATCAGTGGCTTCTTTTCTCATATCTCACTCACCTCCAATTCCTGCTTGACTGACTTTAGGTCAGTTTTCTTTCACTTTTCATTTAACTGGAGCTGTTTTATCTGCCCATCACCTACGGTATGTCCCGCTGTTGAAAGGTATTGATTCTACATCTTCAGAGTACTGCTCCATTGAATGGTATGCTTTGCTGCCTAGGTCTGTAATACAAACTGTTACCATGAAGGTCAGTTTATTTTTGCCCCAGGTAGCAACACTACCATTCTGTTGACTTGTAAATACTGGCTGGCTGCTGCTGTGCATGCTTCCATCATTATCATTATTATTAAATGGCTCCCTCACTACTTCAACATGATCCAGACTTAATACTCCTGTCCTTGTTGCCACAGATCCTTCAATCTATCTTCATAATTTCATCCTTTTGCACTTTTCCATGTTTCCTTCTAATCTCCTTGTAAATTTTCTCATCTTTGGCCTCAAAAATCTTCTCTTCCTCAATATCTTCTCCCTCAGCCTTTGTCCCTTGCTTATCTTCCTTCTCAACTTTCAAGTTACCTTCATTTGAATATTCTCCTGTTCTTTTAACATAAACGCACGTCTGACTGGTTTTTCTTCTTACTTAACCCTCTTGTTTCTTCTTCCAGTCAGGATATTAAAAGAATTTTTCAATAGATTGCCTCCCCTTCTTCCATATCTCTCTCAAATATAGTATCATATAAATTCACTTATGACTGGTTTTTCTTCATTTTAATTCTCTTCTTTCTTCCTCCAGTCAGGGTATTAATGTTGTGTTTGGCCTCTTTGCTGTGTCTGTCCCTGGTAAGGCCTCAGCAGTGGCAGAAAAAATTTAATTGTTTGGAGCTACCTTCTGAAATCATGGCTGCTCTCTGTTCTACCTTCTGTGTTTGGTCATTCTGATTTTGGTATCGCCAGTTTTGGTTATTATTTCTTTCATACTTCCCTGCCTGGTCCATTCTACTATCATTCCTTGAATAGAAGTTTTCTTCTCCATTTCTACCCCATGTGTTTCCCTTCTGTCTTGTATCTTGATGGTATGTGTTTTCATGTTTATTCCTAAAATCTTTCTTTTCTTCAGTAAATTTCTTCACAATGACCCATGTCTTGGAAATGGGTAGGCTTATATTGCCCCTGATGTCTCACTCTTCTCATCCTCTGCTGTTGTATGTCTAATCTCCCCAACATGTCCACAGCATGCTTTATGGAATAGCTCTTATGACTGCTAGGTATCAGCTGTGTCTGTTCTGGTAATCTAGCGGCAATCATTTGATCTGACCTTGAGGTTGGGCTATATACTGACATAATGCATAGCATCATTAAAAAAAATCATTTTGTGATTCTCTCCTCGTATCATAGTGGCTACCCAGCGGGAGCTAATAACCCCAACATTGACACACCCTAAAGTCCCAACAACAACATCAACAACACAAACAACCCAGCTTTAACTCTGATTTTATGCCAATTTGCTACTTGGACAACCAGAAATGATTAAAGAAAATTTGCATTAAATTGTGCAAAAGTTTCACAGTTCTCTCCAAATTGTTTGGCCTATCATTGTGTGTCCTGCCTTTAAGTGTTTTATCACCATGTTAATCTTCTTCTTCTCATTAGCAATGAGGAAGGGTTGAAACTTATTGAAAATTTTAATCAGCCTAACTGGTAAATGCCATTTTGATCTGAAAATTCTTCCCAATCGATCTTCTCATCATGGAAATTAACAGGAAACGCTGAGCCATTTATTGTTTTATGATATTTGCAGAGCTCTTCCTTCAGTACACCTGGCACTTGTTTTGCTACTTCTTGTTTTATAATTAAAGGGGCCAGTCCCTTCATTCTCTTGTCTACAATTAAAGTAATTGAAACCTTCATCTTTTCATCATTTCCATATAAATGTCCAATGTCCACAGGTAACCCTTTGACATCACACTTTACTTCTGCATAACCCTGTCAGACATCTTCTTCCAAGGTTTGGTCCTCATCTTCAATCTCATTAATATGGTGGCTAGGACTGTCACTCCTTTCCTTAAACTGTAAATATTGTCCTTAACCCTTTGACTGCTCTAGACATGTTAACACGTGCGGCTACTATGGCACCCAGGTGCTCCAGACATGTATACATGCACCGCCTTGCCACCCTGTCTGTGCTCTGGACGTCTTAACACGCTCGACCGCTCGGGTCCCTGTGTGCTCTGGACGCGTTAACACGCTAGGCTCTTAGTGGCCGGGTCATGTAGCCATATTTCCACCCAGGGTGGTTAGTTGTTTTCCTCATTCGGCCCTTGAGCGTTTACAGCTGCGATCTAATTTGTGTTGCTCTTTTCCTTTTAGTTTTCGCTGAGAAAATGGCACGCCGTCGTGTTTGTACAGTGGAAGAAATCATGGAGAGTCTTACTAGAAGCGACAGTGAATATGATCTCTTTGATATGGATGACAGTGATGACCCTTCGGCATGATCTTGAAATAATAGTCCTAAGCCGTGTACATCAGCTAGTGGAAAATAACCAATTGTCTCCACAAGAGGTGAAAATTCTTCAGAATTTGAAGCTAGAGTTAGTGAGGGCGAAATGTGTGGAAAAAGAGAATGCTTTAATGACACGTTTGACCACAAGCGCTTGACGATTAAGCTGTGGGATACAAGTGTGGATTAGGTTAACATTCCAGCAGTTTGTCATTTTTACTGATATTTCTAACAGAATATCATATGATATCTATTGCTGATGAGACGAACAGATACGTGAGAATCAGTTCACACTATATTATCACTATGAAGAGGTATAAAAAGTTCTTTTTTAACATTCTCGAACACTGCATTTTAAATGCTCACGCTCTTCATCGAGTAGTAACCGGACGAAAAATGCCAGTTGCATAGTTTCATTTGGCTCTGGTAAGGGGGCATCCATAAATTACGTGAGGTGTTTTTTTATGATTTCCGTACCCCCCCTCCCCCACTTGTGAGATCTGGTTCATGAGACCCCCCGCCCCCTAGAAATAGCCTTCGCAACTTTTTGAGACCTTTCTTCTTTAGGTCTCATCCTTCCAAAGCTGCACTTTTCGAGGAAATACCCACTAAAATCGACTTTCGCGTCATTTGTAGACCTTTTTTTAGCTCTGCGGTCCAATAAAAATTTCAAAAATCTCAGGTGAGATTTCCGTTGACCCCCTCTCCCCTTTGGTAAGATTTCGCCTGACCCCCCCCCCCCCCCTATTTCACCTCACGTAATTTATGGACGCCCCCTTAGAGAACTTGTTAAAGCTTATACCACAGAACAGATTGAACCTAGCAATGGAAGACGCTGTGATAAAGAATATCGTCAAGGATAAACTGGGAGACATTTTCCAAATTTCATTCATATTGAAAATTCAAAGAAGAGCACGCCAATGCGTAAAGGAATGGGAAGGAATTCGGCCATGGCCTTTTGAAGGAAACATCCCGGCATTGGCCTGGAGGGATTTGGGAAACCATGGAAAACCCAAATCCGGGGATTTGAACCGCCGTCCTCCCGAATGCGAGGCCAGAACACTATCCGTTACACCACCACGATCGGTCCATTTTTCAAGGCTTATCGCACAAAAAGAATTATTAACCATGGGTAACTGCAGACTAATAATTATATTACATTTATGCGCCTCTCAAACTAAACGAAATAAAAAAAAAATAAAAAAAAAATAAAAAAAACATATTTTTAACTTCACCAGTGGCAGTCCATAGACCGGGTCAAAAAGAAGGCTGGAAAATATGTGCAGAATTTGTGAAAGGTATTCGGAAATGTATTCTCTCCAGATAAATTACTACGTTCACAAACAAAAAACATATCAGTTGCTGTAATATCTATTTAGTATATAAAGTACCTGCATATTTGCTTATGCAGACATTCGCTATTAGAGGAGCTGTAAATTAAAAAACTTTAGATGTTCTATTAACAGCTTTTATTTTGTATCTGGTGTTTCAAATCGCAGAGCGACAGCAGAAGAACGTCGCACACAACGCTCCAGACATTCAGCACAAGGTATCGATCGAACGCCGCATTCCAGGGCAGGTAAACAGCTTAGCCATAAACAAAGCAGCACTCAGCGAGAGCTCGGCTCGGCAAACGGTAGCAGTTAAAGGGTTAACTTTTACTTCTTGTTTCAAATCATAAAACTGAACCAATGAGAACTCAGGTTGCATACTACACACAGCATGACATTCTTCCAAATCTTTTCATAATTCTACTATTTGGGATTTGTGGTCTTGCAGTAACTTTGAATTAAAAACTTCAGAGTTAGACTTAAGCAATTCACATCTGGCTTAAGCTCGGCATTTAAATTTTCAAATTTTTAATCAAGTATTTCAGTGGTTGACATAAGTTCCAAATTTAAATTTTCAGAATTGGAATGTTGGATTTCGGTACATGAATTACAGTTCATTTTTAAATTCCCAGCCTTTGAATTAAGGGTCTACATTGGTACTTATTTTTTTGCATTAATGGTTGCAGTAATTTCTTATCTTAAAAATTTGGAGCATCTCCACTAAACCTGGATTAGTCCCTTCGTCTGTCACCATCATATTTATGTTTTCCTAGGAAAACAAGAGAACACAAAATACTGAAAGTCAAACTCTTGCAAACAATACAAACTAGACCACAAAGATGATGAAAAACATGGACTTGAAAGCTGCAGCACATTAGCTAATAAAAATAAAAATGTGCTGAAATGTTATTTATTGTAAGTCCAACCACACCAATCTGTTTTTGAATACTAATAGCTATTACCACTCTGCACAGTGCATTTGTTTCAGACTGCCACTGCACATAGAGCACGTAGTTTGTGCAACAAAGACTACAACTGCAAAAGTGGGATATTTTTGTACAACTTTTGTGAAAAATTGTTACAGAAAGGGGCAGTTGTGACAGGAGTGAGGAAGCATGAGGAAAAACTGAAATAAACACAATGCCTACAAGGTTCTTGCGTTTCTTTTGTTTGTGTTATAATAATAAAATTCACCAATTTACCATTCCATGAAACCCTCTAGTTTTACAGTATAGAATGCCTTATTTGGAATCCTTAAATATGGAAATGACTTAACACACCTGCATATATTATTTTTTCCCTTTATTTGTCTTCGGTACATCTGTATATTGGTTATAACATATGATGAAAATAACAAGTCATTTAATACAGATGAATGCAGAAGGTCCAAATGAACACACAAAAAAAAGTAACAATATTTTGGTTAATAACCTTTCTGTTATAGACATATGGAAGGGGGAAAGATGTGAACATATCCTGACCTAAAACATGAATACAATTGGTCTGGTTTCTGTTTTTTTGCTTTTTTATAGCGCTTCTTCCTTTATCTGAGGTAAGTATTTTCCTTTTCCAGTCTTATTTTCACTGCTTACAACTATGCAGTCTCTATATTGGTTAATAGACATGTTATAATTCCAAGTGTTTATTTTAAGTATTGAACTAACCACTTCCCCGTATATGATTTCCTCCTTATTTATATTTTACAATTTCCAGTATTGGATCAGTACTACAGGAGTTTGGTTTATCCTCTATATTGATTACTGGGTTAAATACCATGACTGAAAGTAAATTACCTTTTAAATAAAGTCAATTATTTTTCAAATATCAACTGAAATAGTTTATTACATTTTTACAACAACAATTACTGTCTACTTATCTAAGGACATCCTGTTTACAAACATTATTCTATCTGAGCACAATAATTACAGTTCATTTGTACAATTACTCTTACTTTTTGCCCTCAGGCTAATCGTTTTTAATATTAAATTACAATTTTGCATTCATCCCACTATGATTATAGAACATCTTTTCAATATCAATTCTTTCTTGTAACCAGAGACCTTCTTTACTCTTGTTCGATATTCTCTGAACTTGAAACTTAAATGTCCAAAGTTTCTATACATAATCATAATTACTTAATAACATAATATTCTCATAATAATATTTTCACAATTAGATAAAGTTGTGTATCTAACACCTGGAAATATTTTACTGCTAATCTTAACTCCTTAACCAAAGTAACTATCCAAGTGCATTCATGTTCATGGCCATAATTGAGATCTAAATTCTTTGTAATTAATACTTTTGAATATTGAAAATGGAAATATTACTTCCATTCATTTATTTAAGGTTTCCAGTGAAACATGTTTAATACCAACATCAAAAATTCCTGTAAATACATGATTAGAACCAGAATTAACAAAGGAAGGGTGCCAACTATGTATGAAAAAATGGAAAGTTACTGAACTATTCCATACGAACAGGCATTAGAATGCTCACAGAAAGGGAGATATATCAGATTACAATGCTGTGAATGAAGAAACTAAAAAGGAAGATAGTTTGGTACAAGATGTTGTATCTGGAATTGATACAGAGTTCACATATGATGGTAGACTTTGTGGACTAAAAAACAGGAGACAGTGAAAAAGTGAATGTTCTGATTGTGACATAAACATTAGATTACCATCGGATCCACAATAAGAGGCTTTAGTTTACTTGAGTCAAATTTAAAGTATTTTTTATAGGCTGTTGATCATATTTCCTTTAAGAAGATTCTATTCATTTCCTTTCCAATATCTGAGATTACTATCTCTTAGCAAAATATGATAATTCAGAGGTAGAGGATATGTCATCCACTTTATCCTTTGCTTGGAGCACTTTTGTTTACATGCCAATGCTCATCATCATTTTCTAAGTTTCTATCACCTTTTTTGATTTTTAAGGATTGAGGATCACTTTTTTTCTTTTGACTTTTCACATTCATTCACCCAGGTGTCATTTTTACTGCTTTAAAAGTTTACACTATCCACCATATCTTGACACAATAGTAAGAGAGATGGCTAACCTTTTTTTGTAGGCACCATTAAAATTTGTAAACGACTTTTTATAATAGCCAAGTACAAAATCAAACACCTGGGCAATGGAAAGTGGGGCACAGCCGAATTATTAAGTTCTTCAATTTTTTTTTCTTTTAACATTGTGTTTCATAAATATTGAAAAAAATATATTCTAGGCATGTTGAGTTTTACATAGAATAATATTTACACCTAGAAAAAATATTTGTGAAAAGAGATGTCATTTTGGTGTGACTTTTTACCTGCCAGGGGTTAGGGAATGTTATACCAGTTTGCGAGTGAGAGGCAGGCTGAGCCGTCCACCAAATTGGCTGTCAGTATACTGTTCACTGTGGCTCAAATATCTACTCAAAAATATTAACAGCTATTGAATATAGCATATAGCTGGATTTTAAAATAGCCTTGAATTTTTCTGTTGGCTAGGCATTTTAAAAACATTGATATATGTTAATTAAGTCTTCTTGGGTGACTAGGTGAGTGAGCAGGGTTTTTTTCCACAAAATTTCGGGGATTGGAATCTCTGTCACCATCTTCTGGCACTTCACGAGAAGATGGTGACAGAGATTCTGATCACCAAAAAATCATGTGAAGACACCCTGCTTACTTGGCTAGTCACCAGAGAGGACTATTTTAATTCTCAACACCGAGAGAAAGTTAGATCTTAAGTTGATATCCATGATTATTGTAGGTCATTTCTTCTGCTGTTGCTAGATAAAATAATAAGTGTTTTGTAATAACTATACAAATGCAATAGTAGCATTGGCATTTGATATAGTGGGTAATGTTTCCCTTTTATGTGTCATACCTCTTTTCTGGTACGAGGTATGCATTTCAGATATTGACTTTGATCACGTTAGTAACTCTAATGTTTACAGAGACTGCTGGTCATTAAGTTTTCTAGCAGGTCAACTTTACACCACTAACAGACACTTGATTTGAAAGTTTAGCTCATGTACTTTATCTGTTAATTCATTTACCTCAAAACCTTTTGTCTCATCATACAGAGCTCCAAATAGTCTCTTTCTTCTTGGAAGCATGCAACACAGCTTCTGATCTAGTTCCTTGTATTCAATTAATTTTGTAACATCGTATTTGGTTATTGCATTAATAGTTATGGTGTTATTAGTACTCCATGTTTTATTAATTTTGTCTTTTGATAGTTTAATTATTTCTGTAATCAGTTACACAAATAACTTTCTGTTTTCATCAGATCTTTAACTCATAAATAGAAAAATTATTGCCCATTTATTAATTCATTATTTATTAAACCTGTTGCTTTGCTGAACACTGTATCATCTTGTCATGAAATTATATTTTTGTTGGACTTGATTTCCTCAGTAGTTTTGGTTACCATGTGTAGTTCATTATTTAATTCTGATTTTATTTTCTCTGCTATGTAAGAAATTGTGACTGCCCAATTAGTAAGGGAGCATCCATAAAAAGTTGCTTAATTTTGGCCTCCTGTGAAAAACCCCCTCCTCCCTATTACTTCCAGAAGATATTTTGTACTGTTTACTCTTTCAGACTATCGCATATTATATAATGGATATAATTAAAAGATGGAAATAAATATTAACATGCTGTTGTGTTTTATGTACCTTATTTTAACTGTGACAAATAATATTAATGAAAAGCTATGTGGCTTGGCTAAATGCCTAGCATAGCTTTTCACCCAATGCCTTCCCCCCCTACCTTCCCACCCAACTGAGCACATACTTTATTGATGCTCCCTAAGCTTATCTTTAATTTCATGGAGCATTATTTAATTCAGCTTCTTATTTAAGTTGGTGAAAAGACTTTTATGCCTCTCAGCAAGCATTGATTTATCATTGGTTTTATTTAGATTTGAAGAATTCTGAGCCATGGTATTGCTAGCATACATGCTGCATATGCTGAAGGGGTAGGTATCAGCATACTGAAGCCACATGGCATTGAGGTGTGCGATACAGTCAGTGTCTGCTGGAACCTTTTCAAGGAAATCAATATAATGTTCTTGCATGACTAGACAGATTAATGAGGCATTAACAAATTCTGTTTTGGCAATCAAATCACTGTTATCTTCTGTCAATTAGAACATTATATTAAATCTAAATGCCAAGAAAAATTTTCTTCTTATGCAAAATGAAAACATTATAAAGAAATACCTTACATTTGGTGCCATTTGAATTAAACTTTGGTATTTCTTGTTGCAGCTTGTTTTTTTTTTTTTTCTTTTCTTTTTTTCTTTGAGTTGATTGCAATAAATATTGTCTGTGGAGTCAGAGATTGAAATTGGCATTACCAGCTTGTGTGAAAGAGAATCGCTGGCTCTGTAACAAAGAAAAGTTATTTGCAATTAACAGCAATAAAAATCTGATCACAAGACGAATGGACAAAAAAGAATTTGAAGGATTATGAAATGAATTTAAAAAATTTTAGTATATAATTTGGCTTTAGGAAAAAGTAATTCTATAATGTGTGGTGCAAATTATTGAAATAGTAATACAGTTAAGAAAAAGAAGTTATTGTTTATAAAGTCAAATATGAATTTCTTACATTTAATGCAACTAGCAATATTCTTACATAAGCTGAAAAAGAAGGAAAAAGATGAAAGGTAAGTAGATTGCTGTGATGTGAAGTGTTTCCCAATTATTTGGCAAGTGTCAAGAAACAAAAGGAAATTTGTTGAACTTGGGAAGGCAAGGATGCAATCTGACAGTAAGAAAACATATTTTCAAATAGCTGCCACTCTCATCACATCAAACGCTACCTCTCCTACAGCCTTGGAATTCAGAGGAGTCCAATGAACAGGCCCTTCAACAGTATGCTAGCAACATTTCCAAAGTCCTGATTTCCCGCCATTACCCACCAGATTTAGTTCACAGACAAGTTTCATGGGCCACATCACAACCCACTCAACCTATCAACAACCCACAACCCTCTAAATCCAACCATGATCACCTGATACTTAACCGGTTTGGAATCCGTCAACCGAGTCTTGCGACAAGGTTATGACTTCCTTCGAGCCTGCCCTGAGATGAGAAACCTCCTTCCAAAAATCCTCCCTTACCCACCCAGAACCTGCTTCAGCAGACCTCCAAACCTCAACCAATTCTTGGACCATATTCAAGGGGCCCCCTATCCTATAAGACAGCCCCAAGGTTCGTTTCCTAGCAACAGATCCTGCTGCAAATTATGGAGTATGCACCACCTTTACCATCCCTGTAACTGGGGAAAGCTTCCCCATCCCAGGGTTTGCCATATGTGTATCATCCCACCTTATATATCATCTCACCTGTAACCATAACCCAGCCTCCTATATTGGTCTGACAACAAATCCACTGACCATCAGAATGAATGGACACAGACAATTGCTATTCACCCAGCACTCTGACCACCCTATATCTTATCATGCCACCACTCATGGCACCAACAGTCTCAAAACATGTTTTGTGATCCACACCATGAGAGTCGGAACTCAGAACGTGGGAACTGGCGTATCAGTACCAACTGGGCACCCGGCAACAACCAGGACCAAATTTAAGATAACATCAATTTTCCTTCCTTGCATCCCCCTAACCTCCTACCTTTTCCCAAAGAATCTTCGCTCACCAGTGCCTATCTTTTTGTAGTTTGTAACTTCGAATTTTGCTTATTTTAATATGCAAATATTTTGATTTTTATTTTGCACATAAATCCATTACTTAATATGTAATTTAGGACCATCACCTGATGTCTACCGCACTTCCATGACAGATCCCTATGGATAGGTTTATTATCTATTTATTATTATTTTCTAGTTTATGCCTTTCTACCCCTACCCTCACTTCCAAACATGTGGGCTTACTCAGTTGGCTGCCAGCCCTACAACCTACAGCCATCTCACTACTACTGAAGAAGGGCTATAGGATAGAAAATTTTACTGTATGTGTTTTTTCCGTGTCTCGACGCCATAGGAATCCTTGTCTATGGTCATCGATAGTTCTTCTCCTATCCTAATGTTTAATACACACTCGCATATATATTTGAATAGTGAATAATTCTTATGTCACTGATTTCATTTTGAGTAGAAGACATATATTTGAAACCAGAAAGTAATGTTGACAGTGATGACACAGAAGAACAGACTCTTTGAAGTGTTTTTAAGGTAGTGAAGCTATAGCAGTAGAGGTAGTATGTAGTGGACACAGGTGTGTTGTAAAAGTAAAAATGTTTAGAACAAGCAGCAATGTTATTTAAGTTGTAACTGAATAATTAGGTTTTGCTATTTTAATCTTTGAAGAATTAAAAATCAGTGATTATTTATTTGCAACAACAAGTTAGCAGTATCTTATTACACATAAGTATAAATTTTTTTATTATTTTTTTATTTTTGTATAATTGTGATTGTAATGTTACATTGGCCTCCTTGAAAAGCAAAACAGATAAATATTTAGCTCATGAAACTGCAATCTTCGGATGACTAAAAATGTTAGAAATTTTTAATATTTTGATAATTGGGTTGTTACCTGAAGAGTTTCCATGACAACGTTGTTGTGTAGAAGCCACAATTTTTTTTCAAATGTTAAAGAGGATTTCATAATAGTGACTTGATGTTTGTTAGTTTAAAATGGTTGAACAAGAAACTATGAAGCAAATTTTGTTTATGACTGTGAACATAATACAGGATGAGGAAATGAAGAAACAGCTAGTATACAACTGAGAAAATTCACAGCAAGAATATGTTAAATTAAAAATTTCACCATATGAGACCAAGAAGTCACAATTGGAGTTATAACATATGCTGAAACATAAGACAGATGGACTCGATAAATATCCAGAAAGAAATATAAAAGATTTCTGTCAACATATAGAAAAAAAAATTATGTTGAGAACGTAAGAGAAACAAAAGAAATCAACTATGATAATGAGATGAAGGAAAAAGACTTGGTGATGATATATCAGTGTTGAAAGATATTAAAGAAGAGGATGAAAAAGTCAAACGTTAAGCAAATGAGGAGGACAATTGTTGGAAACAGGAATGTAATGGTTGGAGTCAAGAAAAAAATGATCCAGAGAAAATGAACACAGTAAACATAATGAGGACAAAAATAATAAACCAGAGAAAGATATATCTGTACCAATCGACAATAAAGAAGATGAAAAGAAACAAGAAGATCACACAAAAAGTAAATAGGAAGTGGAAGAAAATGAAGACAAATGCTATTTAAAAAAGAATGAATTGTACAGGATGGTACACTATGCTAGGATACAATTTTCAGTTACATAAGGAAGAAATGAACTTGAAAATGTACAAAGAAGGATGCAAAAAGAGCAAGAAGGAATATGGTTTAAATTTAAGACATGAAGGGAAGCATGTGGTGAAATATAAAAAGGAAAATATAAGTGCGTGTATAAAGGAGTTAGGTAAAATTTTAAGCGAGTGTTAAAATATCTGGCAAATCATTCAACATTTAAAACCATTAAGATCAAAATTTTAACTTATTTGGTATGAGAACAAGAAACAAATTAAAATTATACAAAGTTTTCAAATTTTAACAAATTCTTAACTTCTCTCAGAAAATTTAAAATTAATTTCAAGATACAGTTTGGGGGGGGAATATTTAAGGTAACACCTTATATCTGGTGTCTGTTTGAATAGAACTTGAATAATTCTTATGCAGTTTGGTTTTTCTTTCTTTGAGTTGGTGGCAATGAATGATGTCTGTGGAGCCAGATTGACATTGGTGATGCCAGCTTAAGTGAAAGAAAATCATTGGCTCTGTGTCAAAGAAAAGTTATTTGTTTTAAATGGCAGTAAAAATCAGATTGCAAGATGAGTGGACAAGAAAGAATTTGTAGAATTATGAAAAGAATATGAAAAAGTTTTTTATAATTTTATTTTAGAAGAAAGCAATTATTAATGTGCAGTGCTGATTATTAAAATAGTAACAAAGTTGAATAAAAGAAGATGTTGTTTATAAACTCAGGTATGAAATTCTTATATGTAACCTAACTAGAACAATTGTTACAACTTTCATGATACAGTGTTGGTTGTGCAGTTATGGATGCACTTTCACAAAATCTCATGAAAACACTTATTTCTCACCTTCATGACTTTTTAAAGTTGTGTGTTTTGTTTTACACAGTAAAAATAGACCATATACCAAGAATTTTGCAAAATGTGGCTGCTTATGTTGTTATCGGTCACAACTCCAATACTCTATAGCAGCCTTTCATAATCATTTTCAATGGTGGACCACTTAGAGACTAGCTACAGACCCCTAAATAATATTAATAAATGGTAATTGGCTAGACTAGAACTGTCTTTTTAAAGCTCAACTTGTATCTCACACATTGTGGCCACAGTTTGCATGGCTTAACACTCCCATTTGAGTTCTCGTAATTATTAATTTTATTTTTATTTTGTCAACAGACCTGTCAGGATAGGTCCGTGGGCCCCTGGTGGTCTGCGTACAACTTGAGAAACCCTGCTCTATTGTATGTCAAGAACAAGTGTTTCTATATTAGTGTCCAGTATCCTGGATCACTACTGTATGTCTACTGCCAAGTGTGGTGCATGTTTGGTATTGTTCTGGCCTCACATTTGGTAGGTTCAAATTCCTGCCCAGCCATTCAGAGTTCATTTTTTCATGGTTTCCCAAAATGGCTCCCAGTGAATGCTGGGTTGTTATCATCAAAAGGCAATATCCTTCCTGTTCCTTTCTGTCTTTCATTTCCCACCTCTATTGGCTTCAATGTCAATTAGGCATAAACCAATAAGCATTCCCCTCGTATTTGATTTTGTTTCCAGGAATTTCTTATTATAATGTCATGCAATATCCTTAAAACAACATAATACTTGAAATGAAGTCTTCACTGGTGTACTGCCGGATAGCGTGTTGAAAACATGATATTTCAACAACTAGCTCCGTTGTCTTCATCAGGTGTCGAGACATCTGCACAAGTTGGATGACTGTTGGATACTGAGACAGCCTAGGTGCCGCACCTCCTTATATAGGCCAACAGCTCTCTCCGACGCCCACTCCCGGTGGCTGGCAGTGAGTGGGCAAGGCTTCAGTTGTTTATTGCGGGCGAAGGAATTTAATATTGGACCGTTTGTGGCGGTTGCTGAACATTAATGCCATGCTCTCTGTGTAGAGTTGGCAAGGCTGGTTTCCATGCCTCACTAAGATATAGCCCACTATCTCTGTTGTAGGTATCAGCCAATTGAATTTCAATCGCTTCTTTGACTATGGAATCCCAAATATATGAGGTCCTAGCCAATATTGTAACGTTGTTGAAGTCAACCCTGTGGCCATGATTGAACACATGCACATCGTGTTTTCAAAACACTATCTGGCGGTACACCGTGAAGACTTCATTTCAAGCATATGCCAGGAAAGTCTCCGTTCTTACAACATAATACTTGCTTTAGAAAATTTGTCCAGTATTTTCCCCCCATTTCATCAAATAGTCTTGAGATGTGTAGCTCTATGTTCGTGAATTGGAAAAATATGGAAGATGAACATATAAAAGTTTTATTTAAATTATTGTTAGTAGGAATCACTTAATGGCATCTTCACAAACTCTATTAACAATGTAGTAATCAATAATAAGAACTGAGATTTGTGTGGGAAAATGAAACCTGCATTGATTTAGCTTATTTGATGATCAACAAAGATAGAAGTTTTGTGTGTGTTTGTCGTTTTTTGGGAAGGGGATTCAAAAGATCTAGTACAAAGTGATGGGAGGATAAGTCTCATTACCAAAAATGTAGGAAATGAATAACTAACTATATATACTCTCCCACTCTATAGGCCCTCCCTTTCACACTTGTCACTTTCCCTTTCATTTCAAATTTTTTAATAGCCAACTCTCTCCCCTTGTTGTCTAAATTTAGTTAGTGACCCTAAACTATGTATTTTTAAGATTTAATTTTGTATATTCTTTATCAGATATGTTTCTTATTTCTGTTTTTGTTGCTATTCTTAATTAATCTGTATAATAATGTTCTTCATTTTATCTCCCTAAAATGGTATATATCACTAAATGCTTGTTTTTTCAATACACCAGATGATTATTGTTCGGTGTTTCTTTTAAATTAATTTCTGTCTCTTATCAATAAATTAAACTTCATATCAGTTAATTTGTGATTTGTGTATTATTGAAAAAATTTATCTAATATCCATATTTGTATGCAGAAATTTAGTATGTCAATATATTTGAGTATTTCTTCTTCCTAACAGATATTCAGTTTTTAACATTTGATTTGAACAGTGGTTTCTTATTATAGCTATTCTTTATGCTGCAGTTATCATGGGAAATCAGAAGAAAGACGGCTTGTCTAAATGTCCAAGTGCAAGCTGTGGTGATCTGCTGAGAAAGGAACCAATGCTAGTGGTAATTTTTCAGTGATTCAACAACTTTTCCAAACTAAGCTTATCAGTGAGGTTACCATTTTATCTAATATTACAGTGTTATTGATCAATCTTGGATCATTGTTAATCTTAGGTAACTCTTGAGTCAGCTTAATATAAAGAGCCGTGGCCAATCAATCACTAACATGCAAATTGTATTAGAATGTGTGAGAAACAAACTTTACCTTGGGGGTGGAAGCAAACACTTTGTCTCAACTTTAACTGTGTGTAGCCTTGGATGTCTATTGCTTTATAATAATAAGGTTGCCACTTTATTTTTTTTCCTTTACCCCAAGTTAAGGAAAGGTATAGACAAATAAATGTTCATAAGTCAGCTGGAGTTAACAATCACAATATTCTTGAAAAATGTTGTGAAGTCATTAAGCTGGATAGACATCAGACAAAGTCATAGAAGAAAAGTTTACAAATTCAACTAACCATTCAAGCAAGACCAACATCACGCCCCCTCAGCTACTCTTTATCTACATGAGATATTTAATTTTTCTTACACCCACCTTCTGAAAAGCTAAACGCGTCCACACAAGGTTGTTATCTGCTGTGCCATGTGTCCAAACTATCTGCCGTGCTCTACATAGTGCTGCTGTGCGAGCCTAGATCACATCAATCTCACTGCTTCTCGAAGACTGGGCTACTGCATGAGCCTATATCATATCCTGCTAATGGCTTCTGGAAGACTGGGGCAAGGATAGGTTCTGGAGGAGGAATTTAGAGAATCAGCCATGAGAGTGGAATTCTTCCTGGTTTCCCATGAGAACATGCCAGAACTGATCAGATAACTGATAAGTTTCGAATACAGTTTCATCAACCAATTCTGACCTTGACAACAAAAATGATGCTATCTCTCTGAAATTTTACAAATTGATAGATCTTGTAGCAAACGTCAAATTTAGTTATTATAAAAAATTTCGTAACTTTAATAGTTTTGCCAGAAAAGAAACATTTAGTTGGGGTTACCATAACTTTTGTAATATTATCTCTACTGAACAGAAACAATTCTATTTTCTAGTTGCTATTCTTCCACCTGAAATCAAATACAGTATATTTCCTATTTCCAAAAGAATGATAAAATCCAAAAACAAAATCTGACTACTTAAATTATTCAAGATACAGGTTTTAAACTAACTTCAAACAAATTTCCGTATCATCCCATGTTATCCGCCATATTTCATTTCATTAGTTACTGCATAACTCTTCTCAGCTTTAAACAACAGATTCACATTGATCTTTAGTGAAATCTATGTTGAGGCTTCACTACCATGCCACTAACAAATATCAAGGAAGGCTCTATAAGCACCTCTCTCTAATTTTAATAATTTTGCAGTTGATAATAGCTATCTCTCAGTAGTAATTTTTTAATTAGTTTAAAAATATATTTTGACATTGAAATGGCACCTTAAGTGGTATTGTTACAAAAACTACAACCAGTTAAAACTATAATATATATTTAATGGTGACGATTATTCATTGCTGGTATCCATTGAAGATCAATCTTCAGTTTTACAAATGCCATACTTCTGGCATCAGCATTTTCTGTTGGTTGTCCATAAAAAAAGTTTTATATACACACTCTCATGTTTCTGAGCTGTTCCACATCTTTTATTCTTCTTTTTTTTTTTATCATTTTGAAAGCCTCTTGACTCAGCATTGTTCCCTTTCTGTTGCCAATAATTTCTGAGTCTAAAGGACACATATTGAGAATGACATTATATAATACTCCAATTCACAGATAATAAATATACATACATAAATAGGTGATATTAGCTTTCCACAGCACTGTACTGTATTGGTCTCATTAGTAATTTCTGCCACGTAGGTTCGTAGGGTGAGTCATCTCCAACAGTAATAACCTGCAGGATAAACTAAGGCATTCTATACTGGTTCTAATACAAAATTTAATAATTTGCAGGAACAAATTAAACTTGCATTCCACACCAGTAACTTGAGACCAATAACTAAACAATGGGAACCACCAAGATCTCGTAAGAATTGAGACTTTCTCTTGGTAGGTATGCTTGAAATAAATTCTTCATGCGTGTACTGCTGGATTGTGTTTTGAAAACACGATATTTCGACAACTAGCTCCGTCAACTTCTTCAGGTGTTGAGACATCTATACTGGTTGGCTGACTGTCAGATAATAAGACAGCCCAGATGCTGCACCTCCTTATACAGCCAATGGTTCTCTTCATGGCCCGTGCCCCATGGCTGACTGGCATTGTACATGGATACAGTTTTCCCACAGAAGGTTTTATTGATCTGTCTATGGCTGTTGCAGGACAGGCATACCATACTCTCTGAGGAGAGTAGCCAAGGCTGGTTTACATGCCTCACTAAGACATGTAAAAATATTTTTGGGATTGATTAGTCAAAAAAGTGATTGAAATTTCATTGGCCGATATCTTCAAGATATATAGTAGGCTATGTCTTAGTGAGGCATCGAAACCAGCTTTGGAAACTCTCCACAGAGAGCATGGTACCTCTGTCCAGCAACCGCCATAGATGGCGCAATAATAGCTACTGTAGGCCACAACAAAGAACTGTTGTCATGCCCATTGGCAGCCAGCCGTTGGGCGCTGGCCATCGAGAGGGCCATCTGCTATATAAGGAGGTGCAGTACCTGGGCTGTCTCAGCACCTGACAGTCAGCAGGCCGGTGCATATGTCTCCACAACTTAAGAAAACGATGGAGCTAGTCGCCAAAATATAGTGTTTTCAAAAGACAATGTGGTGTTACACGGGAAGACTTCATTGTATCAAGATCTCATACATGAAATAGGCCTATGAATTCCTAGGTTTCATTTGATTCCATGAGAATGTGTCAAAATATACAATGGTCAAATGATCTGCATAGAGCACCTGTATCATTTGCACAGGCTATTGCTTGACAAATCTGTGAACATGCTGAATATGCCATGGAAAACAAAAAAGAGAACAAATTGTAGTATAGCAGAAGTTAGGTCCTAGACTTAATATTTCTTGGATTCAGTAATAGGCAACAATAACTTGAATGATCTTTCTGAATGAATTGAGTGGGCCCATTCCCTCTAATCTTCATTAGCAGCTAGGCAGATATGCACTTCAGGAAGGCTCTATCGCATTAATGGAGTATAATGATGATAGCTGGCCATATGCGAGGGGTATCTAACAGGAATATCAAATAGGTGATCAGCTTTAATAGTGGGCTTTGCAAGAATCCTTAGATTTTTTTAAAAAAATAAAACAAACACTGTTTAAAGTATACTGCAGTTCAGCCAAGGAAAATATATTTACACCATCCATACCGAAAAAACTAGTAAATATCATAAGGTAGCTAAAACACAACAAAGAACCAGACAATGATGGCATTATTGCTGAGATCTAGAAGCTTGTGGATGACATCATCATTAGGATAATTCATAAAATTTTCACAGAAGTTTGGTTCACAGAAAAAATCTCACATGAATAGAGGTATGCACTAATCCAGCTCCTACATGTAATGGGTAACAAGATAAATTCCAACAGGAACATTGGTATCTCACTGCCATCGGTCACTTATAAAATTCTCTCCAAAGCACTGGCTAGAACCTCAGGCAGATCTGCAAATGGGTGAATAGAAGGCAGGTTTTAGAAATCAAAGGTTGTGCACCAAACAGATCTACAATTAGAGAACACTCCTGAAAATAAGACAAACAAATAATACTGTAATAACATTGGTGAATTTCAAGAATGCAACAACACCATAGAAAAACAAACACTTGTTGATATAATTAATGCTTCAACTGCTAAGTATTGTCCGGTAGAGCCCTCGCTTGGTGCTCCTTTGTTATCCTATTAGCCGTCTACCTGCCCTACTGAGTCTGGCCGTGGCCCGGACTGCTCTGTGCTGAATATTTCTGAGGTGTTGTGTCTGACGGCCTTCCGTTTTCGCTTTGCGTTTTGAAACCCCAGATACAAAATAAATGCATCTAAGGTTTTTCAATTTAAAGCTCCTCTATAAGTCAATGTCCGTGTAGACAAACATACAGGTACTTCATATGCTAAATAGATATTACAGAAACTTAAATGTGTTTGGCATTTTTGTTTATTAGCGCAGTAATTCATCAGGAGAAAATTTCGAAGTTAAGAGTTCGAATACCTTTCACAAACTCTGCATATATTTTCAATCCTTCTTTTAGTTCTGGGCTTTAGACCGTCACTAATTAAAAATAATTTATTAATTTTCAATTTTTTGTATTTCACTTAGTTTTAGAGGTGTATAAATGTAGTTTTAGAGGCGTATAAATGTAGTTTTAGAGGCGTATAAATTTAATTGTTACAGTGTAGTTACCCATGGTTAATAAATGTTTTTCTTGTAACAAGCATCCAAACATGGCACAACACACAGTATTACTGTACATTGCATGTTCTGTGTTTGTATCTGGTTTCTGGACGCACTTTCTGTTTCGAACATCCAGCGCATCTACGCGTTGGCGTGCTCTCCTTTGAATTTTTAATGTGAATAATATTTCGAAAATGTCTCCCAGTAAATCCTTCCACCTTGAAAATCTAGAGTGAACTCATTCTGACGTATTTGTATATAAATAAAATCTATAGGTTCCTTCAACAATAAATTTGATAAGATCTTGTGTTAAACATATTCCAAAAAATGACAGAATGCTGGAATTTTGACCTAATCCATATTTGTGTCCTGCAGCTGAATTGTCTATCACATGCACAAAAGGACGAAAATCTCTTTTCTTCCAGTCAAAACTGTCACTAAAGCGTCATCTTTTTCCGCACATTTAGCTCCCGCTATATGAAGCTTCATATACTGAAAATGTTTACCTCTTGTGGAGACAGACGGTCGTATTCCACTAGCAGATTTACAAGGCTTAGGACTATTACTTCGAGATCCTATTGAAGGGTCTTCACTATCATCCATATCAGAGACATCACTCTCACTGTCATTTCTAGTAAGAATCTCAATGATTTCTTCCTTTGTACAAACGCGACGGATATCCATTTTCTCAGGTAAAACTACAATCAAAATAGCAACTCAAATTAGATCACAACTGCAGACACTCACAGGCTATACGTTGGAAAGCAATTAACCAGCTGGGGTGGAAATATGGCTATCTGACCTGGTCCCTAAGTGGCTTGCGTGTTAACGCGTCCAGAGCACACAGGGACCCAAGCTACCAGACATCTTAAGGTGTGCAGAGAGAGCACAGACAGGGCGGCAAGGTGGTGCGTGTATACACGTCCAGAGCACCTGAGTGAAGGAGCAAGGTCGCATGTTAACACATCTAGAGCACCTGGGTGCAGTAGAATCCCCGTGCGTTAACACGTCTACAGCAGTCAAAGGGTTAATAGATATATCGTACGTGTTCCTTTTTAAATCTCAGTAAAGATATTAACCACTACAGCTGAGAGTGTCCTTCTGCTTACCTTAACTCCATAGCTAAAGTAACAATGCTAGAGCATTCAAGTTTATGGCCATAATTGAATTCTAAATTATTGTATGATTAGATAAAGGAAACAAAGAAACTGCCGCGAGGCACTGAAAATAAGATAGGATAGGGAAAATAAACAGTTACCCGTCACTTACCACAGATGAAGGCAGGAGGGCGAGACACGTATTCATGTGGCAGGCTCGGATGTGACCACATCTTTCCCCCTGCCATATGTCTCGCCTCCTACATGAGGAGACTAAAAGTCGAAATATTGTGTAATTCTTTTGTTTTTGTGTTTTTACGTGTCTCGCCCTCCTGCCTTCATCTGTGGTAAGTGACGGGTAACTGTTTATTTTCCCTATCCTATCTTATTTATTGTATGATTAATATTATTGATTAATTAAAATGGAAGTAAATATTCCGGTCCATTTATTTCAGGTTTCTGGTGAAACAAGCTTAGCACAAGCATCAAACAGCCATCAAAATACATGTTTTGAACCAACTTTGACAAAGGAAGAGCGCCGTCTGTGCATGAGAAAATGGAAAGTTTCTGATCTACTCTGTACAAAAAGGCGTAAGAAGACTCACAAAAAGGGAGAAATTCCAGATCACAGTGCTGTGGATGAAGAAAATAAAAAGGATGATAGGGTACAAGATGTTATTTCAGGAACTGATACAGAGTTCACAGATGATGATAGACATTGTAGACAAAAAACAAAAGACCTTCGAAAAGTGATTGTTCCGATTGTGATAGAGACAGAGTACGTAGAAAGGCAAAAGGAAGAAAGCGTCGTCGAAGACTGTTTACCAGAAGACTTAAGCGGAAAAGAGCTGATGCTAATTTTTATGCTTTAGAAGATTCTGATTGTGTGATAATTGAAATATTAAATAAAAATCCACCCCCAGAAAGAAGGACAATACCCACTGAGGATATAGAGAATATAGCTGAGAGTAAGCACTGTACTATTGACTTTCAAAATTATATATAATTTTTTTAACTAATATTCACTGTAAATTTCCACTTCAATATTATTTTTAAGTGTTGTTCCTATTTTGCTTTGATGAAAATTCATACTGCATAGTATATTAAGTGTAGAAAAGTGTCTGCTTTCTATATTATGTTTCTCCTCACACAGTTATTGCATAAATCATTATCATGGTGTCAGTTGTGTGTCTGCATCTTACATCAATTGTCTATCCAAATCCTTCTCAGACCATTGTTTGTAATCTTCCATTATTATGTGCTAACTGATCCACGTATTTTTAGTAGTAGCTGTCATATTTTTTCATACTATATTGTAAGTAATTTTTATGATTGTAACAAGAGCTCCATATTTAGCCTGTGACGGAGTTTACTAAACAATTTATTTATTTAGTAAATGACATTAATACAAATTCCGATAAAACATATAATGTAGCATAAAGTAGTTGTAACAGGCCAAATTGCAATAAATATTATAAGCTGGTATATATTTCACAAACATAAATAAATACATTTGCAGTTACATTCACAAAATCTGCTGGGTATACCATTAATGGGCAGTTTACTACTATTTTGGGACTTTGTGGGAACTGTTATGGGCTGCAACTCGATGATCTATATTGTAGGTGCAGACTCTGCAATTCTGATTGAAACCTGGTGGTCAATGAGGCCCATATAAAAAGTAGTATACTGGAGGAATGTTTGTTGGTATATGCAGCATGTTGTGGTATATTTACCATGTTCAGTCATTGGTAAGATTTTGTCAACAGCTCAGTACAGTAGTTCTGAGAGTTCGAGACAGCTATCGGATCTTACAACAAATCTTATGTGCATAGACTATTCGGACAGAGAGAAAAGGCTTTGCATCAATAAGCATTGATTAACTAATCTACATCTACATCTATATCTATACTCTGCAAATTCACAATTACTGTGGGTGGCAGAGGGTGCTAAGCACCAATCCTATTTTAGAGTATTCCAATCCCGAATAGAACGAGGAAAGAAAGAATACATAAATGTATCAGTACGGCATCTTATCTCTCGAATCTTATCCCTTCTGTCATTGCGACCTAAATAGGTTGGCAGAAGAAGTATTTCGTTGCACTCGTAAATTAGAGATTTTCGCATATTCTCCAACAAATTTAAACTGAAAACGACGTCGTCTGTCCGCCAAACAATCCCAGCCTAACCCACGTATCAGCTCTGTGACACTTACATAAGGACTGTAACTAGTGGTCACGAATCGAGCGGCTCTCCTCTGTACTTTCTCTAACGTGTCAATCAATCCCTTGCGATACGGATCCCAAATTGCACAACAGTATTCCAAATGCGGACGTACTAGTGTTTTGTACGCTATTTCCTTTTGTATGAGCATTGCAGCTTCTCAAAATACGACCTATAAAACGTAGTTTAGAATTAGCTTTGCTTATGACGGAAGTTATGTGCAAGTCCCATTTCATGTTGCTTTGTACTGTTACGCCTAGATACTTCAGGGAATCGACCGTGTCAACAACTGAATTGTTAACTTTGTACTCGTGAGCAAACGGGGTCTTTTTATTACTTATTTGCATTACCTTGCACTTTTTACAGTTAAGTGTAAGCTGCCATTTACGGCACCATTCCGAAATAACATCCAGATTCGTGCTGTATTTCTAAGCAATCGTCAGAGCACCCCACTTCCCTATAAATAATGTGCATCATCAGCAAAAAATCGCATCCTGCAATTAATGTTGTCACCGAGATCGTTTATAAAAATTAAGAAAAGAAGTGGTCCTATTACACTTCCTTGAGGAACGCCCGAAGTAACATCTAGCTTTGAAGAGGCTTCCCCGTCAACAACGACATACTGTGACCGACCAAGTCAGAAAATCGCGTATCCATTCGCAGATCTGATCAGATATACCGTACTGCTCGAATCTTCGCCAAAAGGCGGTTATGTGGTACAGAGTCAAAAGCCTTCTGGAAATCCAAGAAAATAGCATCAACTTGTGATCCTGCATCGATAACCTTCATTACGTCATGCGAAAATAGAGCCAGTTGCGTTTCACACGAACGGTTCTTACGAAATCCGTGATGGTTTGCTGTAAGTAACTCGTTTTCATCCAGAAACTTCATAACGTTAGAGCATATGACATGCTCCAGAATTCTACTGCAGACAGATGTTAGAGATATGGGTCGATAATTCCTAGGATCTCTCCGATCACCTTTCTTGAAAACGGGAATCACCTGCGCTATTTTCCAGTCAGAAGGTACTTTTCTTTCCTTCTAAAGATTTACGAAATATATCTGATAGAAATGGTTCTATTTCTTCCGCGTATTCCGAAAATAATCTTACTGGAATACCATCAGGACCCGGCGCCTTCCCCCACTTCAGGAGCTTTAATTGCTTTATGATACCTACACTATCAATTTGAACTGGATCCATCTCAAATTCTACACGCCGTGCAAAAGCGGGAATGTTTTCCATGTTTTCGTCAGTGAAAGAATTTTTAAATTCGGTGTTAAATACGGTAGCCTTTTCAGCGGCTGTCATCAACTTCCCGGCCGTCTTGTAGTAGAACTGACATATTGTTGTCACTACCACTAACTTTTTTTACATACGACCAAAATTTCTTTGGGTTTTCGTTGAGACTCTTAGAAAGTGAGTTGCATCTAAAGTCGTTAAAAGCCTCGCGCATCGCATTTTTAACATGTTCTCTTGTCTCAGCTAACTTTTCTAAATCACTCCTATACATCGTCGTCCTTGAGCGTGCATGTATCTTCCTTTGTTTTTTAAGTAACCGTTTAATTTCACGTGTATACCACGGGGGATCGTTCCCATCCCTGATTGTCCTTTTCGGTATATGTAAGTCCATACCTTCCCTGATTATATGCATGAACCGAAGCCACATCTCTTCAACCGAGCCTCTTCCTTCTATAAAGGTAATGTAATTATCCCTCAAAAACGTTCTTAAACTCTCCTTTGGGGCCTTTTCAAACCTGTAAACGACCCTTTCTTTTTTCTTTTTGCGCTGCGGCTATTAATTTTACTGTAGCAATTACAGCTTTATGATCACTTATTCCCATGGTGGTAGAAATGTCCGTGAATAACTCAGGCCTATTCGTAACGAGAATATCTAAAATGTTTTCGTTATCGTTGTGGCACCGCGTTGGTTCAGTGACGAGCTGCTCCAGATTAAGATCTGAGAAAAGGTCAAGAATAATTTCACAGGATGTTTTATCCCGGCCACCAGTAACGTGGACGTAATTATTCCAGTCGATATACGGAAAGTTGAAGTCACCTCCTAGTATTATTGCATGATCTGGAAATTGACGAGCTATATTACTTACATTAGTTCTTAAGGCCTCAGCAATAGATACATCTGCATCTGGTGGACGATAGAAAGACCCTAATACAAGTTTTGTCCTAGCTACTTTTAGTCTAATCCATAGGATTTCACAGACCGTATCGATATTTATTTCGCTACACGACAGGTGTTTACTAACAGCTATAAATACACCGCCTCCATTGGAGTTCAACCTATCCTTACGGAAAACATTCATTCTATCGTTAAATATTTCTGCTGAACTTATATCCGGTTTTAACCAGCTTTCAGTACCTAATACAATATCTGCTTCTGTACTACTAATAATGCTTTCAAGCTCAGGCTGCTTATTACAAACACTTCTACAGTTAATAACGAGTACTTTTAATGGTCGAGACTGATTTACGCTACTCCTAACATATGGTGCCGAATTTGATTGGGCTGCCCGTAACTGTGATCCCAGTTTCGGGTCTTCCTGCCTCAGCCTAAAAAATCCCCCAATGCACTCCACACGGCCCCTGCCACCCGTGTAGCCTGATTCACGTGTGTAGTGCACTCCTGATCTATCCAAGGGAACCCTACACGACTCGACCACATGGCTGAAGATCTAGGAATCTGCATCCATGATTATCGCAGAAACGCCGCAGTCTCTGGTTTAGACCCTCGACTCGGCTCTGAACCAGAGGTCCACAGTCGGTTCTATCGACAATGCTGCAGATAGTTAACTCAGCTGAAATCTTGCGGTCATCAACCACAGAGCTCACCCTTTGAGCAAGCCGCCGGAAGGAAGAGAGGATAGTCTCTGACCCCAGGTGGCAAGCATCGTTGGTGCCAGACATGAGCTACAATCCGCAGCTGGCTACACCTCAGTCCGATCAATGGCATCCGGGATGGCCTGATCCACATCTTGGATCAGACATCCCGGAATACACAATGAATGGACACAGGACTTCATCCCAGACCTATTCGCCAATTCCCTAAGGGGTTCAGTAAAACGCCTAACGTTGGAGCTACCTATCACCAAAATCCCCTTCTGTGGTCGCTCAGGCCTTGCCGGCAGGGGGGCTGGCAACTCGCTGTTTGACGATTGTGGATATGAACCAGACCCAGACAACACATCAAACCGGTTGGACAGTGGTACAAGTATGTCCTCCTGGGATTCAGACTTGCACAACTGCCCCCGCATGCGGCGTCGACGCCCGGAAACCACACGCCAGACACCGTCAGGTGACTGCCGCACAGGCTCCAAGGTCTCAGCCTGGACTACAGGTACGATGCTGGGAACAGGAGAACCCGCGATAGCACTAGCTTCAGCGGAGTCTCCCATAGCACATCTGCTGCAGTCGCCAACGGCAGCTTCCAGCCTTGTAACTTTCATTAGCAAAGCTGTAAGCTGAGCGCGAAGATCAGCCACCTCAGCCCGCGCCTGCACACAGCAATCACAGTCCCTACACATATTATTTCTAAACAAAAGCTACGGAGAAGATGAAAGATGAACTAACCGAGTGATCCAAATAAACTGTTCACTACTTACAAACAACCGATAGACACGACTGGGGAAAAAAAAAACTAAATTAACAAAGAAGGACTTTCTCGCGTAACTAATATGTAGCAGAGTGTATTGGTACTGTTCTTTGTTAATGGTATACTAGTGTTGACACAGTTATCACTAATGCAGTAGGTGTTGTATGGGTAGTCTGGTTTGATTGTCTTAAATTAGAGTCTGGTATTTTAGAAAGCTGCTCCATTCAGTAATATTCTATTATCAGTTATATTGTGTTTTTAATCCCTAAGGTTTGTTTAGTTATATTATTCTTGCTACTTACCGATATAAGGAGATTCAGTAAACCATGGGGAATATGTACAATTATAAAAAGCACTAATTTCAGAACTAAAAAAAAAAAAAAAAAATTTCAGGGAAAATTTCATCAAATGGAAGAAATAGTAGAATTGAAGGGGGAACAGTTCAATGAGATAGTAAAATATTGTGTAGAAATAATGAGAAGTAAAGAACCTAATTACTATAAAAGGGAGGTGTGGAAGTTAAAGAGGTTGGTGAGAATAGAATATAACAGAGTCAAGACACTGCAAGTCAGTAGGGAATACTTGAAACAACTAAACAACGAATTAATAATTGCAAAGACACTGTCTAAAAATGAGTTTATGAAGAATATTATTGGAGCAAGGGGACCACAGACTGAAGCATCTAGAAATTTCTACGACTATATCAGAAAACTGAGGGGAAGAGAAGGTGTTGAGACAATTATAGGTAATAAGGATGGAGAAGTAACTTAAAATTTTAAAAAAGAGTTATTAAGATACTGGTTTAGTGAGACAATTAGCGACTGTGATTTAGGAATGGTAGAGGAAATATTGGAGAATGAGCCTATCCGCACAGTTGGAAATGAGCAGACTAGAAAAATTAAAATTCAGTATGAAGATATCCCAAGGGATCTAAGGAATCTAAAAAATGTAAAGGGGCTGGTGTAGATATTATTACTATGGGTCTTAAAAATAGCAAGGTGTGACAATGTACCTTATCTTGAAATATTGTGTAAATTGAGTCCGGATACTTGCTGCTTACCACATGACTGGAAACGTGTGACAGTAGTAACAGTCCATAAAGAAGAGTTACAAATAGTGTCAAAAATTACAGGCCAATCAGTTTGTCATAAATTAATTAATAGAGAGATTGATATGCAACCTTATTATACATTGAGGGATATTAGTGATTTTCAAGTTGGCAATATAGCTTTTGGCAAGGTTATTCATGAGAATCTCAATTAGGCTATATGCAAGTTATTTTGTATTCAATTGACAAGGGAGATCAAGTTAATAATTTAGCATCAGATGTTTCAAAGACATTTTTCAGAGTGAGCCATAAAGTGGTGATAAATTAGGTAAAAATTATTGGTGTTGAAAAAGTGATTTGACAGATAGAGGAATTCGTATTAAGTAAAAAAAAAAAAAAAAAAAAAAAAAATATGGTTGGGAATTGCAGTATCAAATGAAGTGAATATGGGAGTGCCATTTGGTAGTGTATTTAGACCATTACTATTCGTTATTCTACTGACTGATTGTGTTGATGGTTTACTGTCAGAAGTTAGATTGTTTGCAGACAACATTATGTTATATAATAGGATTAAAATGGAATAAGAGTGTAAACAGCTGCAGGGTAATATAGACAAGATATCTAGCTGAGTGAGTCAACATGAAATTTAGATAAATGCAGAGAAGAGTAAGCTTATTAAGTACACAGGTAAAAAACTAAATATTTATTATAATTACAAAGTGGCTAAGGAATTGCTTTTTGAAGATTTGAAATATAAATACCTTAGCATAATATTTAATGAAATTGGTCAGAACACATTGGATGGGTAGATGGAAAAGCATTCAAAATCCTTTGCTAGTGGAAACAGTGTGTGAGGATGTGCCAGAGAAGTAAGGAAATTCAGTGACAATACTTTGGCTGGACCATTACTTGATTATGGTAGTGTAGTAGGTGACCAACATTTTGGGTATCAAATTCAGTAATTGGATGGGATACAGAGAAGAGCTGCTAGATACGTCTTTGGAAATTACCATAGAACACAATCAGTAACTACGGGGGCTGGTAATAGATTCATTGAAAGACTAAGAGGGTGAAGAGAGTTATGGGAGTGTACAGGGCATATATTGGTTATGAGGCATGGGAAGATATTGGTGGGAGATTTAAGACAGGTGCATGGAAGGATAAAGTTGACCATGACTATAAGTTTGCACTCAATTTCACACTAAAGAGAGGGGGGAAATTTCCTTTTTTAGAGAAGGGTGTCAGGGACTGGAATAAACTACCAAGGGAAACTAATTTAAAAAAAATAAAAACATTGAAATAATTTAAAGTTTAAACTAGTAGATGGCAAAAGTAGGCAGGAAGACAAAATGAGAAAAATGAGTGTATGGGTAAATTGCCATTTAAACTTGCACTCCATTGCAATTATATTATTATTAAAATTAATTTGCCCTCAGATTGGAATAGATTGTGGTAGACAAATAATGCTGCAATTTTTGCAGTGAGATCGATTGCATTGAAAGGTTCCATATTAAAGTTTTGGGGATTGGAAATTGATATGGGGATCAAGCTGTTATTGAGACTGGATGCTTAGCTGAAGCATTTGCAGGAGGCCGTGGGAGGATTTATGGCAATAAGGGAACACATTTCAAGGAACCAATATAGAAAGTGATGCCCATATTGCAGGACTTGATTAATATGGAAGATTGTGAAAGGCGTTATTAATAGGTATTGATTCTGTGTTTAAACTATGTGTCTATGGAATTAGTGTAAAACATGCTATTTGAATACTTGTTTAGTAATAAATATTATTTGTAAATGTTTTTTTTTCCAGTAACATCAATGGAATATCATAAAACAGAAGAAAAAATGGATTCATCTGCACCATGTATTTTTATAGGCAGTGAAAATTCGTCAGATCAAAAGACTGAAAGTTTGACAATGACACTGAAGAACCCTGTAGTATTACTGGAAAAGATGAAGTTCAGACTGAACAATAGTGGTAGGTTGTCTATTAATAGAATTTAATTTGCAATGAAAAATACTTTTTGTCCCTCTCTTGTTTGGGTCAACATCAGCATAATTTATTGGTTTATTAAATGAAAAATTAATTAAGACATTAGTTCGAATTGTTTGTCACAGATATGTTGGGTTTTTTAGCTCCCCATATACAATTATGCAGTACCATGTTGCTGTTCTAATTCACAGATAAATACCAGCAGCTTTGGTAATTTTTCTTGTAAGTTGCATGTTGTTCAAAGAGATATTCCAGTTTCAATTTTAGGTAGATATTGCTATTATACATTAAGAGTGTTTTAACAATACAATTGTATAAAATTTTCATGCATGCAATCAACAAACTAAAGTCTGTTTTATATGGATCTATTAAGGAACAGAAAATTAGGTTTGAAAATCTTTCTCAATAATATTTTACTTGGGAAATGAGACTAATGATATAGTTTCAAGAAGACTGTAGCCTTTGATTATTATCTTTTTCTCTAGCCTTATCAAGCTCTTGGTCATCTTTCCACAAAAATTTATTTAAGGATTCTGAGATTGCCTACATAATATTAGATTCAAATAGAAAAAAAAGTGTTTACTTTATTTGATTGAAAGTTAAAACGTTTTCTATAATATGAAAGCATATTGATACTGCATTCTAATTTTACACATCTATGGAAGTCTGAGACTTTAAATCTTTGAATCAGCCTGATCTTATTTGTTTATTCACCCTTAAGAAAATTTTAATTTTTGCTTTTAGTACTTGTTTTGTATTTTATTTTATTCCACCTGGAGTATGATGTTTCTTTTTTTACCCTATTCTAGGTCATGTGAATCTCAGTAGTATTAGCGACGCTCACCTCACTATGAACAAAGGTATTTCTTAAACTTAAAAAGTATAGTTAGCAACCACTGAGATTGAAATGTGCTTGTTACTTATAGGTATGTGCATTATACATGTACATTTGATGACTAACCAATTAGTGCACGCTACAGTTACATCCAGATTTAAAAAAAAAAATAATAATAAATTAATGACTCTCCAATCAATTCTTGTTTGTTAACAAAGGGTTGGTATGTTTAGATAGTTTCTGTATCTCGAATTTCTGCTGGATTAGAATGCTGAATAAATACTGAAATGCCAAAAGCCATGGGATAGGAAAATGCAAATGTTCAGAAAGTGGCAGCACCTTAGAGGTAAAGTATAAATCTGCTGTGTAGTGTCGTTGCTTCCATGTCTACTCTTGTGAGTCATATAAAATGTTTTCTAATGCGATTAATGGCTGCATCAACTGAATTAACAGACTGTGAATACAGAATTGTTGTTGTTACTAGATCCATTGGGCTTTCTGTTTCGAAAGTTGTTGATGAATGTAATATTCCTCTATCCACAGTGTGAAAAGTGCGCAATGAATACTTAATTTCCAATATTACCTCCACTGTACACAATACAGTTGCTGACCTTATCTACTAGATGACAGAGTCCTGTGACATCTGCATTGAGATGTCAGTCATCATCATCAATTTCATTCTTCTCCAGTTTGCTGGGTGCACTGTAAGAGCGCTCACCAGCATTATCTGTCGAAGTATGTTTCCTGTTGGATTCTAGACCATTATGCACCTTTCTCCTGTACGTCCAGTGTCACGAGATCAATCCATCTCCTTCTGCGCTGGCCTCTTTTTCTTTAACCCTTCAGTTCTTTTTCCCACCATATCCTCGCTTTTCTCATTGGGTCCATCCGCTTAACATGTCCCAGCCATCGCAATCTTGCTTTAGCAATTTTTTTTGTGAAGGGTTTCATTGACTCGGATCTGTTTACAGATCACTTCAATCCTGACCTTGTCTCTTCTGTTTTTCTGTACTAGTGATCTCAGGAACTTCATCTTGACTGCCTGGAGTCTGTTTTCTTCTTTGCCACTAGAGGGACATATTTGCAGGCTGTATGTTCCACGGGGTAAGAAGTACGAATTATACAGTGACATTTTGGCTCTAATTGGAATATGCTAGTCCATCGTATGGTTCCTAACTTATCTATAGAGCTGGGGTCCTTTTTGGGACGTAGTGGTAATTTTGTTCTGGGATCTATTGTCAGCGGTCACTCTACTTCAAAGATACTGAAAATTATCGACCTGATTCAATTTTCCACTCTCCAGATAAATAACAAACAAATAATAAATTTGGCACTTATGGGATATGACAGCAGAAAACAAACACAAGTGCTTCTGCTAACAGAATGCTATTAGCTACAGTGTTTCCCTTGGGTTCGGAAATCAATTGGTTGGACCGTAGATGATTGGAAGATAGTTTTATGGTGAGATGAGTGATGATTTCAGTTTGATTGGGGCATAAATATTAAAAGGCTATGGATCCAGAAAGTCAGGAATGCACTGTGTAACCTGGTGTTGGCTCCATTTTGGTATGGGCAGTGTTTCTATAGTATAGTCAAACTGAACATACTGTTTACTGTATTGGTTATGTTAAACTACTTGCGATCATTTATAGCTATTTGTCATAATTTTTTTTCCCAGGATGACATTGTGCTAAGCTACCAAGCCAAAATTGTTTGTGATTGGTTTGAGGAACCTTCTGTACAATTCCAGCTACTACTTTGGCCTTTTAGATCATGGATCATGAATCCAGCTGAACAGATCTGGAAAATTATTGAAAGGTCAATTAATACATCACATTCGGCACCAGCAATACTTTCCCAATTTTGATTAGCTGTAGAGTAACATAGTTTAATATATCTTCAGGGGTCCTTCTCGGGCTGCTCCAATTTTCCATACAAGATGAGTCTCACATGCTGTTAGTAGGTATCCCCTGACTTTTGGCACTTCTGTTTGTATTACAACCATGTATGTAGTCTTCTTTTACACTTTTCCAATCCAATTTGTGTACTATATATTAACTTTGTGTAAACAGTGATGTGAAGCTGAAAAATCATGTATTACTGTGTCCAACATACTACTTGTCATTAGACTGGGCTGATATAAATATGGTTTTTTCAGTAAATTAAGTCTCCTCTCAACTCACTGACTGTTGTAAGACTGAAGATAAGGAATGGTAGGGAAAGTAAACCAATTTATAACCACAGATGAAGGCAAGTCACAAAGGGGATCAGATGTATACACTATGAGATGCTGTTCATGACTTCACTCATGTGCTGAGTCTCAGTGTGTATACATATGATCCACCTCTTTGCCTGATTAAGGTTTGTACTAGATTATTTTAAAGTGTGTTCGTGTTAGTGTTTGTTGGATCCCTCCTGCAATCATCTATTGTATTTTACTCATTTATATTACTATCCTTACTATTTTCATTATCTAACTGCATTTTCATTGTTACTATTATCATAATTGCAATACAGTAGATTGTTTTAATAAGAAGATAAGACAGTTTATTACTTTTAGTTATCAAATGTCCATTTCCATACTAGTTATAGTTGTAATAGGTAAATAAAATTCCTCAATATTGATAAAGTTTCTCTGAGGATAGACATTTATATGTGTATGAGTGTGGGAGGGAATGAATCCACCAGTATTTACTGTTTGAAATAATCTTTATTAAAACTTTCAAACCTAAAAGTGTGAATAATTCTTTCAAAATGGCTCTTTCTATTTTGTGAAATAGGCAGCCTTGGTTTTGTTTTTATATGTTTATCTCTAAATAAATCTACCAGTTTGTGTCAACGCACCATGACAACGGATCAGTGAGGTACAGTGGGTCGAGGTTCGAGTCCTGTCGACTTTGTATTGGCTTGTGGATATCCACAATTATCTAGGTGAATGCTGGAAGGATCATCAATTACTGCCACATCAAATTTCACAATAAAAAATAAACATATAATGGACAACATGAATTACACAAATCAAACATACCTGACAACGTTTAAGTGCCCACCATTACAATAGGGCTTTAGAAGGCATCATCAGTTCATAGTTGAAAGGGGATGATGAATAATAATAATAACAATATCTAAAACAATTGCCATTAAAAATACTGAAAAATATTAGTCCCTAGCAACTTTGTTCCTTGTCTTAGAAATGTTCATAACAACAGTTAATGCATCCCACTTTGCCTTGTTGCATATAATCATTTACTGTTTTTATTTTTGTTCCTCTAAACAAATGTAAAAAAATGGTCTTTATGAGGGGCAACTTCTTTATTAAAAATTTAGTCAGTTTCAGCTTGTGTTAGTAATTATAACATAACCATAATATATTGAACTGTTAATAGATAAATAATGGAAATTCGACTGACACATTTCCTTGACTGTTAATAAGTAAATGCCAAATAATAGAAAATTACTAGAAAATTGGCAGCAAGCAAATTCAGAAGATTACTTATACCATATACACATTCTTAATTCAAGTATGGTTCCATCTTGAAATTATAAACTAAAACCGAAATTATTGGTTGAGCAGTAGCACTCAGGTCTTGCATTCAGGAGGACAAGGGTTCAAATCCACAACCACCCATCCAGAGTTCACTTTTCCACATTTTCCTAAAATCAATCCAGGCAAATACAATGTTGGTTCCTACAAAAAGCCATTTCATACTATTCCTTGTTCCCAGTCCTTTCACACTTTTAATGACTTGACATAAAGCCATTAAGAAAAGAATGGAAACTAAACTGTTAGGGTCAGTACTTGATATTTAATTAGCTATCATAAATTGAGATTTTTTTAAACTTTTAACAGCTATATAAGTAATACAGTTGCAATTTGTATCGAAGTTATATTTCTTGTAATGCCTCAAAGCATAGCATGTTAATATTGTTTTAGTCTTAGTATATGTTTGAAGTCATGATTTTAAATTTACCCAAACATTGTGTCTGACCTAAAGTAGAAGCTGGTGGACATGCAGACACCAGAAGAAATGAGGAAAGCATCAGGATAAGTAACATTCTATTTAATCATGGAGGGAAGGTAACCACTCAGGAAAATGTGTTAAGCGAGAAGAACAATAAACAATGGAGAATACACATTCCAGAAGTACAGAGGACACTGCAGACCTAAAAAGCTTGATTGAGCTCAGAGAATGAGTGAAAAAATGTTATTTTTGTGAGGCTTTTGATGATTTGTGGTGCAATTTATTTTCTAAAAGACTCTCAGAAAACCTTAACCAATCTTGGTCATTTTTATTAAAAGTAAATTTTAAACCCAAAAGTATGGCAGCACTAATACACAATGATCATGTGTTAGGGAAAGTTATAGCAAGGCTGATATATGTGATCTGAATTTTAAATGCTTTCAATAAAAACATAGTTACACTAAACCCTTTTTTTTACAAACAATGTAGAGTTCTAGCTTTAGGTATTATAAATGGACACTGCTGGATTTGTAAAATAAATGGAGCTTACAAGTAGGGGATAGTATCCTAGTAACATTATTTTCGAAGTATGAGTTGAATTTAAACTGTTTCTTACTGTTGCATGCTGTTAGTTGCTAAAATAGAAAACAAGTTCCTTGTATTTTTAAAATCATGCAGGTCACTCCAGTTTTCAAGAAGAGAGATTGAAGTGATACCATCAACTATCAGTTGATCTCTATTACATCTGTCTTGAGCAGATTTCTGAACTATGTTCTATTCTCAAAACTTATGAAATTTGTAGCTTACAACAAATTATATGTAAAGAACATAGATTGTGGGAGAGTGGGAAGTATGAAATAACAGCTAGCAGCATTTTCTCACAATGTAATGAAGGTCCACAAGTAGTAGCAAACAGTTTTAGATATCTAAAAAGCTTTCTATACTGCACCAGTTTCAAGCGTGCGGAGTGTTTCAGCAGGTTTGTGGATGAATATGTTTTACTATTCAGTAAATGTATGTCATTCTGGTGAAATCTGTATTAATTTATTTTATTTATTTATCAATCTTGTTTCATGGATCCCTGCTGAGGAAAGACCTCTGGGATGTGAAACATGTCATGGTTAATACATATACATACAATATGAGCCATAATCATAGTAAAAACAAGTAAGGCTTTTGACTGTGTTGATCATGAGATTCTACTAGGTAAATTAGACCACTATGGAGTTAGTGGTAAGCCAGGACTTTGGTTTAAATCTTACCTCGAAAATAGAAAGCAATGTGTATCACTGAAAGATGCTAATACAGGAAATGTTATAAACTCAGAATGGGGTATAGTTAAATGTGGTGTGCCTCAGGGCTCAATTCTTGGCCCTCTGCTGTTCTTAATCTATATAAATGATCTCCCACATATACTAGGTGATGATGAACACATGGTGCTCTTTGCAGATGATACCAGCATATTGTTGAAAGATCCATCAGCACAAAACCTCGAAAACACAGCAAATGATGCTATAAAGAAAATTAACAGGTGGTTTAGTGCAAACAAACTAATACTTAATGTAGAAAAGATACAGTTACTTCAGTTTGTTACAAAAAATAAAACAAAGGACAGTTATAATGTGATATCAGAAGGAAAAGCAATCAATGAAAGTAATTTCACAAAATTCCTGGGTGTATGTATAGATAACAAATTGAACTGGAAACAGCATATTCAACAACTTCTTAAAAAACTGAATTCTGCAACATTTTCACTTAGGGTAATATCTAGAATAGCTAATATAGAAACCAGAAAGTTAGTATATTTTGCATATTTTCATTCCCTGCTCACTTATGGCATCTCATTCTGGGGAAACTCGTCACAAGCACAGAGGGTATTTAAATTGCAAAAACGTGCTATAAGAACTATTTTTGGAGCAAGCCCACAGACGTCGTGCAGAAATCTATTTAAAAACCTGGGTGTTCTAACAATGCCAGCACAATATGTATATACTGTACTATCATTTGTAGTGGAAAATCCTGAACACTTCAATCTTAATGCTGACATACATAGCCATAATACTAGGAATAAATATAATATTCACAAGGATTACAAATCACTGTCAATTGTACAGAAAGGGTTAACATTTACTGGAGCTTCCTTATTCAACGTCTTACCAACAGAAATTAAATGTTATTTACAAAAACCCAACTACTTTAAGTCCAAACTGAAAGAGTTTCTGCTTCAGAATCAATTTTACTCTGTAAAAGAATTTTCTTCTTGGAATTTGGTAACTAAGAATGACTGATAAAATAGTATATATGGTGTATGGAAGGGAAAGGTGACAAAGTTGTCCACAATTACTAAAATGATATATGGTTTTCCTTTCTGTTGAAACTTTTGACAAATGAAGTAATTACACTGTTTACAAAATGTCACTCATATATAGTAACTAACATGGGATAGCATGCACTCAAAAACTGCTGTAAAAATTATGATACTAACAGGTTTATAAGTAATTGACTGCTTATGAGTTGTGGTAACTGGTTGGTAAGAAAATAACTGGTTGTTAGATGCTGGTAACAAGTTTATTCACTGTTCCACATAATAAGTATTAACTAACTCGGGATTGTATTTGTAGATTACAGGAAATATTGGTTATACAAATGGGTCATAACTAACTTCTTGTCAATATATAATATTATCAATTATATAGTAATATTGACATTACTAATAAGTGTATGTACTGTTCCACATCCCTGAGATTATTCTCACATGGGATCAAAGTGAACATATCTATCTATCTATCTATATGTTCCAAAGACAAATAAACAGAATAACAATAAACATTAATTTTTACAACTGAATTTTGAAAAAGTCATATTGAATACAATTAATTAATTTGTTCAAATTCTTGAATGTTGTAGAAGGAGTTGCCAATAAGATAATCTCTTAGTTTTCCTTTAAATATATCTTTATTATCTGCAGACTGTTTTATACTCTTGGGAAGTTTATTAAACAGATGTATACCAGAATAATTAACTCCTCTTTGTACTAATGACAGAGATGTTTGTGTTTTGTGCAAGTTAATTCTGTTTCTTGTATTGAAATTGTGTACCTGTGAATTAGAAAAAACAGGTTAAAATGATCTATGACAAAGCACATAAGAGAATATATATACTGAGAAGTTATTGTAAGAATATTGAGTTTTTTAAAAAGATGTCTGCCAAAAGTTCTTGGTTGTACCCTACACAACTTCCTAATAGCTCTTTTCTGTGCTATGAAACCTTTTTTACTTTGTAAAGAGTTTCCCCAAAAGATTATGCCATATGACATCACTGAATGAAAATATGAGGAGTACACCTGTTTCGTTAATTCTAGATCTGCTGTTAGAGAAAGTGTTCATATTGCATAGGTAGCACTACTGAACTTCTTCAGTAGTGAAGTGATATATTCGTGCCAACATAGTTTCTCACCTATTTTAATAACAAGGAATTTTATACTCTTTGTTTCTAATATTGTGTTACTTTTATAGCTTACTTGTAAATCTGGCTGTGCATAATTTTTTGTTTTATACCTCAAATAATGTGTTTTTTTTCAAAATTTAATTTTAATGAATTTGCCTTAAACCAATTTGATACTTCACTAAGTACTTCACTTATATTAAATTCTAGATTGCTGTTTAGTGTTTTTCTCACAGTCTGGTTAGTGTCATCTGCAAATAAAACACTCTTAACTTTGTCAGATAAGTTTCCAAGAAGGTCATAGATGTACAACAAAAAGAGGATGGGTCCTAGGACAGAACCTTGTGGAATTCCATGTTTTATTTTCTCCCAGTCTGATGAAGCATCTTCACTTATTTTAGAATCAAAAATGGAAACTTTATGCTTTGACTTTCCATGTATGATTTAAACCATTTACCTGCTGTTCCATAAATACCATAGTATTCCATTTTCTTCAAAAGTAATTCATGATTTACATAGTCAAATGCTTTTGCAAGATTCCAAAATATTCCTAGAGGGCTCATTTTATTATTCAGTTCCTCAAATGTATTATTTAAAAATGAATATATAACCATTTCTATAGCTGATCCTTTTTAGAACCCAAATTGTGATAAGTGAGGATATTATTTTTGTTTAACATGTTTTATTACTCTATGGTAAATGACTTTTTCCAAAAATCTTTGAGAATCCTGAAAGTAATGAAATGGGACAATAGTTATCTACACATGTTGCTTATCCTTTTTTAAAGAACGGTTTTACAACTGCATATTTTAGTCTATTTGGAAACACATCTTGCATTAAGGATTCATTACAAATGTGGGCAAGTACACGACTGATACAATCTGCACATCATTTCAGCAATTTGCTTGAAATATTGTCATAGTTGGAAGAATTTTTAGGTTTTAATTGTTTCATGAGTTTATTTATTTCTGAGACTCTTACTGGTGGCAATTGCATTTCTATAAATTTATTTGGGAAAGCAGTCTGAAGAAGCCTTAGGGCACTATGTGGGGATTGCTTTTCTATGTCTAATTTTGCTACAGCTGAAGTAAAATGTTTGTTAAATATTTCACAAACTTCCCCTACTTCACTATGAACAAATCCATTTTGTTCTATTTTTATGTCTTTAGAGTGAGTTACAGATTTTCCTGTTACAGTTTTTATTATATTCCATATAGTTTTCATCTTATTGCCTGAATTCTCTATTTTCTCTGATATATACCTGTTCTTGGCCTTTCTTATTACATTTCTTAGTATTTTAGAATAAGGTTTTTAATGAGCTTTCAGTATAGTTATCTCATTCTCTTACTTTTAAGTACAGGTCCCTTTTTGTTTTACAAGATACTCTAATACCCTTTGTTATCCATCCAATACCCAGTTCATTGTTTGGAGTATTGACAACTTTGCTTTTTTTTGAAACTTCCTTCGAAAAGTGTTAGAAATATATTGAGAAAGGAATAAAATTTTTCATTAACACTCTGCACATGCTACACCTCTGACCATTGTTCAATATTTAAGGAATCTATGAAATGTTTTATATTGTTTTCATTAATATTTCTTCTATATACCCAACTTTTCTTTATCTGTTTAATAGTGTTTCTGGACTTGATACAGAACAGCTTGGCATCATGATCTGAGATACCATTCATTACTGGAAGTATGTTGTAATTACTGTACTGAGAAATATTAATAAAAAAATTATCAATTGCAGTCCTGCTATTATTTTGTATTCTAGTAGGGAAATTTACAAGTGCCGTTAAGTTAAAATACAACATCAAGGCTTCCATATCTAGCCTCTCATTGCTGTGATTGAGAAAGCCAATATTAAAATCTCCACATAAAATTATTTGTTCGTTATTTTTGAAACATGGTAGCAAAGACTCTAACTGAGATAAAAACAGTCTAAAATTTCCTGAAGGGGCCCTGTAAATTGCTATTACTATGAGCTCATCCTTACCATATTCTAGTTTAGTAACACAACATTCAAAGTATTGTTCTATACAATACTTACTTACATCTACACTGTTGCATCGAATTTTATTGTTAACAAAAATGGCAACTCCCCCTTTCTCCATTTTACATCTACAGAAATGAGAACTTAGTTTATAATTTGGGATGGACACCTGAGATATTCCTGTGTCAGACAAATGATGCTCAGATATGCACAAAACATCTACATTGCAGTTTCTGGAATATTTAATCTCTTCTGGGCATTACGTAATGTCATCAGTTTTACTAAATATTCCCCTTATATTTTGATGGAGAATAGTGGTCTGAACACTTTGATTCAATGAATTTAAATTGTTTACATTATTAGTACATACTGGTATGTCAGATGGAATATCTAATTTCAATAAGTTTTGATCAGGAGAGACGTTAATTTCTTTTAGACATCTTAATACATTTATTTTATTTACCCTAAAAAGGTCGCGACTTAACACACTTACAACAGGAATACCTCTTTCACTCACCTGGCATCCCCTGATCTCATCATCAATAAGAAGCGAAAGCTTCCTTTTACATCTGAAATTCAGATGGAGTCCATGGTGAGTATAACTGTCCCTACCAATTCAGGCCACATCTATCAAACCAATGTGTGAATTTGCTGGTTGCCAGAGAACCCTTTCCAACGATGCATTTGTATGCCTAATGTTATGCCACATCCAGGGTTTATCATAACGCTCAAGCAAACCCACAAATCCCACATTCGTCTGACGCGTGTTCCTGGAAATGTGAGCAATGTCTTCCTCAATTGAATAATTAAGGTTCTTATCAATACTATTCCCTGGCCCCCCTACAATTACAATACAATCCTCCTTTGAGAAATCTTTCCCTAAGTCTTCTACATTTGCTACAACACTTCTAAGATCTGCATTTGGTTTGAAAATACTGCAGACTTCATAATCTGGCCCCAAGTGTGACTGAACCATCTCACTGATTTCTCTCCCATGACTGCTTCCAAGTAGCAGTACCTTCCTACGTTTAGACACCCCCTGAAAAGTTCTCCCTTTTACTTTATATGATCCCAGATCGTTCAGTCCAATTTGACGGTCCTCAGAGTCACCATCGAGATCCTCCAATGGCCGAAACACATTGGATGTCTCCAGCTGGAAACCATCAGACAGACAGTGTCTCCTACCTCTCATGCCAGAGCTGACTTCCCTCCACTCATTGTTCTGCCATACTACATTATGGATTACTGATTTTCTTAATTTTTTCTGGATGATATTGAACAAAAAATTGAATGCCGATGAAGCAGTTGTCTTCAAGAAAGCGACGAGTTATACTACTTGTTTAAAAATTTATTGCTGTGTTGAATTAATTTTGAAATGGTGTGATAACTGGAACTTAACTAAATGGGAAAATGCTCAAGTTTATGCACATAATCAACAAAAAGAATCAGCTTGTACATGAATATAAGTATAATATGTACAATTTTTAATAAGGATAAGTATTTGCGGATTGCAGTTCAAAGCAATAAGAAGTGGGTTTGCTGTATAAATTTGGTCATAGGTAAACACATTTTAGACTGTGATTTATAGGTCAGTTTTAAGAACTATAATATATATACTGGAGATAGTTCATATAAAAAAAAATGCCTCCTGATCTGGAATACTAGTGTGCCTTATGGCATCTGAAACACAAAGGAGTGATTACTGTTACTGTGAAAATACAGAGAAGAGCCACTATTTTTGTGACCACTTGCAATAAGCCCTATTAAAATCTTATTTACTTGGTGCAGACATTGAGTATCAATTATCTATTAAATTGAATTTGTTTGCTAATATGCGAACTGCCATCTTCATTTTGTATTGGCAGTGAAATACTTTGTATACTAACATGTTTGTATCACAACAATGATAAAATCAAGGAAAAATAAAATTTGATACGAAGAACCCTCTTTCATCCACAATTTTGTGAATAGCAAGGTAGATGTAGATAGAGAAGTATAACTAGGCAATTAGAAGGAAAGGTAAATTTCACAACTTCTTTCATATCCACATATTTTTGGCACTGTACTAACATTATTATTAAATTGCAGGAGCAGGAAATAATTTACTAATATTACTGCACAACAGAACACATACGACTTTCTTCATTGATTCCTTTTGAGATAAATCTTCTACGTTATTATTATACTGCATCAGTACTATTGTCTAACAGAAGTCTGAAATCGTTTTACGAGAAGCTGGTATGTGAGATTCTTTTTGTGTGTCTAACCTCAAAATTTGGTACCAAAGCTATGTGGGCAAGCAGTTAGAAACTGAGCCACTGTTTATATTCCTAATCTGGCAATTATGTTTCTGGTATTCCACACATCCTGAAAATCACTACAGATGAATACCAGAATGTTTCTTTCTGAGGAATGTGCCTGAATCCCTTCCTGTTCCTCACCTCAATCCTGTCCTACTCTAACGAATTGGCACCAACAAGAAATGCATCTGCCCCCATCCCTCCTGATAACAATATCTTTATAAACATAAATATATTAAAATTTAAAAAAAAAGGTTCTTGAAAAACTGTAACTAGTTTCAGATGTTGCTATTAGTCTGCTATCTGATAGTACTGCTCAACTGTTCATTTTCATAGTGATGACAGTGAAGCTACTATACACATCTTTCCTCTTCCCATATGTCTCACCTCCTGCATGAGTAAGATTTTAACATTGAAGGGTGTTTGTAGGTGCTGTTTTTTTTTCTGTCCCTCTCTCTCTCTTTTCCCCTGTGTGTTAGCCTGGCATTCCTGCTCTTATTTGCTGTAACCAATAATGATAATAATATTTTTTTATTGCCAATATGCTCATGATTATAATTTTCCAGCAAAGTCAGCACCTAATGGTCATATAAATTAAATTACGTTATAAATTCAGTATATTAAAATAAAGTTCATTTGTATATAACTAGCTTATACCCGCAACTTTGTACGCATGGATTAAGAATTTTTTTGAAAGAATTAAATATAGAAAGTTGTTGGTAATGAAGGATTTGTCCCAAACAATATCGAGTCGGAATAATATGACAGGAAAGCTAACACTATTTCATTGTACCGTTGAACCTGTCTCTTGAAGAGAATCAATTTCCAACATATTTCTGTCACCATTCGATAGGGTCTCAAAATCTCATGACTACAACTGTTAATCATACTGGAAAAAATATCCTGTGCCCTTCATACAGATTTCCTTATAAAATTCCATCACAACGATATAGCCATTTAGTCTTCAAAACGTAACAAAAAGACAGACACTTACTTCCGTATTTATAATAATACTAGTGGACTTGACCGCTAGCTTAGCGGGCTTCGCCCGATTTTGATCACGTGAATGAAATATTATATAAGTTTTTTATTTTTTAGAAGGTGTGTAGGGTTAAATTTGCAAGAAATAAGACTGGTTCGTGAATAGCCATCCCAGCCGCTAGGAAAGCGAGGCTTGCCTACAAAATATCCACAGCGCTGGCATAGTGACGTAAAGAAATCCGAATATAATTTGTAGAATGTGGCAGGAATGCTCCATAATTTTTACAAAATTGTCTAACTGTAAACTTTGTGGAACCTTGTTGAACTGTGTAGAAACTTATACACAATTCTACAAAGTTCGATCCAATCCCAGAAAAGCGAAAATATTCCTTTAAGTTCAAAAGTACTGAGGATGGGAATATCCTTATCAAGGCAAAGGCAGCGCAGCAGGGAGCGAAGCGGAGTTGGAGAGACATGTTGTCGACAATATCCATATGCTGAGTGATTTTGGTTAGGAAGGAAAAGCAGGGTCTCTTATTTAAACCAGACGAAATGTTTTTTTTATGCGGGAACAAAGAATCAGAAAATTAGCTACGCTTCCATTGGTTGTTTGTTTGGTGGTGATTTTGTCGCCGAGAGCGAGGGTGACCCCTGCGAAGGGTTTAGTTGGCCCGAGAGTCGAGTTTGGAACAGAGTGGCGCAGGTAGCCTTTCAAAGGGCTGCAAATGCTTTGGCCCTTACATCTCGTATAATCCGCAGTAAAGAGTGCATGTGCCTTGTCACCACAATATGTCGGTTAGCCTGATCTCGGATGTTACGGTTATTTATATAACACATGTAAAAGCTTGCTGATACACAATATTTTTAGTTTTCCCTGTGTTGCATAAATCAAAAGTTGACTTGGCGTCCCAACCATTGAGCAGGCTACGTATAGCTGACCATGTGAAAGCACAGTGAATCCAAGTTTATGCCAATGACGTTGAGCGATTGTCCCTGAGCCTTATTGATAGTCATGGCAAAAGCAAGTCAAACGGGGAATTGCAATCTTTTAAAATCACAGGGCAAATCATTGGTGCCGGGTATCAGAGGAATACGTGGTATAAAGACGACATCTCCCTTACCGTTTCCAGTAATTATTGTTGCTTCAATAACATTCGGAAGCAATGTTTTAATGGAAAGTCTCGTCCCGTTGCACAGCCTGGGAGGGTCAATGTTGCGCAAAAGAATTATTGGGGATCCAATTTTCAAATATAGTTTGTGTGGAGGCATTCCAGGCGGTTCCAATGAATTCAGAAATTCCTTGGGGTAAAATACAGCTTGTTCAATGTCCACCACGGTGTCGATGGAGGTGTAGATTACGATTGATCCTGGAACCTTTCCCTGAATGATGTCGTTCACTTTGTTGACACTGTCATTTCTCGGGGCAAGAATCGCTCTCTCACAAAGCCACTGATGGTCTTTGAAGGTTTCACCTATGTTTGAGAAAACTGTGTCAATCAGGTCGTCCACTGATGGCAGAACCGTGCAGATATCCGGCGGAAACGAAATGAGTCCCGTAGATGGATCCTCTGGAAACTTGCCCTCTCCTAGTAGAAGCAGCTGCTGTGCAAATACCTCGGCACCTATGTCTCCTTGCAAATGGACTCGCATGTTTGTTTTCAGGGTTTTAGTTTGCGATGATGCCTTGATGCAAGCATTGAGTTCATCTGCAGGTGTTGATCGAGGAATGACTGGTAGTGTCTGGCGGAAGTCTCCAGCAAGCACTACCGTTGCTCCCTCCATGAGCTGATTGTTTGCCCTGATGTCGCGCATCGTCCGATCCAACGCCTCCAGAGCCCGTTGGTGAGCCATTGTACACTCATCCCACACGATGAGCTTGCAACGTTTTAATAAATGCCCTTGACCTGAGGACTTAATGATATTGCAAACTGGGGTCTCAATGTGATGAAGATGTAATGGCAGCTTAAGAGCAGAATGTGCCATCCGTCCACCAACCAACAACGTGGATGCTATCCCGGAAGAAGTTAACACCAAAGCGATTTCACCCCGCCGACGAACTTCTGCAAGTAGCAAGTTGATGTGAAACGTTTTTCCTGTCCCTCCTGGTGCATCTAAGAAAAACATACCTCCTTCTTGGCTGTCAATAAGACGTATGATTGCATCAAAAGCCTGTCGTTGATCATGAACTAAGTGGAGCTTGTTCTGCTCAACGCACGTTTGGAGTTCAACGGTATCGTAGTTATTTTCTCTCCAAACATCTCTATCAAGCACTTCTTGACCATCGCGATCAGGCGCGTCAAGGCCAAGCTGAATAAGGGTTTTCCCTTAGATCAAAACACATTTGTTTTCCAAACTGATAAGTGCTTGGTTAAATATTGCAGCGCAGTAGTTTATGGGCGGCTGAGTCCTGCGTGCGGCTCTTAAAATACCCTCACTGATATTCTCTTTATATTTTTCCCATAGATTTCTTGGATTAGATGGAGCGCAGGTCATTATGAATATGGCGAAAAGATTTCTGAGCTGCTGCGGAAAGGTATTGATGGATGCCTCGGCTAACATAGTTTCCCAGTGCTGGTCATCTTCCAATAGACCTCTCCTTAGACACGCACAGTACGTTTCGCAGATTTCGCCATTGACAGTTTTCAAATCTGCGAACGATTTTGGTCCTCGGACAGTGTGGAAGAGCATTCGCAAGAAGTAACATTCCGCGTTGGTGGGATAGACGGTGTATACACGTCCAATGGCGTCAGTCACAAATACGCCTCAATTTTCGGTCATTCGTGCACCCCATTTTCGTCTGCAGAATGTTCTTGTGGATGTTTGCCACGTGTAGTATTTCGGCACCTCCGCGTATAATAATGTTTCGGCAAAGGGATCTTCTTCGCAGAGTTTGAAGAATGCTGTTAAGGTTGTGTTTTGCAGCTGCAGTGCTGTTTCGCGTGCTGTTCTGGATGAACACTTAGGTGGAAGACCGTCGGATAGCGTTCGTGGATTGGGAAATTGAGAAGTCGCCAGATAGCTTCATTGCTGTTAATGTACCTTCCCAGTTGATATTGCTTTACCTCGTTCCCCGCATTGGGATCCTAGAGGCCAAAAACAGCCATGTCACTGCCCTTGTTGACGTACTTACAAATGTATTTTATGGATTTCACCGAGCTGCAGTATTCTACATTTATGTGGGCCTGAAACATTGTTGACAGGATTGGGGAGTCCGGTACCACCCACCTATTGTCTATTTCAACTTCAGTGAACCGATTATCGACCTTAGCCATGAGTTTTGTTTTTAATCCTCTGTTGTCATGGCTGCGTCGTCTGTACAGAGGGTATCCGTCATTCCCGGTTTGTGTTTCATTCACAAACGGCTGCGGGTACCTTTTCGTGCATTTTCCATCTTTCATGCACGGGGAATAACAATTGAACGGCCCACATGGTCCATGAATCATATTTTTTGATACAACGTCGAAGAGTAAAGGATCATTGTCAGGGTCAGGTAGCTCCGCTGATATGACTATGTCGATTTCGATAGGTCGAATTTTCTCCTTAAGCCAAACTAAGATGTGCGTGTGGGGAAGCCCTCTTTTCTGCCACTCGACAGAATACATCCAACATATAACTTCCCCAAAAATATGACAATTTTTAATGACGTCAATAAGTTTTCCCAGTTTCTGTTTGAACACTCTTGCTATGATGTCATGTCGGTCAGTTGCACTTTGGCCGGGGAACAGGTTTTCAGTGATGTCCTCCCACGCTCAATTACATGTAAATGTGATAAATAGATCTGGACGGCCGTCTCGTATGCCATTGCGTCTTGTGTGTACTCGTGCATATGCCTTGGACTCCCGGTAAATGTCGCTGGCAGTATAACCATTCTGCCAATGTCTGAAACGTTTCTGTCACTGGCGGTTGCGTCTCGCAGATGAATATAGTCGTCAGCTCGAAGCTGTTTCTGATTTAGTCTGATAAAGAGATGGCGCTCACTTTCCACTTTCGCGTACATGTCGACCACAAATTGATGAAAAAGATCTCGGTACTTGAGTATGTGGTTTGAAGAATTGTCGGGTATCATGATGCGATAAGCATAGAAATCCATCGACTATAGTTTCTTCTGAGTGGTTTGTCCAGTGCAGGAATTTATTTGCATGATGTTGAAATGGTAGCCATCCTCTTCTTCCCAATATATTAGCGGGTACTGTAAAGCGTCACATGAACGGTGCATTTCAGATATCCGCTGTAAACCTTCGCTCCTCCTCTGTAAGACAATATCTCGCCTATCACAGTGTTGTCCGGAAATGACAATGGCGACTTCATTGATTGTGGGCGCATTAAACCGCCGTTCATGTTCTCCTCACTGACATGTGTCAGCTCTTATCACCACCTAGTATTCATCCGTAGGCATCCTCTCCAAAGCTGTCTTGAACAGCCTAACTAAGTAATTCCGTGAATGCAACAGTCTTTGCAGATTTAAAACAATCTCTCGTCGAGTTTCGGCTATCGTTTCACACCATCGATCAGCTTGCGATTCTTCATCGCCCATGAAATAAATTTGCAAGAATTTTGGGTCCTCATTGGGAAGTGGAAGAACAGAGCCTACACGATGGTAAATTTGGCCCTGCACCTTGAATGTGGGCATGAATCCATCTCCGACTATCATGTTTGCCCCAAACGAAGTCATCTGGAAGGCAGAGTTGTACTTCCAGATGTTTTTAAAAAAATGCTTCGATTCGGGGTTATTTCCAGAAATTTACGAACTCAGTGGAGGAGGTGGCTCTTGAAGAGGTGTCAAGTTGACTCTCCCGTTCGAACAACACATTTCAGCTGGTTCGCCTCGGAATTTTTTTGCTTGACAATAACCGCATACTACGTCCATCTTCCCAATGTGAACATTTGGATGTGTATGGTAACCACACTGAGGATCATAATTACACGCCCCCAATCGCAGGTTACCCTGTCGGAGTCTCTCTCTCGCCTGATTTATTCTCACTCGAGATTCCTCGACGTGAGCTTCCCTTTGCTCCGGTGTTTCCGCAGCCCTCGCTGTGGAAACTCTAATTCGCTCTTGTTCGACGCGAGCCTCCCTTTGCTCCGGTGTTTCCGCAGGCCTCGCTGTGGAAACTCTAATTCGCTCGTGTTCGACGCGAGCTTCCTTTTGTTCAGGTGTTTACGCAGCCCTCGCTGTGAAAACTCTAATTCGCTCTTGTTCGACGCGAGCTTCCTTTTGCTCAAGTGTTTCCGCTGCCCTCGCTGTGGAAACTCTAATTCGCTCTTGTTCGACGCGAGCTTCCCTTTGCTCCGGTATTTCCGCAGCCCTCACTGTGGAAACTCTAATTCATTCATGTTCGACGCGAGCTTCCCTTTGCTCAGGTGTTTCCGCAGCCCTCGATGTGGAAACTCGAATTCGCTGTTGTTCAACGCGAGCATCCCTTTGTTCAGGTGTTTCCGCAGCTCTTGTTGTGGAAACTCTAATTCCCTCTTGTTTGACTCGAGCTTCCCTTTGCTCAGGTGTTGCCGCAGCCCTCGCTGTGGAAACTCTAATTCGCTGTTGTTCGACGTGAGTTTCCCTTTGTTCAGGTGTTTCCGCAGCCCTCGCTGTGGAAACTCTAATTCGCTGTTGTTTGACGCGACTTTCCCTTTGTTCAGGTGTTTCCGCAGCCCTTGCTGTGGAAACTCTAATTCGCTCTTGTTCGACGCGAGCTTCTCTTTGTTCTGTCGTTTCAACAGCACGGGACGTGGAAGCCCTGATCCGAACTGGTTCAAGGTGAGCATCGCGCTGTTCAAATGTTTCAGATGTCCGCATCCGTTTTGCTTGTTTAACTTTCGAATTTACTTGTCCTATTGATTTCCTTTTTTTTGGCATTGTTTTTGCTTTCTCCGATTCCGTTGCAGTGATATGATCTGTGCATTACTGTTAACTGACGCAAGCTCCAATGGACCCACTAATATATACCCTATCGCAAGGGAAAGGATGAAGGCGGGTATGAATGGAAACTTCTAGAACACTCTGCTAGAATATTCGAAATTATTCTTGTTTTACCAAAGAATAGATAGATGGTCCAGAACACACTGGAAAGTTGAAGAAAAGTGAGTTAAATAACCGTAGTTGCGGGGACGAAGATTTGAACCCGAGCTGCACGCTTGACAGTCAAGCGCGGTACCGCTGAGCTAAAGCGCCAACTGCCTGGCGAAGCGGCTAGAGAGCTACATCGGCTGAGCTCTGCTTGGCCGGAGTAGAGATGTGTCCACTGGGGCGCTCGGAGTATTGTGATTATCGTGACATACTGCAGAGTATTGACACAATTCAAGTTACGAATATTTCTGCATCATTTCTTTCATTTTAATTACGAATATCTCTGCTCCTAATTGCACTATTTGAAATGGACAACTTCGATTCAACGGGAAATTTTTCAGTTATGAGACAACATGTATTATTTCTACAGATAATTTTTCAACCAAATGTAGACAGTATTTCTCTCCTTCTTTCAAAGGATAAGTGTGCAAAGTTTCATCGAGATAGGATGAAAACTGTTGATTTGTATGAATAACAAACAAAGTCCAGTGCCCTCCTTACAGATTTTCTTGTCAAATTCCGTTTAGGCATTTAATTGCCAAAACATAACATAAGACAGAGACTTACTTCCACATTTATAGTATTCCTACAGCAGATTACACACACACTGAGTATGAATCACCCCTGATGGATCAATATAATGTAAAAAAAGTGTACATCTACTGTATTGCAAGACTACCTATGAATTCCCTCAGATTGCACCCCTACCTTTGTGATATCTATAGTTTAAAATTCAATCCAAATAACCGACGGCCCAACCGTGACTGTTACGATCAAAAACAATTTTTAAAAATCTTAGCCTCCACGGAGATTTGAACTGAAAACCACGACGTTCGTAAGCAAGCGCTTTAGCCACCTTTTTTTTTTTTTTTTTAACTAAGCAAGCACTTTATCTACTTTTTTTATGATGCCTTTTTTATATTTGCAGCACTACATTTAGGTAGTTTTGGAAGATCTCCTTGTAGTTTTTGAGTTTTTTTTTTATATTGTGGTGATTTTCTATGATTTTATACTTAAATTCTTCTAGAGTAGGGTTTTTTTTTCGGTTAGAGCAAATTGTAGGTATTGGCCAAGTATCCAAATAGTACCATTCCTTTTAGACTCCGGGTATGGCCACAGTTGAGGTTTTAATAAGTATTCCAATTCTATTTTGTTTGGGCTCGTTCTGTTTATAATTGCGATTTTTGTCTTTACCCATTTCCATATATTTATTCTTTCCCCACAAATCAGCCAGTGTTGTATTGTATCATTTAAATTGCATTCTGGGCATAAGGGTGTTGGGATGAGGTGAATTTGGTTGCCACTAGTTACCAGAGTGACCTAGTTTTTAGTTCTAGAGTTCTGTTGTGTATGTTTAGCCAAATTTTTCCCCATTCCAGTTGTGAGTGCTTAGATTCTATTTCGCTGTGCTTACGGTTGTTCATTAAAGCCTTGTAGATGTTTTTCGTTCATCCATTTATATCTCCGATGTAACTCTTTTCGATTTTTTTTTTTTTTTTTTTTTGTAACAGTTTAATGTCCCTTTGTAACAACGTGGTCTTTAGAGACGGGAAAGGATGGGGGCAAGGAATGGGAAGGAATTCGGCCATGGCCTTTTGAAGGAAGCATCCCGGCATTCACCTGGAGTGATTTGGGGAAACCATGGAAAACCCAAATCTGGATGCCCGGACGGGGATTCGAACCGCCGTCCTCCCGAATGCGAGGCCAGAACGCTATCCGTTACACCAACCACGCTCGGTTCTCTTTTCGATATAATACTTCCATACGTGTTGTAAAATATTGTTAATATAGCTTACATCAACGGGTGTCATTGTGCTGGGTGGCTTTAATGATGAAAAAAGGGTTTGTGTAAGGCTGCTACATTGGTTCTCAAGTATTACCTTTGTGCTTGCTAAGAAGATGGCTGCTCATTTTTCTGGAAGTCTACCACTCCGAGCCCTCCATTGTTGCAAGGCAAGGGGCAGGTGCTGAAAGGTACTTTAAATATATTTCCCCTCCAGATGTACCATCATATAGCTGCTTCGATTCTGCTTGCTATGTTGTGCGGGACTGGTAGTATGCTTGCTGTGTAATATATCTTGCTTAATATATAGGTGTTGACCAGTCTCACCTTCTGCAACAAGCTTAGGGTTCTTGTTGTGTTTTCTCACAGCAAGGCTCTTATTGTGTTGAGATTTGCCTTCCAGTTGGCTGCTACCATTCCGTTTGGGTTTGTTGTTAAGTTGATTCCAAGGACCTTACATTTTGTCATGGTTTGTATCCATTTGCTTCCGATTCTTGCCTTCTTTTTACCTAGCAATAATATCTTGGATTTCTCGTTGTTTTGTTTGGCTCCGCATACTTCAGAGTATAGTTGAATTATGTTGCGAGCTTCTGTTATTTCCTCTCCGTTGTTAATTATTATGCTTACATCATCAGCGTAGGCTTGGAATACAAATTTGTTACCAAAAATTGTTAATCCAGGTAGTCTGTGGTAAAGCTGTTGAAGAAGTGGCTCTATGGATATGCAGAATAAGGTCAGGATATGCAGAATAAGGTCATTGCCTGTTTATTAGGATGCTTGACCGGGTGTTGGCTATGCGTTTTCTTATTGTTGCGACAAAGGGATCACTGAAACCCATTTTGTATAAGTTTGCTAGGAGAAATTCATGACAGCCCTGTCATATGCTTTCTCGAAATCAAGAGCTGCAAGTGCTGATTTAGTATTGCTGGCCCATGTTAAGTATATCAGATCCCTACATTCAGCAGCTGCCTCCGTTATTGTTTTACCTTGTATGCAGCTCTTTTGATGAGGGCCTAGGATCTTGTAGAGTATAGGTTTCATTCTGGCATTAATGGACCATGACAATATTTTGAAGTCAGCATTTAACAGTGTCACTGGGTGCATGTTTGCTATACACGTGTTGGGTTTCCTTTTCTTTGGGATCATGATTAGGACGCCTTCGGTGAATTCAACTGGCAATTGTTCGACGTGTTTGATCTCATTATATACTTGTATCAATTTGATTCTTATTATATCCCAGAATTGACAGTAAAATCTTTCCCCAGTGATTTGTTCCGGGGTGACTTTCTTACTGCCTCTGTTATTTCATCATCAGTAAAACCACTTTCTAGGTTGGTGTTGTCTTCATCAGTTATTGCTTCCTTGACGTTTATGGAGCTGCGACATGTCCTTAGCTTCCAGTGAGTATAGCTTCCTGTACAACTCCTTGATGTGATTAATTATTTCTCGCTGTTCCCTAAGTATATGTCCGTTGTCATCTATAATTTCTGTGCATAGTTTCTGTTTCCCTTTCCTTATTTCTCTAATTATATGGTATAATGAAGCTTCCTCCTCTTGCACCACTGAAGTAATTCTTGCTCTTATTTCGCAGCCTTGCATTTCTTTCCGAGTTGCATTTGTGATTTTGGCCTTCATTTTTTTAATCACAATGCTGTTGTTGGCTAGGTGAGTTGGCTTTTGGTATAGCTCTCTTAAGCAGTGGACATAAAACTCCTTAGTCATTTTGCTCCACACTGATTTTTCCTTCGCGTACGTTATGGCGGTTGATCTGAGTCGTGGTTTTGCTCAACTTGTCCACCAGTCGATGAGAGACGTGTACTTGTGTTGTTGGTTAGTGCATTTTTCCCAGGCATCTTGTATCTGTTCCCTTAGCTCTTCCTCCTTGAGATGTTGGATGTTGAGTTTCCATAGTCCTTTTCCTCTCATAACTTGTTGTCTCTCTAGTTTTATGTGGTAGGCGCTGTGGTCACTGAAACTGAGTGGCCACATCTCGCAGTGGCTTATCTTGTCCTTTATTTCTTCCGCTACGTACACCCTGTCAATTCTGCTGGCTAAGTTGCTGCTTGTGTTGGTGTAGGCAATTCTGTTTGGCTTGAGTACATTCCATAAATCCACAAGTGATAAGTTAGTTGTTAGTAGCTGGAGCTCCTTGCAGAAATTGTAGTTAGGGATTTGGTCCTCTTTGAGCAATACACAGTTAAAATCCCCTCCCATTATGATTGGTCTCTTTGTACCTGTTATTAGCTTCACAACGTCGTGGGAGAAGAATACCGCCCATTCCGCTCTTCCTTGTGAGCCGGTAGGTGCATAAATTTTGATGATTCTAACACCTTGAACTAATGCCGAAATGCCTCTTCCACTCATAAGTATCGACTGCTCCTCGTATCTTATTCCTTCCTTGAGAAGGATGGCAGTGCCAGCTTCATTTCCTATATTTATCAAGGATTCGTACCCGTATGTAGTGCCTATCATCGTAGTGTTGACCTCTTGTATTAATGCTATGTCTATGTCAGCAGCGTATAAGTAGTCTTTTAAGCATTTTAGTTTGATGTCGGAGGTGATTCTGGCTGTATTTATTGTAGCTATTTTATAGGTCTGCATACTGGTTGATTATTTATTCGTTCCCAAGGTTGGCCCAATCTGTTTTCTGTTAATGTTTTTTTGAAAGGTTTTTCTCAGTGTTCTTATTATTCTCATCAGTTTCCATATCTGATAGTTCTGCTGTGCTGTGTCCTTCCATACTGCAAAAATTTGGTAAACATGTTGCCGTATTGTTTCCTTCTTCCTCCTTCTTGGCCATGCTATTCTGCTTTACATCTTTTAATTTATCTTTGTATTTCCTTGCCGGATCTTCCATTTGTTCACGCAACTTTCGCTTCCTCGTTTCTTTACTGTCAATCGGGTTTCTGGTGGCGTAGCTGATTTCGTCGGCGTCTTCAGTAACATGCATTTCAGTTGGGACAATTTTTGTTGGATTCTTAGGTGCTAGTTTATACCTAGTGGCAGCGGTGACTTGGGATGGTACTGTTAGGTTGCCATCTTTTTGTTTCATGGGTTCTCTTTCCACATTTGCTGTTGTTTCTGTTGTAGCAGTAGTATCGCCAGTCGCTTCCCCATCGTTACTTGATTTACTATCGATGTTGAGATTTTCATGCAGTCTTCCATCATCTCTTTCGCTTTCCATTGTTTACGTACTGCCGAAGCCATAGTACTTACAGTATATCTTCACACTAACAACAACACTGGCAGACGCTAGGTGTTACCGCCACGAAGAAATGCCACTGTTGTAAAGGTAGCACACCTCAAGACCGAGGTGTGCAAAGGCACCAAACAGATGATCACACTCAATGAATATCGAAGAATATCCTGTTGGCTAATTCTAACTGATTCACATAAACGTGAAGTACTCCACTGGTCAGTGCAGGCAGCTAACTCACACGTCTACACTCACCGACCGCTTGCAGCGGAATGCCACTGAGCTGGCAGTCCACTACATGGAAACATGGTACGGAGACGTCCATGTCCAACGTGTCTGTCTATCGCCGTATTTTGAAGTTATGAGACAAAATGTGTTATTTATACAGATAATTTTTCAACCAAATATAGACAATATTTTTCTCCATGTTTCAAAGGATAAGTGTGCAAAGTTTCATCGAGATCAGATGAATACTGTGGATTTGTATGAAGAACAAACAAACTAACAAACAAACAAATATTCATCTTTATATATAAAGATTAAAGATTACTGTGGATCACACTCACACACTGACTGCCAACAACACCTGAGGGATCATTATAACGTAAAAAAGTGGACACCTACAACATTGCAAGACTGCCTACGATTTGCCTCGCATTGCAACCCTAACTTATCTACAGTTTAACATTCAATCCGAATAACAACGGCCCAGGCCTGACTCTTATGATGAAAAACAATTTTTAAAAATCTTAGCCTCCACGGAGATTTGAACCGGAGACCACGACGTTCGTAAGCAAGCGCTTTAACCACTGAGCTGCCAGTTCACTACAAGGAAACATGGTACGGAGACGTTCGTATCCAACGTGTCTGTTTATCACCATATTTCGAAGTTATGAGACAACATGTGTTATTTATACAGACAATTTTTCAAACAAATAGACAGTATTTTTCTCCTTGTTTCAAAGGATAAGTGGGCAAAGTTTCATCGAGATCGGATGAAAACTGTGGATTTGTATGAAGAACAAACAAACTAACAAACAAACATACATTCATCTTTATATATAAAGATTTATAATTCTTCATGGTTGTATAATACCTTATTATATAGATAATTTTTTATTCCAGTTTTGAATTCATTACCAGACAAGAATTTTAGATGAGATGGAAGCTTGTTATATAGCGTAGCTCCCATTTCAAAGACACCCTTATCTGCTGGCTTAGAATTATGTCTTTTGATATGTAAATCTGACTTGATTCAAGTATCATATTCATGAATTTTACTATTTGTGTCATTAAAGTTTGGATTACATTGAATCAGTAGTAATAATTTATGTATATATAGTGAAAATACAGTAAGAAAGTTTTCCTGTATAAATATTTCTCTACATTATGTTTTTCTATCCAACTTGTATATTATTATAATCTCAAACCAAAACTAATTTACATATCAAAAGATATAACTCCAAGCCAGCGGATAAGAGTGAATTTGAAATGGGAGCAAACTACCAACACATCTAAAATCATTGATTGGAAATGAATTTAAAACTTAAGTAAAATATTTTCTGGTGTAATAAAGTTTTGTATAATCTTACTATATTTAATAGCATTTCTGTATTGAAATTATTGTAATTTATAATATCAACTAACTTATTTAAAGTTACTGACCTCGCTATGGAATTCATTTATATTGAAATTCATTATACTGTAATGTATTCTTGCTAGATACTTGTGAACACAAGTGTATTGGCTATAAACAAACAAACATGCAGCAGTATCGATTTATATATATATGGCAACATAATCCCCATACTTCAGTACCATGCAGGATATGTGGAAAAATTATTCCACAGTATGCAATTTTCAGAACACTGCTATCCAAAATTTTAGATAACTGATTGATTAGAAATATTCCCTTCTTCTTCTTCTTAAGTCGCCTTCTCCTATTGGAGGTTGGCCTTCCACATAGCTAGCTCTGAGCGTGAAACTACAGCATGGAAAGCCTCTTCAGACGTGCAATTGAACCATCTCCGAATGTCTTTCAGACATGAATTCCTTCTCCTCCCAACCGATCTTTTCCCTTGTATTTTCCCTTCAATGATGAGCTGCCGTAGCTGGTACCTCTCGCCTCTCATAATGTGTCCAAGAAATTGTGTTTTCCTTTGCTTTATAGTGAGCATCAATTCTTTTTGTTTCACCATCTGATGAAGTACTTCTTCGTTTGAGACTTTCAGCACCCAAGATATGCGTAAGAGTCGATGATACAAATACATTTCAAAAGATTCAATCTTTTACTCTAGATTTTGGTCTCAGGTCCAACTTTCACACCCATAAAGAAAAATGGAGAACACGTAGTAGCAAATCATTCACATTCCCAATTGCAGACTGAGATCCGATCTTATGAAAAATCTGTTCATGCTAATAAATTGTCTCCTTGCCCGTTCGCCTCTCGATTTGATTTCTTTCTTGCAGTCACCCTGTTCATCCACCACAGTGCCTAAATATTTGAAGGAGGATACTTGCTCGATCTTATTGCCTTTTATTAAGATGGTTGCCTGGATTATTCTCTTAAACATTCATCTTGGAAGGGTTGACAAGCAGACCAAACTCTTCACTGTGTTGAACTAAATTGTCTATTATGTGTTGGAGTGAGGTAAATCACTGGCTATTACAACAGTGTCATCTGCATACCTGATATTATTGATCACTTTTCCCTTACTCGCTTTTTTACAAACAAATACTGCATGCACCTTCAAGTTAGGAATTTGTCAACATTTATTCCTAGGAACATATATTCAAATATTTCATCAATGCTTCCTTAATCTATTTATATCAAAATAATTTGATAACTCACTTGAGGTCTTAGTAGCAGTTGTCTCTAATGAGGAATCATTGTTATCCTAACAAATTGCTATATTGATGCATTAGTTTCCATATCCAATCTTATTTTCAACTATATATTGAATTTTTGATTAAAAAAATTGGTATTATGAATATCTTAATTTCATAAACAGATTTTTATATGAAAATAAAATTATAGATTTGATTTAATGGGGAAGGAGAGCATGAATTTTGCCTGTTTGTTTAGTTAAATTAGGGCTCTGCTGGAAGTTAAACAACAGATAGGAAAAAAAGTCATCCATAATCAAAAATCAATATACTGTATCTGACTAGACCCCAAAGATTTAACATATTTCATTTTATATACATACTTCATTAATATCAAAATAATGTAATATTCATTTTTGTTTCCCTAATGCAAACTCACGGAAAAAGTATCCAAGTGACTCTAATTGGTCTTCTTTTTCAGATTCAGACACAGAAGAAAATTCACCGTCATCATCTAATTCTGATTGCCACCAGAGTTCTGAAGTGTCAATAGTTCACTGCAGGTGTGGTAGTGAAGAGTCAGATGGTTTAATGATACAAGTAACCACCCAAATTTTAACTATAAAATTGCAATAGACTGGTTTCTTTCAGTTTCTTATAAAAATCTGATATAAGTAATGAAAGATTTATCTATAACTAGAGATCGCCCAGTGGTTGAAATTCGACCATAATTCATTAAGTTAATTAGTATATTTTTTTTTGTAACAGAGTAATAATTATTGCAAATAGTTTCTTGAATTTGTTCAATTGCGTTTGAAAAATTGTCCTATCGGTATCAAGTTTAGTACATACATTCCAACGTAAGCTTTGAATGCGTGAAAATGAGGAAAAATCACTTCAAATGTGGGTAGATGCACACATGTTATTAAGCAAGAAATACACGTTATTACATGTCGATATTATTTCTGTGTGTTTCTTACTCTTAATTTTTGGTCTAGGCTGCATTTCAACCTAACCACAACTGCTATTAGTTACGGTAGACGCCATGCAATATATCTTAGCACTGAAAAACAATATGTCGGCTCGCACAGAGAAATCGTAACTGTTACATGATTTTCTATTTGCATGTGGAAAGCAGTTTTTATTCAATACTGAAGACTTAAAAACACGTGGAATAAATGTCAACAGCTATGAACGTATATTTCTTGCGTAATAACATGTATGCATCTACCCACATTTTTCCTCATTTCAACATATTCGAAGCTTACGATATATACTTTAAATCAAATATTATCGCCTAAGGAATGTGTGTACCAAATTTCAGACCGACAGGACAATATTTGTAGGTTCCTACGTAATGCTAAACTCTGTATATAAAGACTTTGCTGTCATTCATGTACTCACTTTTTTTTTTTTTTTTTTTAACTACCAGATTTCGTTCACATGATGGCTCACCATCATATTACAGCTACATCAACTTGAACTGCATCATTGCAACATCGTATATCTAAATCACGATTTAATGAATTCCGAATATACTCCGTTTCAAAATGTTGCTTCTATGTAAATTCAGAGATTAAGCTCGACTCTTTGGTTTCACCAAAGACCACAGAGTATCTCCATTCTGGAAATACACGTCACATAGTTGGCTCCGATCCGATTTCACTCACACACACGTTCCAGAATTTATTTTTCATTTAATAATGTATCTGTTACATGTTTTAACTATATATATATATATATATATTTTTTTACTGTTGACCAAAGATCACAGACATCGCTAAGTGTCGTTGCCTCTTAAAAACAATTGAATGTATACAACGAATGATTTATTTTATTTAATTTAATGTATTTTTAACACATATTGTATGTACATTTTGGCTTTATGCACTTCTTCCCCATATAAACTTTAACTATGCCAAATCTCACACTTCTCCCTGCGCGCAATATTCTGAAAAATGTTTCCAAAGTTTTCGCTTAGCCTATTAATATATAGATATGCTTATTATTATTTAACATGATCTGTGAAAATTATTTGAGATGATTGGCAAACTTACTGGCTATGAATTTATGTAAGTGTAAACTTTCCCGGTATAATGCTGTGATGTAGTCACCACGAGTGTCAATATTGATGGTGTCATGGAAACACAATTTTTCATCAACAGGTTTTGCTGCCTCCATTATCTGATGGAGATGCCGAAACCAGTTATCAAAACGTTTTGTTTCCATGACACTTTCCAGCCTTTCGCCCATGAATAATATGTGGCTTTGAACAGTTGGATGAAATATATATTCAAACAAGGACAGGGAAAGTACACCTCTCCAATTACCTCTTTCTCATAGTATTTTCAGTGCCTTCTTCCATGAAATATTTTAATTTGTGTACTTCACAAACCATCTCACTGCTAGTATGGTTGCAACTGCTAACAATCCAAGGAAATTCAAGCAAAGAAATAAAATGTGACCACCAATGTACGATTTGTTTATTCTTATTTAAGGTGTCACTTGACATTGGCTTATGCTTTCTATCTTTCTAGCCCTCCATCCATCAGCTTTGTTGAGTGATGTATTTAGATTCCGTATATTTGTTTGAATTCATATTACTATCTAGTATTTTTGCCTTTACATTAATGTAAATAACACAATTTAGACTGTATCTTCTTATCTATTCTTGTAAAACACTTTTTTGGTCACAATGATCTGTCACACCCTGACATCACACTATGATGTCGGGCTGTGACATCACGCTTTTTTCCTTTGTTTTCCAACTTACAACAAGAAAAGTTGTTCTAGATTATGCACATTATCTAATTTTGTATCAAGTTTATATCATAATGCATGATGACATTGACATGCGATACAAGGAATGTATTTAATCCCGTGTGATTGAAGCTTTGATTTTCTAGCGGCAGTATTAACGTAGATTGTGATTAGGTTGAAATACATCCTGGACCAAGTTGACAACTGAACCTTTTTGCTACAGCATAAGGGACCAGAAATTACATTGAGCTTAGTTTTATAACAGTTCTATTTAGTTAAACAACTGCAGAGAAATTAACTTCCTGAACACACTGTTAAACCTGTCCTTTTTTATGAGATTTGAGGCTAGTAATAATATAAATAATAGAATTTAGACAGTACATGTCATTTTAGCTACTGTTATATAAATAATGTTTTCAGTGTGAAGTATGCATGTGCTGGCAGCATGGCTCATGTAATAACTTTAATAATGAAAATGATGTCCCAGAAAAATTTGGCTGCAATTTTTGCTTGCATCCATCACATGAAAGACCTGGAATGAAATACACTCACTTCCAAGACGGGCTTATCAATGGCAAGCTACCAAGGTAATGTAAAGTTCCAGTTGCTTATTTGCTGTACAAATCAGTCCACTTTGTTAAACATTATCTTTAGTTATGAGATACAAAATAATATGAATCTTAAGACTTCCGTGGCCGTCTTTGTTCATGATTAATAGACTTTCAGGTTATGCCGCATTGATAATTTCATTATCAGAGCTTTTGGCTGGTATCCTACAGCCTTCGTCAGAGATACTGTTTATACTGACATAGCAACGAGCGCCAAGCATCGCAGAGTAAAAGGCCACTATCTTCATTGATGTTGTTGGAATTCTTTAAAATTTCTGCTGTAGCAGTGTTTCTATCGGCAAGACAGGTCACACTGTGGCAGATAAACTTAGAGAACATATCCGCCACTACAAATATAACAACAGTGACAAATCTGCCCATAGTCCGCAATGCTATTAATACCGGGCATGAAATAAAATTTCAAGAAATGAGGCTACTGTGGAAAGAAGACCAGTGGTGGCCCCGATGGGTGAAAGAGGCAGCAGAAATTTTAAAGAATACCAACAACATCAATGAAGAAAGCATCCTTTTACTCTGCGATGCTTGGTGCTCGTTGCTATGTCAGCATAAACAGTATTTCTGATGAAGGCTGTAGGATACCAGCCGAAAGCTCAGGTAATGAAATAAACAATGCGGCATAACCCAAAAGTCTATTAATCATGTACAAAATAATATGTATTATCGGCATCACTTTGTTTCCAGATTTTCCCTCTCTTGACATTTAAGATTGTAGGCTCTGATAATGTCCCTCCTCCTGACTCTGATTTGTAAATGATACAAAAAGCTATAAATTATTTTAAAATTATAGTGTATGATTTTGATGCTTACCATGTACCCACTATGTTCTACTACTGATGAATTGTTTAAGCCTGAACATTTATTTACACACTGCTCATCATTAATGTTGCATTTTCCTGTTAATTATTATTATTACTATTGTAGGCTTTTTTCTGCACATTATACACACATATGCCTTTAGGTTGTGGTAAGTTATTGCTCCTTTTTTCTTCCTTACTTATGGTTGGTGACAGGTACTTTTCATTTTCTGTCAGTTTTCATATATGTAATTATTTTATAAATGGAATAATTTCTAAGTCTACATTACACATAACAGTGTGATAAAGGACATTTATGCTGTTACATGTTCTATATCATTGATTTTCTACAGGGACAGTACCGCTCACTAGTGGCATTGAAGGGATCATAGGGGGAATGTATGGTCCAAGGAAAATTTAGGGGGCATTGAAGGGCAACACAACACATAATACTTATAGCAACAGATATACCAATTATCTTTCCAGTATAAAATCAAAGTTTAAGGGTTTCATGAAAGATGTTTCTAATTGTATTCCCACACTCATATGTAGACAGAAGAATATAGCATTTCAGCACTATGGCTTACATTATTTATTATGGGAAAGGGAATCAGTACTTTTTTTTTTTTTTTATAGAAGGGGGTGTTCAATAAATTTTTGGTTGAAAAAGGGGGTGATAGTTCAAAAAAGTCTCCTGGACCACCATCTGCTCTCTTTGGCCACAATATTCATCATGCCATATAAAATCGAATGTCTGCCATTGATTGAACATTGATCTTCAACAGACCTTTTTACATCAATGTTTCTTAATGTCTGAAATATTCACTGAGCCTGTCCTTTAGAATGTGACCTGTTTCTCCAATGTATTCTTGGCTGCAACTACCAGTAATTTGATAGATATTAGGCATCTGTACTTGTATCCTCTTATCTGTCATACTCTAAATGTGTAGCACGACAACTTCATTATGGGAGGATACCAAATCATCATGTAAGTCAGTGTCAATTGTGTCATATATCTAGGGAGTGATACATAAGATTGCTCAACCAAGTAAAAAGAAGAGCATCTGTCCTATGTACAGGGTTCACAGGGATAATTCCAATGTCTGTATAAGTGTCCCAGATATGATGGAGAATTTACTGAAGCTTGCCAACTTTCTAATTCCTTGTAGTTGCCAGCATGTATACTTTGAAGAAGCAGGTTGTAAAGTAAAAGAGAGGCTCAGTTAATATGTCTGATATTTTTAAAAAAATGTATATTGGCAGACATTTGGGACTGCCTAAAGAAGAAAAATTTAAAACTATGAATATAATACACACAACACATAATACTTATAGCTACAGATATACTAAATATCAATAATTCTGTGCGATTGTAATGACCTGGTGACAGGTATTAATGTTTCTCGGGAAAAAACCAAGTAATACCATTACTGATGCACAAAATTTTGGTGACATAAATCATCGTCGCCATCGTCAGATGCAGTTGTTAGCCTTGAAGTCTGCCTTGAGCGCATTGTTTGAAAACTGGCATGACAATGACAGATATTGTTATGTTGCCTAGCAGCATCTCACACGTCATTAGATGCCTGCGGAACACAAAAAGCAGACCATCGGTGATGAGCAGCCTCAATAACAGGAATCCATGCATCACTTATCTGGAACCCACAATCCCTGTTAACCAAATCAGATGCGAGGCGAATTTCAAATGCTTCTTTAATGATGCTGTCCCAGAAGCCTCTCGCATGTGTCAGCACCTTAGTCGCTTCGAAATCGAAACCATGTCCTTCTGCCAAACTATGTTCCGCCACTGCGGAATTGTCTTTTTGCTCCAGGCGAACATGTCGGGCGTGTTCCAAACAAAGTTGTTTTACACACCGTATCGTCTGGCCGATGTATTTCTTTCCACATTCACACGGGATGCAGTAAACGCCGGGTGTACGAAATGCAAGGTCATCTTTTTGGAGAGCACAAAATGTTTCTCAATTTTGGTGGTGGTAGGAATATGGTCTTAATGCCATTTCTTGCCAGGATCCTTCCAACCCTAGATGTTATGGCGCCAGAGTACGGGAAGAAGGCTAATTTATCGTGTGGACCATTATCGTGGTTATCAGGCCTGTGTTTCATTTCCCGGAATGCTAAATGTATCTGATGTTCTTTGTACCCATTCTTTTTGAAGGTATCATGTAGATGTTTTAACTCACTAGGAAGGCTGTCTTTATCACATATTGCCCGCACTCTGTGGACAAGAGTAGTTAGTACTGTTTTGCGCTGTGCTGGGTGATGATGACTGTGCACGTTTAGGTACAGGTCCATATGCTTTGGCTTCCTATGCACCGTGTGTCCTAAAGTTCCATCAGATTTCTTTATAATCAGAATGCCCTAAAATGGCAGGTGGCCATCCTTTTCAACCTCCATCGTGAACTGGATGTTTTTGTTGACACTGTTTAAGTGAAGGAGAAACTTTTCTAGGTTGTCTCTACCATGGGGCCACACAACAAATGTGTCATCAACGTACCGAAAGATGGCACTGGCCTGCATGGGGGCACTTTCCAATGCTTTTTCTTCAAAATGTTCCATATAGAAATCAGCTATAACAGGTGACAGGGAACTGCCAATTGCAACTCCCTCAATCTGTTCATAGTAATGCCTGTCATACAAGAAGTAGGATGATTGTAATGTGTGGCGGAACAGCTCAACTAACCTGGGCTTGATGTGCTGTTGTAGTAGAGGCAGCATGTCAGCCAGAAGAACCCTGGTGAAGAGTGAAACCACATCGAAGCTCACCATCAAATCCTGTTGACGCAGGTGAAGTTCTTTAACAACATTAATAAACTCCGCTGATTTTTTCACATGGTGAACACATTTTCCCACAATTGGTGATAACAACCCAGTCAAGTATCGAGCCAGATAATAAGTGGCCGATCCAATCATACACACTATTGGCCGTAATGGTGTTCCTTGTTTATGGATCTTAGGTAATCCATAAAGTCTTGGTGGAACAGCTGCGTGGGGTTGTAACTGTTTAAAAGTTTCTTCTGGTAGCCCCGAACATTTCACCAGAGCTGTTGTTTTCTTCGCAACCATATTGGTTGGATCTTTCGATAGCTTTCGGTAAGACGTGTCCACCAAAACTTCTTCTACTTTCTGTTGATAATTTGCCATCATAAGAGCCACCTAAGCATTCCCCTTGTCTCCTGGTAGGACGATAATATCTTGGTTGTGACGCAATGACCAAAGTACTTTGTCCTCAGCAGCTGTGGTGTTGGGCCGAGGCGGTTTAGCCTTGCTTAAGATTCAGCTGGTTTCTCGCCTTATCTCTTCAGCAGTACTTACAGGCAAACCACAAATGGCAAGCTCGACGCCAGTGAGAATTTCCCAGTATGGAATGGTCTTGCCCCTTCAGATACAACTGAAAAGGTGGCATTGTCTAATTCACCACCGCTCAGATTAATTACTGTCCTTCTATTAGGTGCAGAAGAGGCATTAACTTTGCCGGCAATTCGGGCAAATTTCCCGAATTGCCGTGCCGTCGCATGGCGTTGAACTCTGTGGCTTTCAGCGACGGTACAGCTGTCTACCCGCTCCCAGGCGTCACAGTGCAAATAGTTGGACAAAAACATGTGGCAAGCAAGAAGAGACAGAGAAACAGAGTCTAACTCACGCCTGGTGTACTGAATCCTCTCCCTCACCAGAGACAAACTCGCTTTCCATAGAATTTTCTTCGACCCAAAAGATTCAATCAGGTGACGAATCTCGGCAAAACGAGGTACAATGTTTTGGTCCTGGCATCGTTGGAGAAAAGCGAGAGCACTAAGAAGTCTTGCCCAACTTTTTTGGAAGCTTCTCCAGTCGCTTAACACGACCATAAATATCCTCCCTGCAGAGGTAAGTTATAAATGAATGCAATTTTTCTCGGCGTTGTTTATTTATTAATGTTTCTCGGGAAACCAACCGAGTAATATCATTATTGATGCACAATATTTCGTACTTCTTGTATGATAGGCATTACTACGAACAGATCGAGGGAGTTGCTATGGGCAGTCCCCTGTCACCTGTTATAGCTGATTTCTATATGGAATATTTTGAAGAAAAAGCGTTGGAAAGTGCCACCATGAAGCCCAGTGCCTTCTTTCGGTACGTTGATGACACATTTGTTGTGTGGCCCCATGGCAGAGACAACCTAGATAAGTTTCTCCTTCACTTGAACAGTGTCAACAAAAACATCCAGTTCATGATGGAGGTTGAAAAGGATGGCCACCTGCAATTTTAGGGCATTCTGATTATAAAGAAATCTGATGGAACTTTAGGACACACGGTGCATAGGAAGCCAAAGCATATGGACCTGTACCTAAACGTGCACAGTCATCATCACCCAGCACAGCGCAAAACAGTACTAACTACTCTTGTCCACAGAGTGCGGGCAATATGTGATAAAGACAGCCTTCCTAGTGGGTTAAAACATCTACATGATACCTTCAAAAAGAATGGGTACAAAGAACATCAGATACAGTTGGCATTCCGGGAAATGAAACGCAGGCCTGATAACCATGATAATGGTCCACACAATAAATTAGCCTTCTTGCCGTACTCTGGCACCATAACATCTAGGGTTGGAAGGTTTCTGGCAAGAAATGGCATTAAGACCATATTCCTACCACCACCAAAATTGAGAAACACTTTGCGCTCTCCAAAAGATGATCTTTCTCTTAGTACACCCGGAGTTTACTGCATCCCGTGTGAATGTGGAAAGAAATACATCGGCCAGACGATACGTTGTGTAAAACAATGTTGTTTGGAACATGCCCGACATGTTCGCCTGGGGCAAAAAGACAAATCCGCAGTGGCGGAACATAGTTTGGCAGAAGGACATGGTTTCGATTTCGAAGCGACTAAGGTGCTGATACATGCAAGAGGCTTCTGGGACAGCATCATTAAAGAAACATTTGAAATTCGCCTCATGTCTGATTTCGTTAACAGGGATTCTGGGTTCCAGATAAGTGACGCATGGATTCCTGTTATTGAGGCTGCTTGTCACCAACGGTCTGCTTTTTGTGTTCCGCGGGCGTCTAATGACGTGTGAGATGCTGCTAGGCAACATAACAACATCTGTCATTGCCATGCCAGTTTTCAAACAACGCGCTCAAGGCAGACTTCAAGGCTTACAACTGCACCTGAATATGGCGATTTATGTTGCCGAAATATTGTGCATCAATAATGATGTTCCTCGGTTAAAAAACATTAATAAATAAACAACTTCGAGAAAAATTGCTTTCATTCATAGGGGTTCTATTGGCTGCGCATTCAACGCATCTTAGCTGCCTTAACCTAACCTGGTAGTGCCACCAGGTACAGCAATGGTAGATTATTCACCAGTCAGACACCTAAACTGATGAGCCACCAGACCACAACAGATATACTATTAACATCAACATGTTGGTAAAGTGAACTCATAAGATTTTACCCATTCTGAAATCCCCCAGCGCACATAAAAAAGTTGTCACTTCAAAAAATAAATATATTATATAATCAAACACAACTCCTAAAAATACCTGCTCATCATGTGTTTTGAACCGGCGACCCGGAAAGAGAACTTTCGGAAGTAAGTGCCTTAACTGCTGAGCTACATAACCACCTTGTTTTGAAGTATATGTGTGCTAACTACTATCAAAATTGGATAAAAATTGTGAGTTTGTATGAACAACGGGGACAGAAATTAAGGTGAGGGGGAAGGCGGAGAGGGTTGAGGTTTCTGTAAATCAAACATCAACAGTGTTTTTCTATTTGTTTTCAATTAAATGAATGTGAAATTCCATCAAATTTTAATAAAAACAGTGTGTTTGCATAACAATTTTGCAAAAAGCATCCTGTGTACATTTCATACGCACAACAAGTGGATGCGATTTGACATGCGCAACAGGTGGCTTCTTGCGAACTCGTAGATTTACCCCCACCCAAACATCACATAGCACGACTATAGAACTTCACTTAAAAACTGGTGATATTAGCAAATCTGCTGTAGCTCAACGTTTGGTTGATGTTGGACATTGGGTTTTATTTCATGAGACCACCCTTGTGCCTAAAGATATTATGTGAGTTAATGAAGTGCTAGAAATACAGAAGAAACCAGACAAGACAAATGGTGATTGTGGGTTACAACTTTACTAGATTTGGTCATATTTACGTAGAAAATTGACTGTTGAACTTCCCATTCCTATCCGTTATGCTGGCCATGGTAATGACCAATCACCATTTATGGTTAACTCACATATGCAACAATATATACAAGTGTCTGCAGCATCAGATACAGCTGTTCTCTGATGAAAGCCACCGTGCAATGGCTGAAATATAATATTTTTTTAAAAAAATCAATGTTGCTCCTTGTGGGGAAACAAGAAAGTAAAGACAGTTACATAAAAGTCTATGCTGTTACTTACATAGCTTTGAATTGCCTTTTCTCTCCTCCATGATGGCTGTCATCTACCTATAAAGTTTCAAATCGTATTTCACCGTCTACAGAAGTTACATTTCTATAGATACAGTAAATATATTTACTGCTAGTGTATAAGAATGGATAAACTGTGTTGAAGAAGCACTTCAAGAAATTGTTAATATTTATTTTTATTTTTTTATTTTTTTTAATGGACAGTAACTGTGGATGTGTGTTTTTATATCAACTTACTGACAGAAACATAATCGATATACTCTCTTCACAATAATCATGCCTACTCCCATCTTGCCTGCTGTACAGTCTGAGCAGGTGAGGTTGGTGAGCAGTAGCAGTCTGGTCTCATATTTGGGAGAATGTGGGTTTTTATTTCTGTCTAGTCAACCAGATTTTGGTTTTCGGTTTATATGGTTCCCAAAAATTGTGGCTGAATTCCTTCCCATTCCTTGCAGCCACTGATTCCCCATTTTTTCCCACCTCTAATAAGCAGGATGTTGATAAGGCAAAAAGTTAGAAGCCAGAAATAAACTTATTTTAAAATGTAATTTATCCTTGTGTTGTGACAAAATTGTATATTGAGAATTGTTCAAAATAATGTATCTGATGGTGTTTACCAAACAATTCAGCAATGCTAGAACATGTAGAAGAAGGACATGAAATTCAGTGGGCAAAAAAACTACAATTGTTGCAAAAGCAATGGATTTTTTTAGAATTTAAAATAAAGGAATCTATAGAAATTTATAAAATACTAATAATTTCAACAAAGTCGGAAACTATGGTTTGAGCTAAGTGTGTTCTAGCAAATGAACTCATTGTAACAACAGCAAGATTGCTCTACAATGTACATTCATCTCTGGAACAGTGAATACTCTTTTGTGGAGAAACAAAATCATCTTTTCTGGTAGAAAATAAACAGCGCACTGTGAATCAAGTGATCAAGTGTGTCCATACCACAGGTGTATTGATAAAGAGAAACCCTGTTGAAGGCCCCAGGTTGGAGCTGAAATGTAAGTAATAACGGCAATAAATAAACACAGCGTAAACCATGAAAAAACAAGTAAGTTCAATTTTTAACCAAATAAACTTTGGCTAAATAATTAAAATATTAAAGTATATCTTGAAAACAAAAGAATACTTTATAAAATTTGTGTTATAAAAATCTTTATGCACTATGCTACACAAAGGTTCATTGAATGCTCACACTCCAGGTTTGCTAAGCCATTGACTATCACTATTAGAGTGGCTAGTATCTTTCCTCTGGACTAGCTGTTTAGTAAGGAATCCAGGCAATACATGGAGTGTTTTACATAGGTATATGGTTGATGGCCTATAGAAATTTTGAACAGGGCCTGGTGGTTGAACAGTAATGTTTGGTCCTCACATTCGGAAGGATACAGGCTCAATTCCCCATCTGGTCATTCACATTTCAGTTTTCCATCGTTTCACAAAATCACCTCATGTGAATACATGAATGGTTCCTTCAAAAGGTTGCTTCTTATTCCTTGCCTCCAATCTTTCCTGGCTCTAATGACATCTGTCTAAAAAAAAACCTAAGGAAAAAGGAAGAGAAAAATTGGTTATCAGCATTAGCTCACCAGGTAACTTAATTTTGATATATTCTTATTAATACCCTTGCAGAGGTTGCTTTTAAAGTGATCAAGACATTACAACTCTTAAGGCTGATTTCATCGAGAAGTTTGGTTTTATACATTACAGTCAAAATATGTTTTGATGTATTCAGGTGAAAACATTTAAAGTTGGTATGAAAGTAATATAGCTGTAACTATACTATTTTATGTATTAAGATATTAAGTATTTATTGTAATGTGCTTGGGTATATAAGTAACTTTCTTTTTTAGATTTGCACATGTACATAATAATCCTTTGGTTTCAAAAGTTGAGGACAAATTGAGGATGTGTCATAATTTAACTACATCACTTTTACGTGTAAGAGCAGTCCTCAATGCAACTAAAGTAATGATTGATACCTTGAGGTATGTGTGTTTCAGTCTTATTGTAGTGGACTTATTAAAAGTATTCACTAATAATATATGTCAGAAGCAAGTATTGTATTATATTTGTGTACAGTTTTCGACCTATACAATTTGATCTCTTCTCTGCATACTCACTTCTATCACTTTTCTACCCTTCAGCTGTGCCCTCTGGCCTAGATTAACCAATCGTCTCTCTCTCTCTAAAAATGTGACCCAGTATTTGATTTTTTTAAATGAGTTTCTTTCATTACCTCATTTCTTCGATTGTCATTTTGCTGTCTACTCTCTTTGGTCACTTAGTTGTCAACAATCTTTTCCATAACTGAATATTTTGAATACTTCAGTTTTACCTCAGTTTGGCCTCTATAATATACAAAATACACTTTCACATATATCTGTTTAAGAAATCTTATCTACTTTTGATATTTTACTTGCTTCATTGTAACAGTGTTTTCTTACTACTTCTACTGTATTGGTGCTGATATTTAATCAATTGCTGTAATCTTTTTTTCTTTTTCAACTTTGTGGTCTTTTTGTTAGATGTTGTTTTTGTTAAGTCCAAGGAAAGAATGCGAAGTAAAGGGTTCTACTGCTAGATAGCAGTCACCGGAGAGGTGTAGGCCCTCTTTTGTAGGGTCAGCTAGGCACTGGTTACCAGGTCACAAGTTTTTTCAAAACGAGTGCAACTTTAGATCAGGTAATAGAGGATTTGGGATCACCTTGTAGGGGTTTCTCCAAGGATGATAGGGTAGTGATAGTGGGTAACAGTATTGATAGAAATGCTAATTATAGTATAGACAGTGACTTGAAGAAATTGTTGAAGGATGCATAACACTCTAGGGTGGAGCTCATGCAAGTCCGAAGTCGCCATGACCAGCCGCAATTGAACCATGCTGTGAGGTGGGTAAATGTGGAAACAAAGGTGCTGCTTGGGAACAGCGTTAGTTCTGTCATGGGGATTGTGCCTGTGGAGAGGCCTATAACTAAACAGGAGGGAAGAGGAAATAATTTCTGAGTTGTTAGCTAAGGCTATAAGGAAGCCCACTTCCAGTGGACACAGGGTCAGGCCTGTGCCTATTTTTTTAGATTAGGAGCTAGAAAAATCACTAATACTAAAGAAATAGAAGAAGCTTTAGAAATAATAACAGAGGAGGGGCAGATCTGCAAAGGCAAATGTTGGGCTGAAAATATCACAGAACCAGCAATTAGAGTGTTACTGGTAAACTATAGAAGTATAAATAATAGAGGCTGGATTATATGTCACACAAAAAGTTAGAAATATGCATGAAAAATGCTTAAAATATGCATGAAAATTGTCAAAAAGTGTCAAAACATGCAACATTAGATAATATAAAAATAGTAATTTTTAGATCTTTTATTTCCAAATCAGTAAGTACAGTAGAAGTCCGATTATCTGAGGTAAACAGGACCGGGACCACCTCGGATAACGAAAAACTTGGATAACCGGAGATCAAGGTAAGAGGTTACAATGAAACAAAAAACGTATTGAAACTAAAATAATACAATTTATTCATAGTGTAAAATTAATTTGTGAAGAAATAAAGTTGTGTGTTTTCTTTTTTTTTTTTCTTTTTCTTTTTCTTTTTTTCTTTTTTTTTTTTTTGCGCGTTAATACGCCAAAGTTTTTGAAGGCAACATTCTAAAATTGAGCCCTGTTTCATCAAAATTAAAAAAAAATGTTCTGATGTCAGTCCCAATTTTAAAACAATATCAGCAAGTTTTTTCCGAAATTCATAAACTTCACTGGAATCTGCAGAAAGCTTTTCACCTGATATGTTTAACTGTATGACACCATATTTATTTTTCCAATGATTTATCCATCCCTATCATATTTCAAAAATTTGCCTCACTTACCCCGGCGGCTACGATAATCAGAACTCGAATAACCGGACTTTTACTGTAGTACAATAACGTATTTATAAATTTCATGATTAACAATTATTTAACTTTTTTTACTAGTGTAAACGTAAATGATTTGGTACTGTTCCAAATATTCGATAGTAAGATTGTTTCTTTGATCTCATAACATATTTTTATTAGTGAATATGGACCATTCCACATTCACTGACGTAACTGGGCAGAATTTGAAATTGTGCTATGTTAGCAGTAATGTTTTCTGGAAAAGTTCATCTGTACCATTACTAAAACTATCAATTTGACACAAACGTTCAAAACCTGGGTTATTGTCCAAAATATTTTTAAACTTCACTTTAAGCATATTTTATTCATTAGCTGAATAGATGCATTCAATATCAAACCTCGAGTTTGCTTTTTAATACTCACAGGTATGTGGAAAAAACGAACGCTAATCACAGCTATGGTTTTAATACTTGAGTAGTTAAATGCTTCCTTGTACTGACAAACAAACATAGCCCCTCCACTATCAAAGTAAATTACTACAACTTTAATGGCCTCGAAATAGTCACTTTAAAAACAGTACAGCTTAAACCCATGTCACCCTACGAGTTACCACTAATTCCATATGTAAAGGCACATTTGGATTTTTTTTTTTTTTTTTTTTTTTTTTTAAAATAGGCATTATTATGAGATCATGCCTTATGAAACACATTCTTTGTTGATGAAATCAGTTTATTTACATTCCAAAATGTGGGTCGTAGTTCTTCAGTAAGTCATTGTAGACTAAGATTCATGATGCTAATAGGTTTTGCCGGCTACAACATAAGATGGAAATTGCCACCGATACATGCGCTCCATTGCATTTTAATTTAATCGCTTTAAAAAAAAGATTTTATTTGTTAATTAGGTACACTACTGAAAAATATATTAAATATAGCAAAAATATGCATCATCATTAGGTATTAGGTAAAACATGCAATAACCTGAGAAAATGGGCTTAATATGCAAATACATATTCAAAGATGCAATTGCATATAATCTGGTCTCTAATAATGAACAATTTAATGTAGTTTGATAACCTTATGAGATACATGAAGCTCAAGTAGTTGTAGGGATAGAGTCCTGGTTAAAGCAAGGCGTACTAGACCATGAGGTTTTTCCTGATGGTTACAGAGTATACCGCAGAGATAGAGGAGCAACTGGGCGAGGGGTATTCATACTAGTTAGCAAAGACTACTACAGTGAACTGGTGTTCAGAGATCATGACCATAAGTTACTTGGGTTAGACTTCTGGATTTGGGGAAGTAAAAAAGAAATAGTAAGGCTGTTGGCTGCATACCTTAATGGAAAAATTGTTGATAAAGATGAAGCTCTTGGGGAAAACTAAATCAATATTCAGGCTTCAGAGGTGAGCATAGAATGGTCATTATTGGTGGTGATTTGAACTTACCAGGTGTTATCTGGTTAGGAAGAAAGATTAATAACACAAATGAACAGAGATTTGCAAATACCTTCATAAGGGAAAGAGGTTTTACACAGGTGATTGAGCAGGAAACAGGGGACCAATCTTCGTAATAAAGCCTGATGATAACTTTATCGGGTGTCAAGTAACTGACAGAATAAGTGATCACAAGGCAGTTCTGATGGATATAAGTTGATTCAGTAAACCAGTGGCCAGAATTGAAGGGGGTAATAGATGCAATTATTAAAAGGCACAAATTTTGGAAGTGAAAAGATATTTCAGGATTAATTTTATTAAATGGAAGAATGGCACAAGTACAGTTCAAGGAAATAATGAAAAATGGTGAAGAAATCTTTATTCCAAAACAGAATATAAAGAGAAGTACAGAACCTGCATACTATAACAGGGAGGTGAAAAGGTTAAAGAGGTTGGTGAGACAAGATCATAACAGAGTTAAGAAACAGCAAGGCAGTAGGAAGGTCCATTACACACTTTCAAAATCTCAACAACATGGAAGCTTGAGCCATAAGAGAACTATCCAGAAACTGTAAAATTATCATCCTCCCTACTGATAAGGGCTCAACCCCAGTAGAGATGGACCACAATCACTATGAGGCTGAGGCCCTGAGACAAACGCCTACCTACCACACCATACAGATCCCACCACCACCATCTGTCAGGAAATAACAACATTCCTGGACTTGCAGGGCCACATACAAGGTCTCTCTCCCCAGTCCATCTCACTCCTAACTCCCCAGAATCCCCATACACCCACCCTGTACCTCCTTCCCAAGATTCACAAGGCTGGCAATCCGGGGCGGCCTATAGTTGCAGCATATGAGTCACCCACTGAACGGATTTCAGCCTTAGTGGACTAGCATCACCAACCCTTTGTTCAGAGTCTTCCCTCCTATGTCAAAGATACCCCACACTTCCCTGAATGTCTAGCCACAGTCCACACAATTCTACCTCCAGACTCCTTCCTAGACTCCATCGATGTAACCTTCCTACATACCAGCATTCCACACTGTCAGGTTCTCAGTGCACTGGAATACTTCCTAGATCTGTGACCTCTGCAATGCCGTTATAGTACATATTTCCTTCCATCCTTGGCTCACCTGATCCTCTCCAAAAACTTCTTCACCTTTAATTCGACAGTATATCACCAGATCTGTGGCATTGCTGTGGGCACCTGCTTGGTCCATTCCTATGCCAACTTGTTCCTTGGTCGACTGGAGGAATGTTTCCTCAACCACACCCCCCTTTAACCCACTGTGTGGTTCATATGATATAATTATGATCTGACCCACAGTGAAAATTAACTTGCAGAATTCATCGATTCCCTTAACAATAGCCATTCCATTAATTTCACCTGGACCTACTCCCATACACACATCACATACCTCGATATGGACTTCACACTCAGGCAGGGTGCCCTTCACACCTTTATCCACAACAAACCAATTAATCTACAGCAATATCCACATTTCAACAGTTTCCACTCATTCAACACCAAATGTACCCTTCCCTACAACCTTACTATCCGTGGCAAACGTATCTGTTCTGATTCTGAATCCCTCTCCCAGTACTCCCAGAACCTATCCCAAGCACTTATTTCCCACTCCTACCCAGCAGACCTTGTACATAAACAATTCACACATGCAATCACCCACCCTCCATTTTACCACTCCCACCCGGCACCTCTAGAATCCAACCATAGCCCTTTCTTTGTCACCCAGTTCTCGCCAGGCCTCGAATCCATCAATTGATTCCTACAACAGGGTCATGACTTCCTTCGCTCCTTTCCAGAAAAGCACACACTCTTACCAAAAATTCTTCCAACTGTCCCCGTACTTGTTTCAGTAGACCAACTAACCTCAAAAACATCTAGGTTCACAAATACCCTCCATCTGACTCTCCTAAAACACCCTTTGGATCTTTTTCGTGCAATAGACCTCGCTACAAAACCTGCAACACACATCCTTCCACTACTGCATATTGCAACCCTTTCACAGGGGAAACCTTCCCCCGCAGTAGGCATGACACATGCTCCATAACCCACATTATATAACAGATAACTTGCACTAGTTACTATATAGGCCAGACTACACAACAACTTTCGACCAGAATGAATGCCCACAGACAAACAGTCCTCCCCCACTATTTATATCTTCCAATACCACTACATGTTAACTACTACAATTCCAACAGCTTCAATGAATGTTTCACTGTGAGAGCAATCAGAGATTTCCTCGAAACCACTGCCACCTCAGAACTTCGGAGATGGGAACTTGTATACCAAAATATCCTAGATACCAGACACCTACTTGGCCTCAACCACTGATAAAATTCCTTTCCTTGATGCATCACTCATTATTATCAGTAATTGCATTATTGTCATTTAACTAATTACATTTTTTTCTTTCTTTCTTTTCCAAACTTCTCTATCTTTATTTATTTCCCTAATTTTTGTTTTGTCTCTACATTCTGTACCCTTTTGGTATATTAGTATTTCTCTCACCTTCTGCGAAATACATATTTATATATAACATGTTAGTCCCACCAACATATCGATAATCCACTCAGTCATGTAAGATACTTTGGCATGTGCACACCTCCCGAGCCACATGACTCATTCTCATTAGCATGAATAAGGTTTAAGACAGAAATATTATATATTTTTGTGTTCATGATATTTGTTCTTCTCCTTCAACTTTGGTGGGTGATGAGTCATTTTCCCTTTCTTTGTAATGAAAGTTGACTTTGTTTCAGTTTACTCCCACATGCAGCATGTTCTCCAATGCCAATCCAGTCATGAGATAAACCTTAGAGTGTGCTCACCTCCTTTGCCTAGTGGCCCCTTTTTTTCCATATGAATAAGGATTCAAACAAAAATATTGTACATCTCGATTTGTCACAGCTCTTCTTCCTTCAACTTTAGTGAGTGATGGGATTTGTTCCTTACCTTAGTTATTTACAAATAATATTTCCTTTTCTTTAGCATCATTATATCATTTCATACTTTCTTTATTTAATCTGATACTGTGTGTGTTTCTGTTTATTCCTACAGTGTGTTTATTATTTCTTATGCTACACAACTTTTTCTATTTATTCTGTGTTAAAGCATCTAATTTGTATTCTAATTCTATAGATATTAATTTTTTGTTTTGTTAACTGTACAAATGAGGTGAAGATGAACAAATATTCACAGGGAACTAATAACAATAGTTTCATTACTTGTGAGTCATTTGTTATTTTATTTCAATCGTTTGTAACTCATATTCTGCTCCATAATCTCTAAAAATTGGATTCTGATTGGAAGTGTGTGATTCAAACCTATTTTGACTGCTTACTTTTCTTGTTTTTTTAATTCTAAACTGAGTTTCTGATAGGCTGTTATAATATGACTTCTGTGATTCTTTTTAAGCAAATCAAATCATCCAAAGATATATTTGTGGGAAGAAGAGTGGGATGTGATTAATAACCCTGAGGAGTCATCTGATGACCTGGCTGCAGGAACTTATGATTTTATAAATGGAGGTGAAGATGGTGAAAAGGAAGATGCTGATGATGATGTGACTATAACAAATTTTGATATTGGAAAAGGAGAGGATGATGATGAGGATACTCGAACTATAAATAATTCAAATGGTGAACGAGATGATAATGCTACTATAAAAAATGGTAATGGTGAAAAAGAAGATACTGATAATGAGGATGTTGTTAGCTCAGGAGATATTAAAGTGTGTGGAGGTAAAACAAATACCACATCAGCTGTCGGTAGGTACATACTGTTTAAATGCTATGCTCCATCATTATAACTTAGAATCTGAAAGAAAACATTTTTGTGTCTTATAAGTAAATTGGTTGTTACTGTAAGTAATTTTTGTTGATACAACTTTACTGATTTCCGGTTACAAAATTTGATTAAATTCAATTAGCACAAAACTACTAGAATCATTAAATATTTATTCCAAAGATTGTTCTTAATCTCTCTTTAATCAATAGATTTTTGTTTTGTGTTTAGAGTTGACAGAATGTATAAACATATTATTTTTATGATTTGTGAGTATGGTATGGTTATAGGAGAGAAACAAGGACCAGTATTAAATTTTTTTAACCATGTGTAATTGCATTTACAATTTTTATTTGAACCATGTTAAAGTTATTTGGATGATGCTTACAAAAAGTATAATTTATATATCATTTCAATATTTAAGTTTGTGAAAGGAAGCTTGCAAACTGTCAGGGGGGAACAAAACCAATAAATCTGAAAACCACCGCACAAGCCCTATGCTTCTCTACTGCCAAATATGCCTGCCCAGTGTGGACTAGATCAGCCCATGGTGGGAAGGTGGATATAAGCCTGAATGAGACATGCATGATAATTACTGGATGTATGAATTGTACCCCATGGAACAATATCTACTAGTGATCGCCCAGCAGTCGAAATTCGACCGTAATTCATTAAGTTATTTAGTTTCTTTCATGAAAGAGTAATAATTATTATTTGAATATGTTCTATTGTGTTTGGTGCTAGCATAGATATATTATATACTGTATACCCTGACGTCGTTAGCTGCGAGCATGTACCAATACTTTATTAGCATGTGTTGTTCGGCTTAATTCTCTGCAATACCTATAAAATTAAAACGATACACTCCACGTGTGACTGTATCCTAAATTTGAGCTTCTAATCTAACCATAGCAAATGATGAAATGTATTTATCGATGGTTCATTTGAATTTAAAATATTCATTTTGACTAAGGGCCGGAAAACTGCTTTAGCTTTATGAAACATGAAGTAAATGCAGTCCTTTCTCCTGAAGTGACTTCTGAATCGAAATGTTTTTCATTGTGAAACCTGCATTGTAAATTCTAAACTGTAAAAATTTTGTGGAATGACATCAGTGTGCATTTAAATGTGTCTATCAAAATAATTTCATCTTTTTATGTGTTCGCTATTTAAATTTGGTCGATTATCATTTTGAATTTTACGCAAATAAGTATTCCTTATTTCTTGTCTCTGACTAATGAAATTACTGAAATTAAAAAATCAAAAGATACTTAACTGAAGTTTAATATTTTAAATAATCAAATGATAATGTAGTATCTGGCAGAATCACTACATTCCTTTTCGTTGTATTCCTTTTATAACTTCAATGATTAATCTCTACTTTATCCGAGTCTTTCATTTTTCCAAAGACCACAGAGTGTCTCAATGCAGGGAATTCACATAAGAACATTGGCTCCGATCCTATTTCACGCACACAGACACACACACACGTTCACAAATTAATTATTTATTTTAATAATCTATTTGTAATATGTATTAACTATGCTTATTATATTTTTTTCTTTACTGCTGACTAAGATCACAGACATCGGCAGATTCGCTTACCACTAAAAAAAAATAATGTAAACAACGAATTTTTTTTATTTTGTATGATATAGCTGTAACACATATTATACACAGATTTCAGCTTTCTGCACTTCTTCTCCATATAAACATTAACTATGCCAAATCTTACACTTTTCAGTGCTCGATGCATGTCTTTAATTTGCTCCGTTTGTGCACGGCACTTATTCTTAAAAATAGCATATTCCTGCACTTATTCTCCATATAAACTTTAACTATGCCAAATCTCTCACTTCTCCGTGCGCACAATATTCTTAAAAATGTATCATAAGTTTTCGCTTAGCGTATTAATATACAAATACTATGTAAGTTCAGAGATTAAGCTCGACTGTTTTGTTTCACCAAAGACCACAAAGTATTACATCTATCAGCTAAAAATTTTAGCTTTCTGTATTTCTTTAAGTTCCTCCATTTGCCCAATATTCTGGCTGCTAGCTGCGCTATCTACCAGCCCTTGAAATGTTGCTTCTTGCTTCTATATTATCTTTAAGTTCCTCAGTTTGCCCAATATTCTGGCCGCTAGCTGCACTATCTACCAGCCGTCAGGTGAAACAAAGCCCAGAACTGGTGGCATCTGAGCGAACTATGTAGGTGAGCGAGTGATTTATTTAATTTAATTTAATGTATTTGTAATGCATATTATATATAGATTTTAGCTTCCTGCACTTCTTCTCCATATAAACTTTAACTATACCAAATCTCACACTTCTCCATGCCCACAATATTCTTAAAAATCTATCATAAGTTTTCGCTTAGCGTATTAATATATGCATACAGCAGTCTTTTCCATGCAATAGACCTCGCTGCAAAACCTGCAACATGCATCCTCCCACTACAACATATTCAAACTCTGCCAAAGGGAAACCTTTCCCATTATTGGACATGCCACATGGTCCACAACACGTATCATATGCCGCCACTGCACTATTTCCTATATAGGCCTGACTACACAACAACTCTCAGTCAGAATGAATGGCCACAGACAAATAGTCAACACCTGCAACTTATACCTTTCAGAACCAGAACATGTTAATTTCTACAATTCTAACAACCTCAATGAATGCTTCACTATGAGAGCAATCAGAGTTTTCTCCAAATCCACTACCACATCAGAACTTCAGAGATGGGTACTAGCATATCAAAATATCCTGGATACCATATATCTACCCGGCCTCAACTACCGATAAAATTCCACCTTTTGACCCATTACTCATTACTATTAGTATTATCACTGTTATCATTTAACTAGTAATAAATTACTTACAAATTCATTTATTGTTCGTTTTAACACTCCGTACTTTGTATTATTTTATTTATTTTATCACTACCTGTGGTATATATATGTATAGATAAAATCTTAGTCTTTCCTGACATATCAATCATTAGTCGATTCAGTTATGTGAAAATCTTCGGCGTGTGCACACCTCCCAAACTACATGACTCGTTCCCTAGCACATGAATAAAGTTTAAAACTGAAATATTGCGTATATTTTTGTTCATCATATATGTTTTTCAATCATTGCAGCCTTCAACTTTGGTGTGCAATGAGTCATTTTCCCTTTCCTTTTTCATTTATAGATCTGTTTAAAGATAAGATTAATACTGAAAAATTATTTCACAACTACATACTAATTGTAAATAATTACAATAACTATTAAATGTCTATGGGTAATTAGTCTGATTCTGGTGTGTCTCATAGCATGCTTTTAAGGTGAGGAGTGATTTACATGCTAAATAAGAAATTGCTTATAATGTTACTTGTAATTTCAATACACTATAGTCTTATTAAACTTTAACATTCAGTTTGGTTATTATTCCCCTATAAAGTTTTTAAGTTTCTCACTTCTGATGCCTTAAATGAGAAAGCAGATGATACGTTTAACATCTTCTCAGACGTGAAGCTGACGTGCGGGGTTTGCTCATAACAGCTGATCTGAACTTTAACGGTGATGTGTTGCCTTTGGATATGTAGATTGTTTATTACTGAAAATCGATCACCACAAGGTTTGATAACCTCAATAAGGAAAGGCATGTTCAACTGCTGTTTCAAGTAAATTTTACCATCACTGTATTCTGTTAAAAATTTTACAAGTCACAAGAACAATCAATTGGCATCAAACTCCATTTACAAAATTAACTGATTGCAGGTAATGGCAAGTGAATAAAAGCCAGGTTAACCCCCATGAACCCCTAACTTTTTAATGTTGCATGCACTTGAAATTTCAAAAATGGCTCCTGGAAAAGCTTCTCCACAATATCATGTGTTGCCTATTGGCTACATCTCACTCCACAGCTCTGGTCAAACTGACATGGTGACAGCCAGAGTGCTCACAATCAACTGACCATGAGGCTTCCTCAGGCACCTCTATATATACCAGCAGCTTCTGAAACCAGATACGAGTGGTTTCCCAAGGATTTATCCGAACATTTAGGGACAAGATTAACACCTATCGATTTGAAAAGTATACAACTGGTAGCTTTCCTCCTAGAGATTAAAACTGTTTCTAATAAAAATTTCTGTAACTGTCATACTTTCCCTGTAAAAAATTATTTTCCTAAAATACTAAAAATTCTCTCTCGCCTCTAAAGTTTTGAGTTATTGAGTTGAAATAATTTCTAAACTGTTTTGAAGGCTTCTGTCTTTCATTTGATGTATAAATCTGCCTAGTTTCAATTCTCTACTACTCTCAAATCAGAAAAGATGAAAGTGGCGCAATTGGAAAAATCAAGGAAAATTTGCTATTTCTTCAAATATCGAAGTTACCAGTCTAACAGTTACTTAATATATTTCTTTGTTGAGATTCCCATAAAATATGGAGTTGTGTAGTTTCTACCTAACTTATGTGAGTTGTTATTGACTTTTGTAAAATCCATCCGTTGCCGAAGTTTAACTCCTCTAAACCATACAGATTCTTTCCAAATTATCGAAAAAATTTCTTTTTTCTAATTTTGACCAAAATACTTTATGGATTTTAATAATACTTACTGTGAAATGTTTGAGTTAACTGTTCTTTCTTTTGATTGTAGTCTCTCTTATTGAATTTCTTTGTATTCCTCTACCTAACTGTATTTTCATTCACCTCATGGATTATTATTTTCACTAAACCCTCCAAACTTTAAATTTTCGCTAGACCTCTGAATCTTTTATTTGAGGTGTAATAAAATATAATGCTTCTTTTGAGCTGTAAACCATTCGCATATCTTTCAAACTATGGCTCTAGGAATTTTTAAACTGTCTATTGTGTGATGTAATTTTATACAATACACGATTTGGAAAGTCAGGAAAAATTCATAGCTGATAAGGTACATACTTCATTTGACTATACATGGTGTAAGGAAGCTGTGAAAATGAATGCAACATTTCATTTTTTGAAATAATTTGAACTGCATTGTCTGTTAATATCTATGTTATGTTCTGACTTTATTTGACTGTTTACTGTATTATATCATTTGAATTACTTAAGAAACTGGGTTTGAACTTGATATTCAGTGGAATTGGAGTTAACTCGATACTCTTTCAACAAATTTAGTAATGGAATCAAAATTTGGGTTATCTTACAATTTCTTTATTGCAGGAACATGGTTATAATGAAAATCAGTCTCTTTTCTCAGGGTTTCCAATCTGCTGGTCACTTTTAGAGCAATATTTTATTATCTGATATGAAAAAAATGCACATCCAGCCATTTCTAGAACATCTAACAATGACTCAAGAATTGGTTATAATTACTAACAATTAAAATTTCCTTAAAAATACTTGCAACTATATGGGAAATACTCTACAATGAAATTACAAAGAATTTTAAAGTTTTTGAAATTGCGCTGAATAAATTAAACATTTTTAAAGCACTGAAAATATGTTATAGTATCTGGAACAACAACCATGTTAATGTCATCTAATTAAAATGCTTGGTATCACACTCAATTTAGCACACACCACAATTTTTTATACAATCAATCAAAACTGTTTCACATAATGTACAGAAAAAAATACATTCAAGAACCAGTCTCACATAATTTCTCACTCACAATTTCAAATAATTGTGTTATATATATAGTTTTGTTTTTTCTTCATTTATGGTAAACTGGTTCTTAAGTTAGTAGGTTGTGGAAAGCTAATAATTATTTCAAAATGATGATTTTGAAAAGATTCAATTTTCGTAAAAAAAAAAATCTACCAATTAACAAAGAATTTTATATTCATATTTTTGTAGCAATACGTAAAACAATAAGAAGAAATGATTTGATTTTATTTTTATAGAAGCCAACAGAAATTTTCATTTTACATTGATTATTATCAAGTCTGGTTATACTATGATTTTATAATGTTACATGTAGTTGTTAGCTTTAGAAAAAAATAAAACCAAATTCTCACAATTCATATTCTTTCATTTAATAAATTAATAGGTGAACACAATACAACTCCTCCTTAGTCAGATTTACATCCACCATATGCTCCACCCAACCGATTGTAGAGTCAGACCCATATAGGTCTGCTGGACACATATCTTGTTGTATGTCTGCACACATCCAGATCTGCCATACACTCCACATGCCCAGTTTCAGACAGACCCATACAGGTCCACCAGACATGGTACTTGGATGCAGTTCCATAGAAATGGATTCACATCTGGATCCATCTCCTTTAAATATCAGACCAGCATATCTCTAGTCGACAGTGACCTGTCTGTCAAATAGGGACATAAAATTCAGCTATCCATGGTGTTTCTCAAAAGCATAAGCCTGGATCAGCTTGTACCATTTTTCTAAACAATATGCAGTTTGTTTAGCATAAAATCATTATTTTTTCCTTCATCAAATGACTAAACTGTTACAATAATTCTTTAAAAAATTTGCCAAAGATAAATCTTATATTTCGACCATAACATATTTCAAAATAGTTTTGAAATGGATACTTAGAGAGCTTCCTTGTGGGAGTAATTATTTAGAAATTATCTTCATACTATTACAGGAGGCTTTCTGTCAACAATGTCTGTTAAGAGTTGATTTCTATATCGTCTCATTGTTTTTAATGATATTAACAATTATTTTAAAATAGGATGGCAGCAGTTTGTTTCATTAAATGTCTTACATTTCATGTTTCAGGTTACTGTGAGGTATTTAATGATGTGATGAAAGAATCTGATGCTTTTGTGGTCAAAGAAAATGTTGAAGAAGAAAATGCACTACATACCATTTCAGATAGTCTTATAAATGCAGAAGCAGTTATGAATAAAGATAAAACACAGGACTGTATAGATTGTAAAGAAGGAAGAGTTATTGTGCAGAAACAGCCTGTTATAGATTGCAACAAGTATTTTTCAATTGAAGATAACATTATTTATAAAGAAATATCAACATGCACAAAGAATCAAGTAGAACATTCTAACAACATAATTACCATAGTCGGTGACATAGGGACCTGCAGTGATAAATCAAGTGATGAAGTTTTACTTGATGAAACAATTCAAGCTGTATTATCACAAAGTTTCATTGAACCTCTACATTCAGGTAAACCACAAGGAACTAGGCTTCAGGAGGGAGAGGGGTCAAGAATCCCAGAGAATCTACTGGGTATTAATGAAAATGAGATTGAAGTAGAGACTAGAGTTTATCCAAATCCTAAGGCCTACTCAGAAGAAATTTTCACAGAAGAAGTTGCAGCAAAAGTAAGTAATAAATTGGAGAAAAAGAATTCTCCTCTTTCAACTGAAAAGAGTTCTAGGGTATCAAATTTCATAGTAATTGTTTAAAAAGTTCTTTTTTTTGCATTTGTGCAGTTTTATTGTAAATCTTGTAGTTGACAGGTGTTGTAATTCACTTTAAGGAAAAGTTTCGAGTGATATACATAGGTTTTTAACATTTTTTGTAGAAGGCTAATTTTGCATTTCTTTGGCATTTGACACACAAGTAGTTTATTAAAAAGTAAAAGTTTTTAAAGTTCCTTTGCTTGTAAATTCTTAAGTTGTTTTGAAAGTATCACAATGGATACAAAGTGTGGAAACTGCCGAAGGATAGTAAAAGAAGGAGTGACATGCCGGGACTGCGGGCGCTGGTTTCACTGGGGGTGCAGCAATGTATCTAACAGTGACTCTTGTGTCAGTATTTCCTGGAACTGTCACTCCTCCAGAATTAGTGATCAGGAGCAGCGGATTCTGAAACTCCAGTCAGATTTGGCATCAGCAGAGAGGGATTTAAAGGCCCTGAAGGCAGAAAACTCTGTTCTTAGGCATAGGCGGAACAGTGAATGGAAGGAAGTCAGCTCTGGCAGGAGAGGTAGGAGACGCTGTCTGTCTGATGGTTTCCAGCTGGACACATCCAATGTGTTTCGGCCATTGGAGGATCTAGATGGTGACTCTGAGGACCGTCAGGTTGGACTGAACGATCTGGGTTCTTGCAAAGTAAAAGGGAAACGTTTTCAGGGTGTATCTAAAAGTAAACGCAGGAAGGTACTGTTACTTGGGAGCAGTCATGGGAGGGGAATCAGTGAGATGGTTCAGTCTGACTTGGGGCCAGATTATGAAGTCTGCAGTATTTTCAAACCAAATGCAGATCTTGGAAGTGTGGTAGCAAATGTGAAAGTCCTAGTTAAAGATTTTTCACATGAGGATTGTGTTGTAATTGTTGGGGGACCAGGAAATAGCCTTGATAAAGACCTCAATTATTCAATTGAGGGAGACATTGCCCACATTTCCAGGAACACACGTCAGACAAGTGTGAGATTTGTTGGTTTGCTTGAGCGTTACGATAAACCCTGGATGTGGCATAACATCAGGCGTACAAATGCATCCTTGGAAAGGGTTCTCTGGCAGCCAGCTAATTCACACATTGGTTTGATTGATGTGGCCTGCATTGGTAGGGACAGTTATACTCGCCATGGACTCCATCTGAATGTCAGAGGTAAGAGGAAGCTTTCGCTTCTTATTGCTGATGAGGTCAGAGGATGCCAGGTGAGTGAAAGAGGTATTCCTGTGATAAATGGTGTTAAGTCGCGGCCTTTTTTAGGGTAAATAAAATAGATTTATTAAGATGTCTAAAGGAAATTAATGTCTCTGATGATCATAATTTGTTGAAATTAAAAATTCCAACTGATATACCAGTATGTAATAATAAAATAAACAATTCAAAGTCATTGCGTCAAAGTGTTCAGACCAGTATTTTCCACCAGAATATAAGAGGAATATTTAGTAAAACTGATGACATTACCGTAAGCCTAGAAGAGATTCAAAATTCCAGAAATTTTAATGTAGACGTTTTGTGTATATCTGAGCATCATTTGTCTGATACAGGAATATCTCAGCTGTCCATCCCAAATTATAAATTAAGCTCTCATTTCTGCAGATGTAAAATGGAGAAAGGGGGAGTTGCTATTTTTGTTAAAAATAATATTGAATGCAGTAGTGTAGTTGTAAGTAAGTATTGTATAGAACAACACTTTGAATGTTGTGTTACTAAACTAGAATATGATAAGGAAGAGCTGATAGTGATAGCAATTTACAGGGCCCCCTCAGGTAATTTCAGACTGTTTTTATCTCATTTAGAGTCTTTGCTACAAAGTTTTACAAATAGCAAACAAATAGTATTATGTGGAGATTTCAATGTTGACTTTCTGAATCACAGCAATGATAGATTAGATATGGAAGCCTTGATGTTGTCTTTTAACTTAACAGCACTTGTAAATTTTCCTACAAGAATACAAAATAATAGCAGGACTGCAATTGATAATTTTTTTATGGATATTTCTCAGTGCAGTAATTACAGAATACTTCCAGTAATAAATGGTATCTCAGATCATGATGCCCAGCTATTATGTATCGAGTCCAGGAACACTGTTAAACAGATAAAGAAAAGCTGTGTTTATAGAAGAAATATTAGTGAAAATAATATAAAACACTTCATAGATACCTTAAACAATGAAAACTGGTTAGAAATATACAGGGTGTCCACAAATGAATATCGGGGTTTTAATGCTTTATAAGATTTATTACATTATCCTTACAGTTATAAATGATACGTCAATTGAAAGAGCAACTCAAACAGTTTTGTTTGTTGGCACTAGTGCGCATGTGCGTGAAATATTTCCACTGCGATCTGCTAGAATGCGGTAGTAGCAAAGATGGCGACTAGTGAAGAGAAAGCGTTTTGTGTTTTACAGTTTGCAAAGACTGAATCTGTAGTTACTGTGCAGCGTGCATTCCGCATTAAGTTCGGGCATGATCCTCCAAGTGACAATAACATCCATAGATGGTATCATCAGTTTGAAGATACAGGCTGCCTTTGTAAAGGGAAGAGCGCGGGATGACCAAGAGTTAGCGAAGAGACTGTTGCGCGAGTGAGAGAGTCGTTCACTCGTAGCCCAAAGAAATCTGTTCGGAAGGCTAGTCGCGAATTAGAAATTTCTAAGTCGACTGTTTGGAAAGTTTTAAGGAAACGCTTGCAACTACGTCCTTACCGTTTACAGTTGTTACAGGCTCTAAAGCCTGCAGACCATGGTTTACATGCCGAATCCGCTAACGAAATGTTGTTAAATTACGATGAAGATTTTCTACATCATGTTGTCTTCAGTGATGAATCGACCTTTCACCTCAGTGGACATGTTAACACTCATAATGTGCGGATCTGGGGCTCAGAAAATCCTCAAGAGATCATACAAGTGCAACGAGACTCCCCTAAAATCAATGTTTTTTGTGCCGTATCCCGGCGGTAAGTTTACGAACCTTTCTTTTTTGATGAACCGACTGTAACTGGTACTTCTTACCTTGATACACTAGAGCAATGGCTCTTCCCTCAGTTGGATCAATATGAACCAGAGAACTTCATTTTCCAGCAAGATAGTGCACCACCTCACTGGCATAACGAAGTACGCGGTTGGTTGAACGTAACTGTACCCGACCGCTGGATTGGCCGCAAGGGGCCCAATGACAGAGCTTGCTATGCGTGGCCTCCACGTTCACCTGACCTTACGCCATGCGATTTCTACCTTTGGGGTTTCATCAAGGATCGTGTGTATGTGCCTCCGTTACCAGCCGACCTCCTTGAATTACGACAGAGGATTGAAGCAGCTGTTGCAACAGCTACTGAAGACACACTGCTCAACGTTTGGGAAGAACTCGGCTACAGACTTGATGTGTGCCGTGTGACAAATGGTGCCCACATAGAACACTTGTAAGCTTGTATATCAAACTGTTTGAGTTGCTCTTTCATTTGACATATCATTTATAACTGTAAGGATAATGTAATAAATCTTATAAAGCATTAAAACCCCGATATTCATTTGTGGACACCCTGTATTATGCGCAGGGTGTTAATGCGAAATTCGATTCCTTTCTGAATATATTTCTAACACTTTTTGAAGGTAGTTTCAAAAAAAGGAAAATTCTCAACACTCCAAACAATGAACTGGGCATGGGATGGATAACAAAGGGTATTAGAATCTCTAGTAAAACAAAGAGGGACCTTTATTTAAAATGAGAGAATCAGATAACTATGCGCTGAAAGTTCACTATAAACTTTATTCTAAAATACTAAGAAATGTAATAAGGAAGGTCAAGAACAGGTACATATTGGCGAAAATGGAAAATTCAGACAGTAAAATGAGAACAATATGGAATATAATAAAGACTGAAACAGGAAAAACTGTAAATCACTCTAAAGACATAAAAATAGAACAAAATGGATATGTGTATAGCAAAGTAGGGGAAGTTTGTGAAATATTTAACAAACATTTTACGTCAGTAGTAGATAAATTAGGCATAGAAAAGCAATCCCCACATAGTGCTCTAAGGCTTCTTGAGACTGCTTTCCCAAATAGCTTTGTGGAGATGAAATTGCCACCAGTAACAGTATCAGAAATAAATAAACTCATTAAACAATTAAAACCTAAAAATTCTTCCAGCTATGACAATATTTCAAGTAAATTACTGAAAAGATGTTCAGACTGTATCAGTCATGTACTTGCTCACATTTGTAATGAATCCTTAATACAAGGTGTTTTTCCCGATAGACTAAAATATGCTGTTGTAAAACCATTATTTAAAAAAGGAGAAGTAACATATGTAGACAACTATCATCCCATTTCATTACTTTCAACATTCTCAAAGGTTTTTGAAAAAGTCATGTATAGTTGAGTAATAAAACATGTTACACACTATAACATCCTCACTAATTCACAATTTGGGTTCAAAAAAGGATCATCCATAGAAATGGCTATATATTCATTTTTAAATAACACATTTGAGGAACTGAATAATAAAATGAATCCTGTAGGAATATTTTGTGATCTTGCAAAAGCATTTGAGTGTGTAAATCATGAATTACTTTTGAAAAAAATGGAATACTATGGTATTTTTGGGACTGCAGGTAAATGGTTTAAATCATACATTGAAAGCCGAATGCAAAAAGTTTCAATTTTTGATTCTAAAATAAGTAAAGATGCTTCATCAGACTGGGAGAAAATAAAACATGGAATTCCACAAGGCACTGTCTTAGGTCCCCTCCTCTTTCTGTTATACATCAATGACCTTCCTGGAAATTTATCCGACATAGTTAAGAGTGTTTTATTTGCAGATGACACTAACCTGACTGTGCGTAAAACACCAAACAGTACTATAGAATTTAATGTAAATGAAGTACTTAGAGTAGTAGCAAATTGGTTTAAGGCAAATTCATTAAAATTAAATTTTGAAAAAACACATTACATTTGGTTTAAAACAAAAAACTATGCACAGCCAGATATATGTATAAACTATAAAAACAACACAATCTTAGAAACAAAGAGTATAAACTTTCTTGGTATTAAAATAGATCAGAAACTCTGTTGGCATGATCATATCACTACACTACTGACAAAGTTAAGTAGTGCCACCTTCGCAATACGAACACTTTCTCTAACAGCAGATCTAGAATTAATGAAACAGGTGTACTCCTCATATTTTCATTCAGTAATGTCATATGGCATAATTTTTGGGGAAACTCTTCACAAAGTAAAAAAGTTTTCATAGCACAGAAAAGAGCTATTAGGTTTCTGTGTAGGGTAAAACCAAGAACTTCTTGCAGACAACTCTTTAAGAAACTGAATATTCTTACAATTTATTCTCAGTATATATATTCTCTCATGAGCTTTGTCATAGAAAATTTTAACCTGTTTACACCTAATTCACAGGTACACAGTTTCAATACAAGAAACAGAAATAACTTGCATAAAACACAAACATCTCTGTCATTAGTACAAAGAGGAGTTAATTATTCTGGGATACATCTGTTTAATAAACTTCCAAATCGTATAAAACAGCTTTCAGATAATAAAGATGTATTCAAACAAAAACTTAGAGATTATCTTATTGGCAACTCCTTCTACTCCATTCAAGAATTTGAAGAAAATAATTAATTGTACTCATTATGACGTTTGCAAAACTCAGTTGCAAAAATGTATGTTTATTATTATTTCTTGTATTTGTAAAATATGTATAAATATATATTTACTATGATATGACTCATATTATGTGTATATGTATCAACAATGACAAGTTTCACATCCCAGAGGTACTTCCTCAGCAGGGATCCATGGAACAAGATTGATAAAAAAAAAAAAAAAAAAATAAGATCATTACATATTTACAGGATGATTCAGAAGATCTCAAGTTTCAGTCTGAAAAATCATCTAGTGCAAAAAATGTGAATGCTGAGGAAAATGGTGAATTAGGAACACAGTTTCTACAAGAGAAAGTGGAAAATGTCTCATTTCATAATAAACCACTGAGTATTGAAATCAGTGATGTAGTTACTGATCATCCACTTAAAGTTAATAACAGTACGAAAGAAAAAGTGATGGAAGTAAATAATGTGTTAGTGAATGATTTAAGTTTGTCAAAAACTGTAACTGATAGAGATAAATGTAATAATTTGGGAAAATGTACTGTTTCTGAAGACCAGGAAGTCATTTCTGAGCAATATCTCAGAGATGATGATGATGCAGTGCTTCCTATGTCTTTAGAGGATTTGCAGTCTTCTCCTGCTCTGTCTGAACTGCTACGATTTGCTGATAGTTTTGGATTCGATATAGAATCAGGTGAGATATTACTGTGTGTTGTGCATAATTATCATGTCTATTGGTTTTATATTCCTTCCAATCTGCATTGAGTCCTTTCCACTGATTGATTCAGGTAAAATATACTTTATCTGTACTTGCACCTTTTCAGATCTATTTAAGTATATTGTACACCATTGTTGGTCAGAAATGATTATGCTTAGTTATTAGTTTATTCTTCAATGTATAATAAGGAAGTTCTCATTTACATAGCAGTTTCATGATGATGATGATGAAATAGGCACATTAGAATGGTGTACAGAAGTAAATTAGTTATGGCATTGTATGTTGTTATTAAAGAGGGTTACCAATAAAGAGTTTTGCACTAAATTTTGTCAGCTTGTCATGTTGGTATCTGCTACCACAGTTGATGATTTCTTTATCCATTCTAAACTTGAATCTGCTACCAAGTATCCTTTCTTCTTGGTGTAAGAAAATTCCTTACCAATTTTTACATGAAAGTTGATAATCGCTATCAGAAAATGTATTTTTACTTCTATACCTTGGGCATTTTGGTATTTATATATGATAAATATCGAGATTAAAAACAAATGCAGGATAGGTCACCTCCTTTCCACTGTTTAAAAAAATTATAATATGTTCATGTAGAAAGGTATTGCGTAGTAATTGCACTCACAACAGCATTGCAGAGTGAAATTGAAATGTTAATACAAAGGAAAGTATTGAGCAGCTATTCTATGTACTTTCTGTATAGTGTCAATCAGCTCCCTATGAAATGGACCCCAAATGTCACAACAGTAGTCCAGATATTGACACATGTGAGTTTTGTATAGTATCTCCTTTGTGCATTACAACTATTCAAGATTTGACCTACATATCACAGCTTGGAATTTGCTCTATGTATATTGGATTAATATGAATGTTGTATTTTATGTTTATTTGTGCTGTTATGACCAAATACTTAATAGAATCAGCCATGTCAATAACATAACTGTTTACTTTGTATTTCTGAACAAATTGATACTTTTTTTTTGTTAGTTACACAAATTTCCTTGCACTTTTTTACCGAACCATGCCAAACATCTAATCATGCTAAATTTCTAAGCAATAGACCATATTCCTTACTTCCCTATATATCAAGACATCATCACTGAACAATCTCAAACTGCTATTCTTGTTGTCTCTGAGAAAATTTATAAAAATTAAGAAAAGAAGTAGTCCTATTACACTTCTTGAGGAACACCTGACGTAAGCTCTTGATTAGAAGAGGCTTCTCTATCAACAATAAGGTACTACAACCGACCAGTTAAAAAGTCCTTTATCCATTCACAAAGCTCATCTGATATACCGAACAAATGAATCATCACTAAAAGGCAGATATGTGGTGCAGAGTTACAGGTTTTCTGATAACCCAAGAAAGTGCATCAACTTGTGAAATTGCATCAATAACTTTTAATATATGTGTAAATAGGTTTAGCTGTGTTTCACATGATCTTATTTTCCAAAATCCATGTTGGTTCAGTGTAAGCAAATTGTTTTCATCTAGAAAATTCATAATGTCCCAGCATACAATATGCTTCATAACTTTACTACAAACAGTTGTTATAGATATGTGTCAGTAGTTCCAAAGATCTCTTCAATCTCGTTTCTTGAAAATGGAAGTTACCTGCCAGATTTTCAAGTGGGAAAGAACTTTTTTCTCTTCTAAGGATTTTTAGTAAATGTCATTAAGAAATGATCTGATTTCCACTGCTTACTATGAAAATGCTCTTACTGGGAATCCATAGAGGGCCAGTGCTATCCCTTACTTCAGTAGGTTTGATTGCTTTATAATTCCTGCAGTATCTATTCATAACGAATTAATCTCTAACTCCAGACAATATGGGGAAATGGGTTTGTTATCCTTATTTTCATCAGTGAATGAATGTTCAATTCGGTGTTAAGTACATTAACTTATCACAACTTTCGTTAACCTTAAGTCTGTCACGAATTAGTACTGACGTACTGTTGTTACTACAACTTATTATTTGCACATACAACTAAAATTTCTTTGGCTTTTCAGCAAATCTCTTGAAATGGCAGTTGCAACAGAAATCATTAAAGGCCTTGCTGATCACATTTTTAAGATGTTCTCTTAACATATCTAAGTTACTACAACACCCCATTCTTAAGCTGTTTTGTGCTTCAGATATATGTTCATTATCTGATTACCTTTGATATGCCTTGTTTCTCCTTTCTCCTATCCAAATTCTCACAGATCATTACATATATTACTGTTGTTGCAGTTGAAAATGGGATGGATAAAAAAAATTAAGTTGGATTTTTGTTAGAAACCATACTAGACAACAGTGAACAGTTGAAAGAATTATAGTATTATATAGACAATGAGATTATAGAACAGTTTTTTTGAACACTTGTTTCCTACAGTTTTATTGGTCTGTAGAAGTCATCCTTTATTCTGTAGTCATGTCTTCTAATGTTTCTGACTTCACGGTATCTCTTATTGCAAACATTCTTCTGTTGTTCACTTTCTCTAAAACTGATAGCAACCAGCACTAACTATGTTTGATTTTTCCATTTTATATTTATCTTATTTTGAACATATTGTTTCTTATTTCATTTAAGTATTAAGGAATGGTTTCTGATACAATATTTCAATTTTGTCTTTCACTTTGAAGGTTCTTAAAAGAAATGGAATGTGTGTGTATGCATTGATATTTTTCTTTATATATTCTGAATTTATACAGGCATTGAGGATAATCAGTCTGTGCAACATATGGGTCCACATCCTGAGCCACTAATAGAAACCTCAGTTTGTCAGCAGAACCTAGCCACACACATTAATCAAGAACTGAGCCGTATCCGTGAACAAGTAACGACCATTGAGAAAAAGTGTGGTAAGTTAAATGTAATTTTGGATGTTTTTTCCACGTACGATTAACATAGCTTTGGATTTAAGAACAATAAGAGTAGCAGTTTCAAATGCTTTTATTCTTTTATAGGAAAGTTTTTAAGTGATAATGACGCAGCAAATTTGAAAGATCTAGAACAAGACATTGTGAGTATGCGCAAGACCTTATCATCAATGATGACTTTTTTAAGAAAACACTGTGATACTAAATTGTAGTTTCTAATAATTGATGTATTTTGTTTTTCTAAAAATAAGAAATTGTGCAACACATAAAGTAAATGAAAATTATTTATTTAGCCAGAACACTAATTATCCTCCTTTTCCTATCCATAATTTAAATTTTGTAATTTACTTTTATTTGGCGTAAGATAAGATACCACTACTGAAAGCATTTCTTGAACAGATGTTTTCAATATGTCTTCTATATGTTACCATCAACATCTGATGCTCTATCACATGCTGCATTCTTGGCCAGATTATAAGCAAATATTGTCTCTCACTGAGCAAACATGAGTCATACAGAATTACTTTACAAAAAGAAGAGTGACTACATTTCCCATTTAGTCCATCTGAATACTAGGAGAAACAGGAGTGAATATAAATGATTGATGAGCATTCCATGCCACTATTAGTTGGTAACAAAACAATCTTCCTGAAATCTAAAACAAAGTAAAAGAAGAGCAATGAATGCCAATAAAATATAAAATAAGTGCATGATGTTTTAATGCTCATTAATTTGGTAACAGCACATAAATGGTATGAGTGCATCAGGATGGTAAATAATACACACTTCTCCCTACAATTGTTTGTGTCAATTATGAAATGAATAATTATCAAGTTCTAGACACACAGATAAAAAAACTAAAGGATGTTTATGATTAAAGGGTTGTGTAGGAATTGCTTATTGAGGATTGAAGTATTAATATCTTGGATTAGCATACTAGGCAGGCAGCAGGGAGTTGCTTCAAATTTTACATTTATTGGTGACGTTGATGAGGAAATATGCTTTTGTCAGATCATTGCTTGAATATAGTGGTCACTATTGGACCCACACTTTTGGTGTTGGAGGGGTGCAAATGAGGGCAGCTAGAAATTGCCAAATAACACAATATTTAACTGATATTATATAGCAACTGAATTGAGATTATATTAGAAGATAGTAAAAGGATGAAGAGTGTGCTGGGATTTGCATGTATAGGGCATATATTAACAATGAGGCTTGGAATGATATTGGTGGAAGAATTAAGAGTGGCTTATGGAAGGAAAAAGATGGCCAATGACCCCTAGCTGGCTCATTAGTTGGAGTATAAGTGGGTAGGTGAGTGCCAGCACCAAGCTTTCCATTTGGGAAGACATGGGTTTCAAACCCCATCCTGCCAGCCTATTGTTTTTTCACAGTTTTCTCAAATCAATCCAATACAATTCCAATTTGATTATTTCACAGGGCAATGTTTGAATTCTTTCCCATTCCTTGCCTTACTTCTCTACAGCCAATAATGACCTCAACATCAATGAGGCGTACAACAATTAGAAAACAAAAATCCAATTCAAACAATTTTTCATCGTGGTAGTTACATTAGTAATGTCCATATTGATAGTTAAGTCAGCAAGCTGTATGATAACCTTTTTCTGAGGTGGTTGTAACTTTCCAGTACCTTTTACAAGATAAGCAATTAGTGAACAACTAATCAATATAAACTGCAAGGAAATTGAAACTGACTCATCACTCACCTAATTTGAAGGCTGCGACGAAAGAAAAACATATATGGCGAACACTAGAACACACAATATTTCAGTTTTACACCTTATTCATGCTGTAGCAAATTTGTAATATTGTTCTGGAGGTATGCACACACTGAAGTTTACTACATGACTGACTGCATTATCGATATATTGGGAGAGACTGAGATGTCTTATATAAATATGTATATCGTAGATGGTGATAGAATCAGATATTGGTATATTACTAATTCTATTAGTAATACTAATTATTATTAATATTTCTGATTCTATTGGTAATTGGTATATTACTAATTCTATATTATTAATTCTATCACCATCTGCAACATACCTATTTATATATATCATCTTGGTCTCTCCCTACATATCAATAATGCAATCAGTCATGTGTTAAACTTCGGCATGTGCACACGTCCTGAACCACATGACTGATTTCATACAGCATAAATGAGGTGTAAAACTGAAATATTGTGTATTCTTGTATTTGTCATTTATTTTTCTTTTGTTGCAGCATTTAACTTTGGTGAGTGATTAGTCATTTTCCCTTTCCTTCTAATTTATATTGTCTAGGGCCATTTCCTTTTTCCTTAGCTTCATTACTTAACAACTAATCAGGAATACTGTTTCACTGTTTCAGTTATACTATCGGGGTGTCAGCATATAGAAAAAGGTTGCTTTTAAAAAATGGTAGTAAAATCAATAACTCTGAGGTTATGTATAAGACAGTTGTAGATCATTTACATCCAAATTTTGGTGACCTTTATGAATAAATTCAGACTTCTGAGCTGTATGTAAAAATTATGACAACTCTCAGTAAGTGCAATAGTACAACCGGCTACACAATATTTCGAACACTGTTAATCGGATCTCCACCTAGGTGCAATTAATATGGCCTTGTCGTTCAAATGAGAATTGATTCACCCACCAGCAATCCATGAATCTATCAATAACAGTACCCAGAAGCTCGATACATAACAGAGTTCAGATGGTCTCTGGACTTTATTATGAAAACTTTTGGGGATACTTGTGCTGCACCACTTTTGCTACTCCTTTTTAGTGCAGAAATGGGTTTTCCGAAGTAGTAAGTGGGTGATAAAAAATGTGTTGCAAATGCTTCACATTGTTTGGAGTTTTACATGTGACAGTATGATGTATTTGCTTGAAGTTAGGTGTGCTCCAACACATCATCAAAGTGGCTGGTAAGTCTACTCAATTATCAACAACATGCTTGCTAGTTTGTGTGGAATCAGTGCTACAATTTTAGACATTTTATAGCAAAGCCTTTCTAAAAGTGTGCTGAAAGGGTCCTCCATGTATAGAAATTTTTTATTTTCTGTGGAAGGTATTGCAACAGACTGATGGAAAATGGAATATCAGTAACAAAACACAATGAGAATTTAGCAAAATTTTCAAAAATTGAGACTGAAAGTACATGATGTAGAAAACTACAATTTAGTTTTGTTGCTACAATATTATATTAGCATTCTAATAATTACCACTTGTCCTAATTTTTATTACTTTAGCAGCAATAAATATTTTCAAGCATTGAATGAGTAGAAATATATTAAGATATTTGGAAAAAATTAAATATTTCCATGGCAAATACATAAATGCAATTTGTAGAAAATTATTTGCTATGTAGATTGCAGCCATTATACCCAAGAAATACTTTCATCACTCACTTTTGAGCTACACAATACTAGTAATAACAATAGTAATAATACATGTGTCATTATTGGCCAGAAGACCACAAAAGATAGTTGAGATGCTCAAATGGCAAAAATTTCAATGGGCTGCATATATCCCCTCTATCATAGACTGTTTATTCAATCTGTATCCTATTTGGTAAAAGTGGCCCATAGTTTAACCTGGAATGTGAACCACGGAAATGCTCTAGGGGAAGGAAGGGCCAAGCTAAGAACGAGATGTAGACTGGTGGCTTTTCAGTACAGTCAGACACCTTATCATGAAGCCCCTTATAATTATTTAAAACATTCTATTCATGTCAGTAAATTTTTTAGTCATGATAGTGTATGATCGAAGAAAATACACTGATGGTTTTCATATCTTGGCAGATTCATGTCTCAAATTATATAAAGTATTACCAACAGATAATTTTATATACAAGAAATGTTGTGTGAGATGGGTTTGTTTGTTCAGTAACTAACAAAGATGTTGTAGTATGGGAAAGGTAAGAGAAGTTCTTAGCTCATGTTAAATACAATAGAAAAACTGGAAAAACATACTAAAATCAACCAATACAATGTCATTCCTTTAACATGAGCATAATAGAAAAGCTAAAATGGGAGAAAAAATTCATGGAGTAAAACACGGGTCCAAAAACCTTTTCACTGTGGTTGAAATTTACAGATTAATTTCAAATAACAAATGTCAAAGTCTTAAGTGCATGATGTATTAGTCAGGCAGCCTGTATTTAATACGTCATTGCTTAATTCTTGAACCAACTATTATACCACAGTGTGTAAATTTGATGCTCCTCATATTTAACCAGTTGGAAGGTTATGTAATTTTTATACTGTCAAAGTGATAAAAGAATGTACGCATTGCTACTTTCCTAATTTTTTTAAGATAATGAAATGCAATATATAGGGGCAATATGCATCAAAACTCAAAAACAAGTTGAACAGTCATTGGTTCATAAATATCAAGTTAGATAACTCAATAAAACTTTCAAATCTGAAAAAAAAATTGAAAATGACATCAAATTCACAAAATATTCGTAAAATATGTTACTAAGTGGAAAACCCAGCTGCATCTCACAAGAGGAAAATAAAAAATGTGTCTCGCTGGTTACGATAAAATTTTGCACAACTGTTATCGACAGTTAGATTTTATTATTATTATTTTTTTCTGGCCTTATGCTTCACTGATGTCAAGATCATATAAGGCAGGAAGGGACTGATGGAAAGAAACTTGAATGAAATTCATCATGGTCTTTTGATGGAACCATTCCAACATTTGCCTAATGTGATATGGGGATACCATGGAAAACCAAATTAACTTGAGTGAAGCGGCACGTTGTCACTGATCAGTTTTAAGTTCTGGATACAGATACCTTTCTGGCTGCATTGGATCAGAAGAGAGTTAAAAAAATGAGTAAATTAGGTATATATATTTATATATGACTCAAAAACTAATGGTCTTCAAGTGATTAGAGAATTATATATATATATATATAATATATATATATATATATATATATATGTACTAGTGCCTAAAAGGTTCAACCATCTTACATATTCCAACAGCAATCTAGAAGTCAACACCCTCACCTAGAAAATCTCAGCACTAGATTGAGAGTCTGATATGTCTTTTTGTTTCAAATTTAATAATTCTGAAATTGGTATTTTGGTAACAACCACTTGAAATATTGTTATTTTCAGCTTGGGTATGAATTTTTGAACAATATCTAGTTACTGAGAAACGTCAAATAAATTTAATCCTTGTAAATAATATTTGAAGATTTATTTTCCGTCAGTTTCATATCTGCTGGTCTGGCCGCATTTTATTAAAACTGGCAAAATACTTTTCTATGTAAACTAACATTTGGTACAGCAAACTGGATTATGTTTTCTGGATAATTTTTTTAAATTTTCATATATCTTCTCTTTTTTATAACAGCACATAAAGGAAAATAACTGATGTGCCTATAAAAACAAGTAAATATCTCGAAGGCAACACATGTTCATTTTCCATGATTTACTTCCTTGGAACAAAAATCATTAACTGTTCAGAGATATGCTTATTTTTAGTAATGTTCAAAAAATAGTATTGTGAATAGTTGATTCCGCAATGGAAAATAAATTTTAATTTTGTCTGCCCAATTCTGATGTTTCATACATTCTTGAAGAAAAGATGTATTACTTCAAATTTTCAAAATGAAAAACAAATTTTAGTATTCACTGGCTTCACAGTTCAGAAAAAAAATTTATTCAATGCTTCAGAAAAAAAATATATTTAATTAAAGTAGTAACAATTTTAAACAGAAAACAATTCCCAAAAAATTAAAATTGAAAAGTGACCATCTGTGGACCAAGTAGGTGCAAGTAATTTTCTGATCTTGGTTAAAAAGCTTACAAAATTTTATTAAAACTGGTAAAATACATTTCTGTGTAAACTAGGTATATTAATATTTGGTACAGGAAACTGGATTATGTTTTAAGGATATTTTTTTTTCATTTTCATATATCTTTTCTTTTTTGCTTATGGATAAATATCTCATCAATGTTGAGGTAATTAGAGGCATGAAAGATCTGGGTTGAAGGAACAGAATGTAATTCAGCCATGGACTTCTGAAAGAATCCTTCCGGCATTCACTTGGAGTGATTTCAGGAAACGATGGAAACTCTAAATCTGGATGGCAGAATGGGGATCTGAACCTGTGCCCTTTGGAACGCTCACACACCATCCACTTTGTCCCCAGTCTCTTACTGACTTCATTCTCTGGTGGATTTGTTGACTATCTTAAAATTTAAATTATGATGTAAATAGTTAGGATTATTGTCAGAAAGATGAAATATGAGGGTGTACCAAAAAAAAGGAAATATTTTTTAAAAGCTATATATTTTCAATTGATTACAAAACAACCTTATCCCCTTCATAATACTCTCCATTATAACCACCATTGCTTCCACTGTTTGAAACATTTTCTAGTCATCTTTAGAAATGGCTGACAGCTCATCCCTCATTTTTTTCTTGACTTCTTCAATGTTGTTAAACAGGTGTCCTCTCATGCCCCTTTTCATTTGTGGAAATAAGAAAAAGTCACACGGAGCCATCAGGTGAGTAAGGTGTGTGGGGCTGCGGAACCATTCCATTTTTAGCCAAAAACTGCCAAACAGAGACAGCTGTGTGTGTGCAGGTGCATTGTCGTTGTGGAAGAACAAGTCTCCTACCAGCCACAAATCAGTTATTTTTTGACGAACGCTATTTCTTAATCTTCTTAAACTTCCAAATAAAAGGTTTGATTGAATGAACTAGGCACTTGACATCAAAAAGCAAATGAGCATTGTTTTGATGTTTGATTTGAAAAGACGACATTTTTTTTGGAACGGGTGACAATGATGTCTTCCACTGGCTCTACGGTTGCTTTGTTTCTGGGTCATAACCATAGCACCATGACTCATCACCAGTAATGACCTTTGACAGAAAACCTTGATCAATTTCAAGCTGCTGTTTCAAAGCACGACATGTTTTAACTCGATCATGATTTTGATTGTCAGTCATAGCCCGAGGGCAAACTCTGCAGCAACCCTTTTCATTCCCAAATCTTTGGTTAAAATTGGCTGAACTGATCTAAGAGATAACCCACTACTCTCTGACAGTTGACCAATTGTCTGTCGACGGTCTGAGAGCACAAGCTCTTAATTTTTTTTTCAACATTTAGCCTATTCAGGCAGTTAGTTGATGGACGTCCAGAATGAAGTTTGTCATCAATCATCATGTCACCATCTTCTGGTGAAGTCACCCAAGTAGGCTGCATTAAGAGCAAATTCGTCATATTAATTAGACCTTACTCATTTTCGGATGAGAAGTTAAGAATATCAATTTGTTTTGGAGTAGGTCAATGTCTGATTAATGTAAGCTAAATTCCTTTTCAGCTGCCACTTGTGTTTCTCACAAGCAACTCCATGTGCTATGTGGACAGAAGTGATCAGCTAAGCTGAGCATCTTTCACAGCTTAAAGCCGACCATCGATGTTTGTTATTTTTTTCTCCATGCAACATCATCTTTCTCAGATATATGTCACTAAATACAACCCACAACAAAGAACTATTTATTAAAAAGCAGGCTCCAAAACCACATTTCTAAAATCCTTTGCATGCGCTAAAGTGAACACACAATATTACAACAAACATCCAATTTCTTAAACTAAGTAAGTACTATATTCCTATTCATACAAATGGTGCTGAAACCAGGGCAGTGAAGAAGTGTGATATCAGATGCATCTTATTGCGTAAAATTTCTAATAGTCCACATAGGGAATACAAGAATGGACAGGATAAGGGCAGAAAAGAATAGGAACACTGTAAAAGCAGAACCATTACAGAACAGAAAATTTACGGCTGTGATGGTATGGTCATGTTAAGAGAACGGAGGAGCAGAGAATACCAACAAAAATATATGAACTGAAGATTCAAGAAATACCAGGGTATTGATGATTGAGGAGTGGAAATGTATGCTGAAGAGAGGACGAAGATAGTGACAGAGAGTTGGTACAAAGAGAGAAAGAAATGTTGAGGTTTGTGCGCAAAGCAAACCCGTCCACAATCTGGAAACAGTAGATCATAATGATGATTTTTTAATTTTCTTTATCGATCTGGTAAATGTGTTCTTATCGTCAGTATAACAGTGCTTCTTAGGAACAAACAACAAGGCTAAGGTGACCTCTATGTCTATCATTCCTGCACAATAAATAACTTCATAAAATTTAAGTTTACATAAAAATCTTAATCTACAGCATCTTCCATTGCCAACAGCCCCTAATTTCAAAATCCATCTGTGTTATGCTGCAATGAAATGGGAGAATTAACTGAAATACAGTCACTATTATTAAATGGTTACTTCTTGTCTGTAGTGTCGAGTAATGATCTTTAACTCTGTTGTTGCTATGTTTGTCATGTGTATTATTTGTTTCTTCAGCTACTCATGACAGAAGAATAATCTATAAACTATGACAAAAGTAGAGAATTATGGGGTCCACATAAATTAAAAATATTGTGAGAAATTGTTGTAGTCTATCCCTGTCCATATTTAACTTGTATACAGAGGAAGTAAAAGGAAAATTTGAATATCACCTATGTGTTCCAAGAAATGCATTCTAATGAATTATCCTGTTAGAAGAACAGAGTGACGTTACTGAGATATTACTCAAAGGCATGACCAAAATACTGAAGGAAGAATTTGACTCAAATTTACACTAAAACTAGAAAAAAGTCAGATTGAATGTAAAATAGATTCATAAGTAATATAAGAAGTAAATAAACTCTGTTTTGCAGGAAGGAATACCACAACTTATGGTAAAAGCAATAATAATGTTAAAAGCAGAAAAATCAAACAAAAAAAGTGCACTTTTGTGTTAGTTTCAGATACTAACACAGGACTCAGAAATAACTTTACAAAATTAGATGTAAGGAGCAAAGTAGCACATGGTATTGAAGCATGAACTTTAGGAGTAGTAAAAAGAATTAATCTTGTATCATTCAAAATATGGTGCTAGAAGGATGTTAAAAACTTACTGGACAGGTGAAGTATGAAATAACTGAGTTTTGGAAATAATGGGTGAAAACAAAAGCACTGGAAGATTCTCACAGACAAGATACATGACTGTGTGTCGCATTTTAAGACATATGGTATTGGTAAGTTTGTAGTTGGAAGGAATAGCTAAAGCAGAGGGAAAGAATGATAAGAAGACATGAAGCATATAATTGGGGATGAAGGTTGTGAGTCGTACATTGAAGAAATTAACTCAAGATAGGAAACAACTGTAAGGGGTTGGGAGGGACTGTTTTAGACTGAATTTCAACCTCTTATTCATGTGATGAACTCACTTTCCACGGATGAGGCTCTTGTGACTAAAAGATTCCCGGTATAATGAGCAACCCACAGCTTGTCAATGACCTCTTGATAGTACGGTGGAACAGTGATGAATGGTTCAGGGCACCCTCTTGCCCTTAGGTTAGAAACAATCCCTGTAGGCATATGAATCTTGATCAACAGCATGGTGAAGACAACGGGAAGCCATTGCCTTAAAGACCCAAAGGGTATCCTAAGTTCATGCTATCCTCTCGGATTACATGCAGAATAATGGATTTCTCCTGGGTAAAATATTCTGGTGGTAAAACAGTCACCCAACCAGATCTCTGGGTAGGGATTGCTCAGGGAAGAATCATCAGAATGAACATTCTATGAGTCGGAGTGTGTAATGTTACAAGCCTAAAAAGGGCAGGTAGGTAAGAAAATTTAAAAAGAGAGGTAGAACAACTTAAGTAAGATGTAGTTTGAGGTCAGTAAGATTAAGGGGAAGGATGCACAGAATTTTGGTCTGGGAAACATAGAATAACTAACACAAAAGCCATCAGCAGATTTACTGATATAGGACTTACAATGAAGAAGAGAGTAGAGAAATGGATGAGTTACTACAAACTGGTTAGCGACAGGATAATTTTTAATGAGCATAAAACTAAGTCAGCTCCAACCATCTTAGTAGAAGTATATATGCCAATGTTGCAGTAAGATAATGAAATAAAGAAAATATACAATAATATTGAAAAATTAACCTAGTATGTTAAGAGGGAGGAAAATCTAATAATAATGGGTGACTGCAATGTGGTAGTGGCAGAAGCAAAAGAGGGGAATACTGCAAGAAATTTTGACTTAAGTGAAAGAAATCAGCATGGAAGCAGGTTGTCAGAATTTTGTGAAAAATATATATTCGTCATAGTAAATACACCATTTAAGAACCATGCACAAATTATATACCCTAGGAAACTTCCAGGGGATACAGTTAGATATCAGTTAAGATTATTCCAAAAGTCAATCAGAGATCCAGGAATCAAATTGTAGACTCTAAAGAATACTCAGGAGCTTACATAGACTCTGATCACAGTCTGATGGTTATGAAGTATAGGCTGATATTCAAGAAAATAAAGAAGCAATATAGAACACCCTGGAAGTGAATAATTTGAAACAATCTAACACGAGAGATAAATTTGCAGATAGTAGATGTGGCTCTAAGCAATAACTCTGAAAGGAGTACAGTTGAGAATGAATAGAATTCATTGAAGAGAAAATAATAAAACCTGGTAAAGAAACATTAGCCTTTAGAAAAACAAACAGCCTAAAAACCTCGGAACACAGAAGAAAAATAGGAGTTCATGGATCACAGGAGAAAACACAAAAATGCTCAAGATAAAGCAATACAGACATTTTATACATAAAATAAACAGATAATGCAAAAAACCAAAAGAAAAGTGGCTGTGAGAAAAGTGCAAAGAAGTAGGACAGAAACAGTTTTAGGTAAACTAGATGTGACAAATAGAAGTATCAAACAAAATTTTGGACAGATGAAGAGAAGAAGTATGAACATTAAATCTGCTGATGAGAATTTTGTTTTAATCAGTAAGATAGAGCTAATAGATGGAAGAAAGACATAGAGAATATGTATGATGGGGACGATTTGAACACGTGAATAGGAGAAAGAGGGATATGCTAAAATTGATGATTTAGAAGATCCTTTTTTAGGGACAGAATTTAATAGAACTTTGAAAGATTTGAAATCAAATATGGCAGTTTGTATTGCTGTGATTCCAGCAGAACTTCTGAAATCACTAAGAGAAGAAGGAATGCAAAGATTATTTTGATACCACTTACAAGAAAGGAGAGATTCCAAATGACTTTTACAAAAACATCATCTTCAAACTTCGAAAGAAAAAACAAGATGACAAATGTGAGAATTACCACACGATTAGTCTAACATCACTTGCTTCAAAATTACTGACCAGGATTATATACAGAAGAATAGAAAGTATAGTTAAATATGTGTGAATGGAGACTTTCCTGGCATATCGATGCAACAAAATCTTTTCAGGTGTCCAGCCGGATGGTGGTGTAAAAACACAACGTTTCAACAGCTGACTCTGCTGTCTTCATCAGGTATCTTGTAGCCTTGACTGTAGAGGCAGAGACATTCAGATGACAACAATTACAAGATACCTGATGAAGACAGCAGAGTCAGCTGTCAAAACGTCGTGTTTTTACAGCACCATCCGGCGGGACACCTGAGAAGATTTTGTTGTATAGTGAAAGAGGTAGGTGAAGATCAGTTTTGGTTGAAGAAATGCCACAGCACAAGAGAAGCAATTCTGGCCTGAAGATTAATACTTGAAGGGAAGATCAAGAAAAACAAAAATTCTGTGATGGCATTTTTCGATTTAGAAAAAGTTTTGATAGTGTTAAATGGAACAAGATATTCAAAATTTGGAAGAAACCAGGTCTAAAATATAAATTTAGAAGAATACCTTATAAACGATATAAGAATCAAGTGGCTACAGTCAAAGTAGAGAACCATGAGCAACTTGCATCAGTTAAAAAGCTGTGAGACAAGGTTGTAGTCTATCCCCATTAGTATTCAACTATTATATGATTTGCCAATGACATTTTATTATTAGCAGAATGGTCTGAGGATCTTGAAAATTTATTGAATGGCATTAACAAAATATTGAAGGAAGATTTTTCATGAAACATAAACCATAGAAAGACAAAAGTGATTAAATATATCAGAAATAATAGTAATAGATTAAATATAAAAATAGGATCAGATACAATAGGAGAAGTAGAAAGAAAAATTACGACTAATGTCTGAAGCAAGAATGATGTTAAAAGCAGAACAGAACTTGCAAAAAGTAATATATTTATTTCAAATATTGATATAGTACATTGCAAGATCATTTTAAATCTCTATGTGTGTAACACAGCACTTTATGGCAGCGAACTATAGACTTTAAGAATACCATAAAGAAGGAAATTGAAGCATTTGAAATGTTGTGCTATACAAAGATGCTGAAAACTAATTGAACAAATAAAATACAAAATGAACGTGTTTTGGAAATGGTGGGTAAAGAGGAAACATTGTGGAAGAGTCTTACAGAAAGAAGGGACACGATGATGGGTAACATTTTAAGACATATGGAATTGGTTGATTTGTTAGTGGTCCTCTATGTCACATCTACATTAGTTTCATTCCATTATATATCTCTTGTAACCACTTTTGATTGACGTTAAACTTTTGAGTACTTCTCTCCAAGGGTGTAGCCAGGATTTTGTTCAGGGGGAGGGGGGGGGGGGCAGGCAAGAGAAAACTGATAATATGCATGCTACAAAAGCATTTATTATTGGAATACATTTATATTAAATAATTAATTAATATAATTAATAAATATTACAATTACACTAATAGTAATTTTTCAAACAACTTCATCTGCAATTTTATAATAATTCACTTATAAAAATTTTCTGTGCACACCAAGCATACGCAGACTGTTTAGATGGTTCTCTAGCATCGTTGACAACAGCCATGTTTTAACAAGGTGTAGTATAGAGAAGGACTCTGCATGTTGCTTGTTGTAAAAGGCTAAGTCAAGGAAATTAGGATTGCATTTTGCTTTTTTTTTTTTTCCCCCACACAAAATGATATTACCGCCTCATTTAACTCTTTCATAAGGTCTAGTTCTCCAAGATTTTCTGTTGTCATACCCATTTCCTTGCATAGTTTATCCAATAGTTCGACTTCATAATCAAGAAAATATAAGTTATAGTATTTTTAAATCAACCAATAACATACTTAAGCTTTAACTAGAATGTAACTGTGGATTTCAATCCACCAATGTGGGATCCCGCATCATTTGGCAGTGTGGTGGATTCAGCTGCTAATTAAGCGGATCCTCAATCCGTAAAATGCGGTGAAGACATGTTTCAGTCTTCGTCACCTAGCCTACTTGTCGTCACTTACCGGTCCGACTCGTTCTCTACCGCAGCAGTTCCCAAATTTTTTTTGGCCACAGAACTCTAATTGATAATACATTTTTTGGCAGATCCCCATTATTATAAGCATAAGCTGAAAAACCAGCCTTGCATGGGTAAGCCGTCACAAACGGAAACACAACCATGATAGCATTCTCATGGCGTGGTTATGACTCTTTTCAATGAACGATTTATTTAATTCTCAGAAGGACACGGAACCCTTGTGACTCTTCCATGGAACCATTTAGGAACCACTGCTCTACCGGTTGTATCGCCCCGTTTACCTGTAACCGTCAAGTTCACATTTGTCTCACGGCAATAAATGTCTTCCTTATTTTATTTATTTATTTATCAATCTTGTTCCATGGATCCCTGCTGAGGAAATACCTCTGGGATGTGAAACATGTCATTGTTGATACATATACACATAATATGAGTCATATCATAGTAAATATATACATATTTTACAAATACAAGAAATAATAATAAACATACATTTTTGCAACTGAGTTTTGCAAATGTCATAATGAGTACAATTAATTATTTTCTTCAAATTCTTGAATGGAGTAGAAGGAGTTGCCAATAAGATAATCTCTAAGTTTTTGTTTGAATACATCTTTATTATCTGAAAGCTGTTTTATACGATTAGGTAGTTTATTAAACAGATGTATCCCAGAATAATTAACTCCTCTTTGTACTAATGACAGAGATGTTTGTGTTTTATGCAAGTTATTTCTGTTTCTTGTATTGAAACTGTGTACCTGTGAATTAGGTGTAAACAGGTTAAAATTTTCTATGACAAAGCTCATGAGAGAATATATATACTGAGAATACATTGTAAGAATATTCAGTTTCTTAAAGAGTTGTCTGCAAGAAGTTCTTGGTTTTACCCTACACAGAAACCTAATAGCTCTTTTCTGTGCTATGAAAACTTTTTTACTTTGTGAAGAGTTTCCCCAAAAAATTATGCCATATGACATTACTGAATGAAAATATGAGTAGTACACCTGTTTCATTAAGTCTAGATCTGCTGTTAGAGAAAGTGTTCGTATTGCAAAGGTGGCACTACTTAACTTTGCCAGTAGTGTAGTGATATGATCATGCCAACAGAGTTTCTGATCTATTTTAATACCAAGAAATTTTATACTCTCTGTTTCTAAGATTGTGTTGTTTTTATAGTTTATACATATATCTGGCTGTGCATAGTTTTTTGTTTTAAACCTAATATAATGTGTTTTTTTCAAAATTTAATTTTAATGAATTTGCCTTAAACCAATTTGCTACTACTCTAAGTACTTCATTTACATTAAATTCTATAGTACTGTTTGGTGTTTTACGCACAGTAAGGTTAGTGTCATCTGCAAATAAAACACTCTTAACTTCGTCGGATAAATTTCCAGGAAGGTCATTGATGTATAACAGAAAGAGGAGGGGACCTAAGACAGAGCCTTGTGGAATTCCATGTTTTATTTTCTCCCAGTCTGATGAAGCATCTTTACTTATTTTAGAATCAAAAATTGAAACTTTTTGCATTCGGCTTTCAATGTATGATTTAAACCATTTACCTGCGGTCCCAAAAATACCATAGTATTCTATTTTTTTCAAAAGTAATTCATGATTTACACAGTCAAATGCAAGTAAATGTATTCAGTTTTACATTATTATAAGAACTCTAGTTTGTTTTTGTTGTATACATTACTGTAATTTGAGTTATGTCGCCCTATTGTAAACCTATATCCCTGATCGTACAGACAAAAAAGGTACAATTAGAGTAGTTTCTGTGGACGAACTAGAAACAATACAAAAAGAATGTTACAACTACTGATAGCTATTTCAAAATCTATTGAATAAATGATGTGTTAATTGTTTTTTGTTTTAAACTGCATTGTATTTGAGATTTCTTTTCAAAAAGTGGATTTTAATTTCCTAATTTGCTAATTCTGTAAGATCTATTATAACAAAGTTTTCAAATTCCGTACACGTTGACATAATTTTTCAGTTTGTATATTTCAAGAAACAAAGTCAAAGATTTTCGTTGAGTGTTTGAGGAGTAGACGTCCCAAAAATTCATCTATATTTAAACATTTATGTTCATCGCAAAGAAACACATTTTAATATCAGCTTGCTTAGAATACGAGGTTCCTGAATCATGGATCAGTTTGATCAAAAAACGACTGACAAGCTTTGGTGTTGCTGTTGAAACTGATGGTATCGGCAAAAGACCTGATGGGATAAGCGTCAGGAAAACGTTCTGCCTTGGTATCTGCAATTGTACTTTTCACACAGCACACAATTGGCAGTTGTAGACGTTTTGTACCCCTCCCACCCCAAAAAAGAAAACTACTGAAAGAAATTGAACGCACAGAATCAACTTTGACTCGGACGTAGACCATGAAGACCTGGACGCCACAATTGGAGCACAAAGTGTGACCGTAGTACTGGTTCATCCATATACTGAGGTGATTCCCAGATTTAATGATCTCAAAAAAGTGCAGAAAGTTAATTTTTGTCAAAATTAACTTTAACAAATTAATTTTAACAAAATTAGAAAGGGTTTTTTCAGCTGCTGGTTATATATGTAATTCTTTGCAAATAAAGTAATAGTTTCAGTGCTTATTAGATAAGTAGATTATTTTTCAAACTGATATCATTTAATGTAAGGCATGTAATACAATTTGAAACTGAATACCCACCTTAATTGATAATTTACTAAATAACTAGAGTTAGACTTAAAACAAAACATGTAAAAGAGCAATATTTAATCCCAAAACGCTGCTCCAGAGATGCTATCAAAGAATTTACACTACGTATGAAAGCAGATCCCTTTCAAAAATCGTATAGACGCAGCAGGGTGATTGGAACTACGTTGTTGGACAGATACAATGCACCGGACTTTCAAATCGGTTCCAATGGCAGCTGCAGTTCTGGTACATGTGTTTAAATTATTTTAGCTCTCCGTGTCTGCGTTGTTGTGATGATCTTTTATGACAGACATTACTCTATTAATATGATCCATACATGTATACATGTCGATCGTCTTTGATTATAATGCTGTGGCAACAGGTTCCCATAATCCTGAGTATTCAATCCAACGCATATAATGAATTCTGACTTCATAGCAACACACTGTAACTGGTAAGCACCTTTCCTTGCCACATCATTCCCTTCTCTAGAAACATTCGAAAGTCCATTGACAATGTCTTCAAAATGCACGTTAAAATGGCAAGAGCAGTGGGTCCCATATAAAAGCTAAAATATTTGGCACGTACTTTCTCTGAAAAAAGGTTTCTTGTAAAAAGTTTATGATGTACTATATGGTACTAATTGTGTTCCATATTTCTGTAATTTGATTTAAATTATTTACAACCAGGTTAAGTCTGTGGATTGTGCAATGAAAATACAAGGCTTTTTTTTTTCTCTCTTTAAAAAAAATTTGAATCCCACCAATATCACCCGCTAATGTAGAACACCCTTCATATCCTTGGCTTACACACCTGGCAGGTCCATGTCCTATGTTTTCAAAAAACCTGTCAATTTTTGATGCTATGATTTGTCAATCAATGCCATCAGTTCTACCAATTCGAGAAATTTTTTGCGGATTGCATTTTTATCTACGTCATAAAAACTGATTTTTACGGAAAGCTGTTCTTTACCAGCTATATCACACGTCTCATCTGCCAATACAATATAAGTCTTCTTTGTGGCCTGCATAATTACACTTTCAATGACTAAGAAGCACAGGGCAATGGTTTCGTTTTAAATCTGTGGGAAGATATAATTATATCTCATTTTTCTTAACCTAATAATAATGATTGATAAAATTTCGATGGAGTGGCCCTTCCTGCACACCCGTCTTTCTCCTTTCCTCTTCCAACCTATTTTTGCCCTCCACTAATTTTTACTGCAAATTCTTTCAGTGCTTCTAGTAAATTATTCATCACTTCTCGTGGCAATTTATTCCAGCCCTTATACTATTTCCTACGAAATAAAATTTTGCCACACCCTTATCCCTGAAATAAAGTGCCAGCTTGTGGTCATGGTCAACCTTGCCCTTCCAGGCAGGGGCGGATCTAGGGGGGGGCTAGGGGGCTGAAGCCCCCCCCCCCAAAGTATCTTGGTCCACCCCCGACATTGTAGTTTTGAGACCTATTTTTTTTTTTTTTTTTTTTTTTTTAGCTCTACGGATTTGAGGCCCGAGGAGGCTATAAATACTACCTTTTTCCCGACTCAAGCCCCCCTAAAGCCAAAATCCACTGAAGGCAAGCCCTCTGAACCAAAATTAACTCAAGCCAAGCCCCCCGAAACCGAAGTCCGCTCAAGCCCCCCCCCCAAAAACAAAATCCTGGATCCGCCCCTGCTTCCAGGCACCTCTCTTAATTGTCCCACGAATCTCTTTCCATGCTTCATCTTCAGTAGAGGCCTTGTATACTCCGATGACTTTCTTCACCCTCCTTCTATCCTCCAATGAATCCCACTCCAGTTCCTTTATCATATTAATTACCATTTGTGTTTTGCGGTAATTTCCAAAGACAAATCTGGCAGTCCTCCTCTGCACCAATTCTTGTGTTTGATAACCAAAATATGGGTCCCAAACTACGCCAACATATTCCAGCAGTGGTCTGGCCAGAGTTTTGTAATCTAATTCCCTTACCTCTCTGGTGCATACCCTCAACACTCTTTCCAACAGGTGAAGGAGTTTGAACCACTTTCCTATTAACTGTCCAATGTGTCCTTCCCAGTTAAGTCTTGTATCAAATGTTACGCCTAGGTATTTCATTTCGACCCTTCAATAAGTAGCTTCTTCCCCACTTTAAAATCATAATTAATGTTTAGCTTTTTAACTGTGTACCTAATAATCTGGTTCTTCTTTGGATTTATCTTCATTCCAATTTTTCAATGTGCAGTTTCAAAACAAGGACACTGGAATCACTTCTTAGTTTAAACAGGTCTTCATGAACACCTTGATGCTGCTCTTCTTAAAGGCAAGTCATTAGTATGGTGTACCACAGAAAATAATCTAAGATATTATAGATGACACGATTTATCAATTGTCTTCTACTTCCTTCTGATGGAAACGACTGGTATTTTTTTTCTGAGAAGATCTTAGCATCGTTACCTGCTGATTGATGATAATGTGACGAAATATATTTTGCTGTGTTCATAGATATTTTTAGCGACATAAAGTTCAAGTAACATATTAATTAGAATATACTAGCAGAGGCACGCAATTCTGCAGACAACAATTATTAGATTTTCATTTAAAATTAGTGGCTTTAGCATCTACAGAAATGTTTTAATTTTCAGCATCTCTCTCCAACACCATTGTACTTAATTCATGACTGAAGTTAATATGAAGCTGGGCCTGTGGGATGTAACACTGTATATAGCAGTATAGATACAAGCATAGAATATGTGAAACAACTTGACTGTTGGACTGACCCTACTCTTATCCAGGTGAATCCGGGCACTTAGGACAAATATACTATAAATTCAAGAGTAATAAATATTTTATCATAAAATTATAATTCTTATACTACCGACTTTTTCATAATCTCTTAGTGGTAATAAAAATAAATAAAATACAAACGAATGCCACTAACTATAGTTATTAAATAAAAGTCTTCCTTTTGAGGTACTGTATGTAATACTATTAAGAGCCGTCGTTAGTCTTACGGTAAATACAAATTAATTACTTTTTTTAAAAAAAATTCCTTATATGCACTGATATAAAAAATAAATTACTAGCGTGCGCTCCGGCGATGTCACAGTAGAAACGACTCGATGCGTTGTGTGTGTGTCGGGTCATCCTGCAGTCTAACGGTATTTAGGCACGCGGCAAAGGTCCTCACTACTTGGCTCGAGTGCAGTTAAGACTGAGGTGTCTTTGTTCGAGTTGGCTCACGCGGCACAGCTGGACAGCGAAAACTGTAGCCTTGTAATACAATTATACGGGGCAAAGGTCCTCACTACTTGGCTCGAGCGCAGTTAAGACTGAAGTGTCTTTGTTCGAGTTGGCTCACGCGGCACAGCGGGACAGCGAAAACTCTCGCCTTGTAATACAATTACACGGGGTCAGCCAGTAGTCTAAAGGTATTTAGGCACACGGCAAATGTCCTCACTACTTGGCTCGAGCGCAGTTAAGACTGAGGTGTCTTTGTTCGAGTTAGCTCAGGCGGCACAGCTGGACAGCGAAAACTGTCGCCTTGTAATACAATTATACGGTGGCAAAGGTCCTCACTACTTGGCTCGAGCGCAGTTAAGACTGAAGTGTCTTTGTTCGACTTGGCTCACGCGGCACAGCGGGACAGCGAAAACTCTCGCCTTGTAATACAATTACACGGGGTCATCATGTAGTCTAAAGGTATTTAGGCACACGGCAAATGTCCTCACTACTTGGCTCGAGCGCAGTTAAGACTGAGGTGTCTTTGTTCGAGTTAGCTCAGGCGGCACAGCTGGACAGCGAAAACTGTCGCCTTGTAATACAATTATACGGTGGCAAAGGTCCTCACTACTTGGCTCGAGCGCAGTTAAGACTGAAGTGTCTTTGTTCGACTTGGCTCACGCGGGACAGCGGGACAGCGAAAACTGTCGCCTTGTAATACAATTATACGGTGCCAAAATTTTTTTGTGTAATAGCAAATGTGCAGCTCAATCAGATTCCAATTGTATACCTCAATCATCCCCATAACCATCACTTTAAACTCCAATCAACGAATCTATATAATCGCCAAATGACATGGTTAACTCAATACATTATACCTAAGTAAGGAGTAAGTTCTCGTTAAGAATGGCAGCAAAACATTGAATAGCAATAAAAAATTTAGTATACGGTAAAATGGGTGCTGATTCTTTCAGAGCATCGCATAATGCGTCAAAAACATCTGGAACTGTTCAAAAAATAATTGTTTTTGACACTCGAAAAAGGTATTGCAGGCTAGTAGACGAATCTCAAATTGCTAGAAATCTTGAAGTTACAGCATCTTTCAGTAATTGAAATCGCCTCCCGAAATTGAATGTGCACTGGCTCAATTAATGATTTTTGGAACTCTACCGTTGTCATTCTCCTAACATTTGTTTATTGTATCCTCGATGGCTTCATATCTATGTCTTCCGTGAGTTTCTCACCATAATGTAAGGGCTGGTCAAACAGAGCGCGGGCAACGGGCGCGCGCGGGGAAGTCTGCACGTAGCGGGCACTGTATTACGTTGTGTTGCATCAATCCTGTCACAGCGACCAGGTTGTGAGTGCACACAGTGATGACGTCGAGATGGCGAATGTCGAAATAGAGAAATTAATTAATTTGATGAGCGAAAAAAAATATTTCATTCACTTCACCCCGACTAAAAAAACAATAGGAAAAGTGAAGCTTGGATTGAGATTGCGGCGAAAATAAAAGAAACCTGCAATTGCTAATTGAATTACTATTTATTAATTTAAAAGCATTTTATTTTGTCTATCATTATTTATTTGTTGCATTTGTTTTGTTGCAACTTCTTATTATTATTGCATATATAAGATATAATTCTGTTTATTTAAGAAAGCAGTAAAGTAGTAAGCATGTATGTTTATGATACGTTTAAATATCAATTAGAAAATTAAAATAAACGACGAACTTATCGGTCACTTGAACTTGATCTCCGTTTTTTTCGGCGTTGTACAGTATTTGAGAACGCCGTTCTGGACAGGTTTGGACTATCTGACATTTCATCACTTGTGATATCTGCAGCATTATAACATCGAAGATAACTGGGAAAGCAACATAATGCCTTTACAAATAATAAAAAGAAAATAAAAAAGCCGTTTCTGGGCTAATATGCCAATATCATTTTCAACGACACGTGGCGCTCTACTAAGCCATTTATTAAATATTTTGTTTCATCGTCTGTCGGGAAAGGGCGCATTAAATTAGTCTGCAGTGCGAAACATTCGTCGTCTACAAAAACTTAAGGGACGGGGTATTCATACTAGGCAATGGTTTCGAGGATAGAATGGTTTCACAGTGAACGAATTCACAATAAATGGAGGAATTTTGAATGATGCTAGTGTCGCTTTGCCGGCCGTAGCTGTCAATATCAACTACAAGGAACTTTAAATCTGTACCAACAACTGCCAGTAGAATGGGAAAAAATGTAACAGAAATAGCTTGAGCCAATGTTGTTAGGACATTTTATTTTCACGTGTTTTCCGTTCACACTTCCAATGCAATTCGGAAAGTGCCAAGGTTATCTGAACTTTCCTCAGAGTTTTTCACACATCAATCGGTCGGAAGAGGCCCGCCGTAAGTGGCGTGCAATTCGTGCACCGCACGCGGGTGGCACTTCCAGGGGCGGAAAATTGGGTAATCGACTGTCGCCGCAGGGACATTGGCAGAGCTACCTTTTTTTTTTTTAGCACAACTGTAGCGTCAGAGACACTCGTGGTGGCAATAATGGGGGCGGAAAACTCACATTTTTTTGAACCGGTTCGGAAAATTCCTGGATCCACCACTGGCTGTAGTTAGACAGGGGGCGGCATAATTGGTTGCACAAGGGCGTTCAAACAGCTAGTGGCGGGCCTGGGTCGGAACAGACAAATACAAAGGCTGTAAAAAGTCCCAGTTACTTGCCTCACTTTGCTGGAGACAGTTGCATGATGACCTCGAATGAAAAAGCGATAGCGCGTGACGTTTGTTCTACACACTCGATCGCCTTGTACAGCCCACGCTGTGATTGACATCGTCAGAACGCGGCGGGCATCCCTCGTCTCGCACTCACACGCTGCCCGCGCTATATTTGACTGGAATAAATACAATTTCGATAGCCACCAAATCACTTTTCATTACGTTTCTAGTATACAGCGTGATGCATCACAATGAAGGTTGCAGCTACTCGTCCTCGGTGGTTTCACGAAAAGACAGTGGCTGGAAAGTTTGCCGCGCAATCCTGGCTGGGTTGCGTTGCCACGCGCGGCAGCCGCGCTATCAACAGAAATGATTCGTGCGGCAAATAACCGGTTTGGCGCGCTCGAACATGCCTCGCGCGGCAATCGCACATAGTCGATACGCAACTTAGCAGCACCGTGCGTGGCACGTTGTGCCACCTCGCCCTCGCTAAAGTCTGTTTCCCGCAGATAGCAGTAGCAAGCAGGTTTAAATCACGCGAACTGAATTAATTTTTGAAAGTTGTTTAACATTGTTTACTCTTCGGTTCGGCAGAACTTTGATCGAGTGCAAACCCTCGTCCAGCTAGGGGGGGGGGGGGAGGTGGCAGCTGCCCGCATCCTGCCCATACCTGGCTACGCCCTTGCTTCTCTCGTCATTGGTTTAATTTCTTCTTTTTTGCTTGGTCTCTACATCATTCACAATATTTTCATAATATGGTGGGATACAATCTCTGCATATTTTCGCTTCACCTGGGATTACTTAGTGTGTTACTTAAAGTATGTTTGCTTCTTAATGTCACTAACTGACATTTGAACTGGTTACTGGATCACTGTTTTAAGCGTGATAGAATGTAGCTGATATCTGTTTTTATAAGTATCAGATGCACACACCCACATACTCCTCCACTCACTTAAATATATTTGCGATAACAGATAATTACGAGTAGGGTTGATATTTTGGATTCATAGAAATTGAAGGAAAAGTTTTTTCTGCTTACAAAGACAGTTTAGTTTGTGAAATCGGTGATTTGTTAATTACAATATTCCCCAACATTTTCCCGGTTTTAATATATTCCAGGAAGAGAGTAACTTAGGAGACTGTATTTCTCGTGATCAACGGAAAACTTTTCACTCTTCAGGTGTGTCCAGAATAAAATATAGTGTGAATAGAACTGCCACCAGTCAATGGACTGTGAAGGTCAGTTTCTTAAATCCAGTATTAGGAGCGATATCAGGCATTTCCTAGTTTATTCCCACATCGACAAGACTCTAATGACTTCTGATATTTCAGTATTGACAGAACAGGATTATATCCATTTGTCTCATCCTGCAGCCATCGCGTTTTAATTTCTTTTAACGTAATTGTGGGGTACTCTATAGAAAGCTATGATTTCGTAGTAAACAGAGACAGCTTTATTGCAAACAGACATAGATTTAGTAGCTATGAACAAGAAACACACTGTGTTATTTTGTTGTTGAGTTTCATAATAATGTCTATCCATTATGTCTGACTGATGAATCTTGTTTAATTTGTCACTTAATGATTCTGATAACTTATGTGGTAAATATAGTGACAGAAATGGCTTGAATCCCATTAATGAACTTGGCAGGAAGAACAACAAAAGTTAAGTTTCAGAGGTGATGGTCGTGTTTGTGGTTTATGAAAATCACAACAGAGACAGGTATTTGAACCTGGGACCTTTTGTTCGCCAATCAGACACCTTAATCACAGAGCCACCATACCGCCAAATATGTGCTGTTGACAACAGCATATAGGTGACGCGAACTCATACGATTTATACCCATCCAAAAATAGCCCAACGTGTCTATAGAAGTTTTCACTTAAAAAATTAAAAATCAAGCACAGGTTGGGCGAATATTCCCGAAGGAGATGTACCAAGCCATTGTGTCAGAAGCAGGCAGGCCAATACCTTTCAACAAGGGCCTACAGTTTAATGTGGAATCAGAACCATGGAACGTCCCAGCTAGCTCATATAGTGAAGAACAATTCCTGAAAATTCAGGCTCAGCACGGGATTCGAATCCAATGCCGGAGAAAGAACCTTTTGGAAGTAAGTGCTGTAACCGCTGAGCTACCAGACTACATTGTTTTCAAGTACTCTCAAAATCGGATAAAAACTGTGGGTTTGTATGAACAACATCGACAGAAGTTAAGGCCCGGTCAAACAGAGCGCGGGCAGCGGGCGCGTGCAGGGAAGTCTGCACGCAGCGGGCGCTGTATTACATTGTATTGCATCAGCCCTGCCAGACAGAAAGCGGGCAGAACTGGCGATCCAGTCACGGTCAGTGCGGACAGCGATCAGGTTGTGAGTGCACACAGATATCGCGCGATCACGTCAAGATGGCGAATATCGAAATAGAGCAATTAATTAATTTGGTGCGAGAAAAAGATTATTTATTTGATTCACGCCATTCCGATTGCGAAAATAACAATAAAAGTGAGGTTTTGATTGAAATTGTAGAGAAAATGAAAGAAACTGGCCATTGCTATTCGCATTACTATTTATTTATTTAAAATATTTTATTTCATTTATGATTTGAATTACATTATTTACATAATCATTATTTATTTAGTTGCAACTTATTATTATTTATTTGCACTTTTGACATATAACATATAATTTTCTTTACCTGAGTAAGCAGGAAATTAGTGAACACGTATGCTTAACGATATTTTTAAATATGGAATAAATTTTTTTAAAGTAAGCGACGAATTGATTTCTCAGTTGAACCAAATCTCTGGTTTGTCGTAATTGTATTTGATACCGCCGTTCTGGACAGTCGGGAATATTTAATATTTCATCATTTGTGATTGCAGCATTATTACATTGAAGATAACTGGGCTAGCAACATACAGATTTAAGAACATGAATTATAGTTTCAATTTCCGTCTCCATAGCTAAATAAATACGCCACTTGTGGGCTAATATGCCAAAACCATTTTCCACGAAACGTCGTGCTCTGCTAAGCAGTTTATTAAATATTTTATTTGATCATCTGTCGGAAAAGGGCGCATTAAATAAGTCTGCAGTGCGTAACCTTCGTCGGCTACAAATACATGAGGGACAGTGGTATCCATACCTGGCAATGCTTTCGAAGATAGAATAGTTTCACAGTGAACGAATTCAGAATAAAAGGAGAAATTTTTAAAGATGCTTCTGTCCTGTCCGGCCGTAACTGTCGATATCAACTACAAGGAACATGAAAACTGGATCAAAAATATCCAGTAAAAGTATGGGAAAAAAGTTACAAAAATTGCTTGAGCCAATGTTGTTAGGACTTTTTATTTTCACATGTTTTCCGTTTACACTTTCAATACAATTCGGAAAATGCCAAGGTACTCTGAACCACTCCTCAGCGTTTTTCAGACATCATCGGCTGGAACAGGTAGATATGCAGGCTATAAAACGCCCCAGCTACTTATTTTACTATGCTGGAGACAGTCGTATTAATGATTCGGAAGGAAAAAGCAAATTACCTGTGGCCAAACACTGTGATCTTTTCGCATGTCGCTTGTTCCCCTCACTTGACCGCTTCGGACAGCCCTCGCTGTGTTTGACATCGTAAGAACGTGGAGGGCATCCCTTGTTTAGAACGCGAACGCTGCCCGCGCTATGTTTGACCGGACATTAAGGTGAGGATGGAATGGAGAGGGTTTAGGTTTTTGTAAATGATATAAAAACAGTATTTGATTCAAACTATACATATGAAAGTGCCAGTGCTGTGAATTTGAATGAAGAATATTGGTAAACATATAAATCATTTTCGTATATTAGATACAAGTATAAGCTCTACTCTCATATTTGTCGAAGCGCAACACATTATACTTATAGCTAAAGATATACTGTTAACATTAGCATGTTGGTGACAAGAACCCACAAGATTTTACCCATCCAAGAATTGTCCAGCTCGTATATCACACACGCAACATAGCATGTCGGTGACGGAAAGTCACGAGCACAAAGACTTACCCCCCTCCAAACATCACGTAACGAGACTATAAAAGTTTTCACTAAAAAAAAAATGACATTAATTCACTGAAAACCAAGAGATTTGTTGTTTAGATTTTCATTTTGCGATGGATGGAGAGTTAACCCTTTGACATTAGCATCTTGATGTCTCAGCAATCAATGAGAATTTTGAGCACTACGAATTATTTCCTTCAAGACCTCAATACCACACAGTAATATGTCTCTTCATTCAATAATCGCACAGTGCGACAACATACAGAAATACAGTTTCGCTATTAATATGTGGCAAGCAGAGGAGTAGATCATTATTAACAGAACAACACTTGACTTTTCACACTCGAACAATCTAACACTGCTATTAACTTGAAGAGACGCTCGCCAATAGGTTTATCGCAAGTCGAGTCCAGCAGCCAAGCTCTTGCCTTCTTGTCGCCTCCACTTACAAAAGCTATAACGTCTCCTTTTGTGTTCTGTGATGCGATTTTTGCACCAATGCAGGAGGTTGGGGAACGCCCTCTCTCAATGATTTCGTGAGAAAATAAACAAAATTTAATAATAATTAATAATGATCCCTAGAGCTGTATTTTTGCCCTTCATAAATTTTGTCAATTTCTTTACTCTTAGTCGCTCGTTTTCATTGGCTACTTACACACACGAGATTATGCAGTTCGAAACGCGGCGATAATTTTTCCACACTGAAATGTTAGAGTTGCCGTTTATCACAATCGCAGGTCCGTAGCTAAGGGGGGGAATGTGGGGCAATGCCCTACCTTAAAATTCCAATGCTCTACCTTAAAACATACCATCAACTAAGCTAATACGCTATTTACCTAAACTGTTTGTTCATAGTATGAAATCATGGGAAGAAATTAATTTACTACTAACATAATGATATGTAAACAATTCTGAATTAACTATTAGTCACTACAATATATACCAATTTTTTATTCTGCTCAGAGATGCCATTTGAAGTATATATTGTCTATGATGTTCGTTAGTGTACTGTAGGAACAATGTTTCAGTCAGTTAGTGACAATTTTTTTTTAATGCTGAGAACTGAAGACCAAAACGCTCTTGCCGGACGACCAGCAGGAGTCCGATTCTGAGGAACACAAACTCACAAGACAACTAATGAGTAACGAAAATGCAAATGACAATGTGGTTCTACCATTCGCTCAAGAGGAAGTAAGTACCGCAATAAGCACGCCGAAGAGAAATAAAGCACCAGGACCTGATGGTATAACTGCAGAAGTAGGGCAAGCCCTACAGTCAGCAAATAGTTCCTTACCTTACTGAACTACTGAATGCCTGCCTACTACAGGGAAGGATACCCCATTGTTGGAAAACATCGATTATAAATTTATAAGGAAAGGAGAAGATAAGGACCCTACATTAGCAAAGTCTTACAGACCAATTTGCCTACTAAATACACTTGGAAAAATTCAAGAAAAATTACTATGTAAAAGAATTAATTGAAGGGTATGAATCAGCAGCAGTTCGGCTTCCGGAAAGTCAGGTTGACAGAGGATGCAATAAATGAAGCTCAGCGTATTGTCAACTCGACAAAAAAAAAAAAAAAATTGTCATTGGCATATGTATCGACATTTCCAGCGCCTTTGATAATTTATGGTGTTCGAGTACGTTCGCCCGACTAAGGGAATTAGGATGTCCACGAGTGTTGTATGAGTGCTTGAAAGACTACTCTCACGGAAGAACTGCAACATTTCATAGTTCTGGTCAGCAACTGACAAAACATCTCAGAAAAGGATGTCCACAAGGTTCAGTATGTGGCCCAGAATTCTGGGATATTGCTCTCGAACCTGTCCGTAACAGACTCATGGGACTGGTAGAGCTTGAAGAAATCGTTGCCTTCGCATATGATATTTTGCTGCTAGTTGGAGGAAATAATAGAATAGAGATCGAGACAAACACCAAAGAAATAATGAAAGTAATGTAATGCTGGTGTAAACAAGTTAAGCTCCAGCCAGCACCAACAAAAGTCCAATAGATTTTAATGAAAGTAACACTGAAACGCAACCCCACTGTGAAGCTTGGAGAAAATTCCATTAGAAGACGTAAAACAGTAAGATACTTAGGGGTTGTTTTGGATGAACATAGGAATTTTAAAGATCACATTGATTATATATGCCACAGAACTACTGCTGCAATGAATAAAATAATTAGGATTAGCCAAAGAAGATTTAAAATACCAATGCCGACTATAAAGCTATATCATGGTGCCATTACCACAGCTATTGCAAGTTATGGTGCAAGCACATGGGCGCATAGGTTAAGATTGGTCAAACCTGCAAATGACATCAGACGAATGCAACGAAGAATTCACTTGCGTCTTACAGGCGCATTCGGAAGTACCCGAACTGATGCACTTACAGTCATTCTTGGAATATGTCCTTTAGATCTGGAAATATGGAAAAGTGCAGCATGTTACTGGCTACGAAAAGGAAACTTAGACAAGATAACAGAAATCCTGGGTCAAGTGGCTTCCAAGAAAGTAGACATCAAAAATTGTATTTTGAATGAATGGCAACAGCAGTGGAACAATTCGGAAACAGGAAGGAGAATATTTGAAATTCTTCCTGTCATCAGAGAGAGGAGACGTATGAAGCACTTCAATCCATCCCGAGGGTTAGTACATTTCCTCACCGGTGATGGATTGTATAAAACAATTCTCCATAGGATCAATAGGACAGAGAATGATCTATGCACATGCGGCTCTCCAGGAACACCTGAACCTAAACTGTTTGAATACGCTTTAGTTGATGATGAAATCATACAGTACTGAGTGAAACTCATGGGGAAAACTATCACGAAAATTCTGAAAGTTAACCTCCTCTTAAATGAGCTAGACAAGCTGACAGATGTTGTGTCAGATACAGCAAGGGAGCGGTATCGGCTTCAGCATAGCCAGCAAACTGCCAGAAAACAGCAAGCCATTTAAGGAATGAGACAAGATACTCTAAACGAACGAGATACAAACAACTAAGTGGAACGCTGATGCCAGAAGTGTGGCTTCTGGATTTTACCGAAGCTAATTCTTCAACGGGTGCCAGCGTTAAACGAACTTTTGAAAACTCAGGATGTTTAGTTATTTAGTATTAGTGGGTAACAGTTTTTACTAACAGGTTGATCATTTACAGTATGTAGTAATAATAGTTAATTATTTGTACCATTTTCGTAGTATATAGGATTAGTGTTTATTTTACAATGTTATGTTTAGAATAAATTTTATTACAATATTAAGGAATGACGGGTCGTTGTAGATCCTAGAGAATGAACCAAACCGAATGTACACATACATAAATAAATAAATAAAAACCATGACTCCTACCACGTCATCAATCATCAGCCCCACAACACCTGAAGGCATACACCCTCATATTCCACAGATAGTGTAAAAACCCTATTGAGTACTAGCTATCTGCAATCAGACAGGAACAATGCCAAACCTTATGACCAGTCAAAATGCGGCACCTCGCCGTCTGCACAAACCCCCTCAAAAAATCTATATTTACCACATGTGAAGTCCTAGAAACCACACCATCAACTCCTACTACTTCTTAGAAAATTCACGTATATATACTGAAAGGAATATTTCCTGAATACACCAATGGTAAAACCTTAACCAAATTCATTAAGCTCCACATGCCAAACATATCAATCCAACAACTCACTCCCACCAAAAAAGGTATCATTATCAAAAGCAACAATACAGACCACTTTAAGCTAATTAAAAACAAAATTGTTCTAACTTCCTTTGACGACACTGCTACCTTAACCCCCTCCCCTCTAAACAACCAGACCCACCTAAGAGACCCCCAACACTCACCGCCGTCATCCATGCGGTACATCCATCTATCACCAAAGAAGAAGTAGTCACAGAGCTAAACTCAAACGAAGACCTACATGTACCTCAGAATCAGAATTAACATTGGGCCCACTTACATGATCAGAGTCCTAACATAAGATCCATCAACAATAGACCACGGAATGGGGCCGCGATCCTCCACCAAAAACACAGAGTGGAACCTTCAAAAACTCCATCTTCCCAACCTACTAGATGTGCCAGCTGCTTACAATACAACAACCACCTCACGCAGAACTGTAAAAACCCTTCTATTTGTCCCCAGTACAAAGAGAATCACTTCCTACAAACCTGCCCTAACCTGCAGAAAACACCAACCTGCAACACATGCAGTGAACACCACCCTACTTGCGCCACCAAATGTAACTTCAAACCAGCCCCCATCAAACCTGAACTCACTGTAACCCTCCGACTCATTGACCCCTCCCATACCACCTACCAATTCCATACGCCGCCCACGAATCATGGAAGATATCCTACGATTCATTGTCATTACTTTGAAATATCTAAACCCCTTCTCGCGAGATCACACACTCCACTAATACCTTTCGCGGCAAGAGCAGTTTTTGGAATTCACAAAAATGCCACCTATTCCCACAACAATGCCCACTTCCAATTCCTCACGCTAGGAACCCTTGTATAAGACCCACAACCCTACACCGAAAAACCCAAATTTGCCTCTTTTTCATTTCTTTTTATTTAACAACATACATTCACTCCTACCAACAAAAAACTTCTACATACCTTCACCATACATGATACCAAATGCCTCAAGTTAAACGAAATCATCCTCCAACCGCATCATCGAATTCGTATGTCCCCTTATCAGCTCACCATATCCGACAACCCTTCACAAGTAGCGCACGGAGGCGTGGTCATTGGCAATAAAAATCATATCCCCACCCGAATACACCCACTCCTCAATCATCCACCTCAACATGTCATCGTCACAGCATTCCTAAAATCCCTCACCGTCACCCTTCTCACCATATACTTCCGATCCCGTGTTCCACTCCCAACCAGTTTCATATCTTACATAGATAATCACTACAACTCATTTATCATCATGGCAGACATCGATAACCATAGTCGCACTCAACATGAACTCCATCAAACCCTAGAACCCATGAGAGGTGACATCATTAACATCCCATCACCCACGCGAGCTGAATCAAACGCAATCCCTGATACAATTATAGCCTCCCCATGTATCCTAACCCGCACCATCCCATTGGCAGCGAACACCACCCGGTCATGCATTCCATCCAATACAATGCCCCTAAGACCCCGTGCCCACCCAATCCTACATCCCACCGATAGATTCAGGACAACCGCAATACCAACTTGAATAACTACAGAAAATTCATCGATGACCAAAAGACTCATACAAACCAAATAACTTCGACGCTGAAAGCCTACTTAAAGCCACCAAATACCTTCAACACACCATTATAGAGGCTACTAACGCTCACATCCCCCTGACTCCTATCACCACTCACAAACCATTACTACCAAGACGAACACTCCAACCCCTTCATCTCTCACGTCACCTCTTCCGTACTGATCAACGCACCACGATGCATCCTCCACCGTCAGCTCCAACGAACAGTCCGTAACTATATAACTGCCCAAAAACGACGCACTTGGGGGGACACCTGCAACCAGCTAAATAAACAGTATATACAGAACTCCTCACAATACTGGTTCACCTTCTGAAGCATAACTGGTCTCAAACCAGCCACCACCTACCCCCTTCCTCCACAATGACCTACCTGTACCCGATAACACACAAAAACCAAATCTCTTCGCAGACCAACTCCAAACCATCTATTTCACACCAAATGACAACCCGATTTGACTACGCGGACTCAGCCATAATCGAACAGCGTGCCGACCCCTAATTACTACCGCTCAAACCCGATTTCAACTACATCCAAACCATCAGCCGCACTGGGCTAACGATATCCTATCTGTCCTTCACACCAAGAAAATATGCAGCTCCTGGCCCTGACTCCATCACATACAGGCACATCAAAGAAGCACCCAGCTTCTTCGATCAGCTCCTAGCCCACCTGTATACAAATACCCCATACTTCGGCATCTACCCTCCTAATGGAAAGCCTCAAAAATCCTCATGTTTCCCCAAACCAAATAAGCCATAATCAGATGCCAACTCATAGCAGCCCATCAGCCTCACCTCCGTCTTAGCAAAACATTGAAACTCATACTATCAAAAAGAATCCACCAACACATATCATAACACTCACTCCTATCCCCAGGCCAGTGAGGTTTCTGCCAAAAACTATACCCCCAAGATCAACTCCTCAAACCTACTATACCTCCTGACCACCCACATCAACACCCACCAATCCGCAATTCTCTTCCTGTGAGACATGGAAAAAGCTTTCGAGTGAGTATGGCATGTCGGACCCATTTTTAAACTGCAAACCTTCGCCTTACCTATCACCTACATTTCGTACAATAGCCTCCTCCCTCACACCTCGTTCGTTTGCCATAAATTTTTCTCTCATCCCCCTACCGCAGTGTCCCCCAAGGATACGTACTCTCGCCACTCCTATACATCTTATACATTTCTGACATACCTATACCCGCACTACCTACATACGTCCTCAAATACGCCGATGACACCGCCTACCTAGCCATGTATAAATCACTACAAATCAAAAATCCATACACACAGAACTGGACAAATTTGTACAATGGTGCAACCGCTAACAAAATCCAAGCATCATTTTCGGAAAGACAAGCAGTAGATACCGCCTCGCCGACTTCAAAATTACCACTACAATCACCCCATCCAGCACAACCACTGTTAAATACCTAGGCATCATCCTCGACCAACATCTAACCTGGGACACCCCACCTTAAAATGATCACCTCCAAAACAAATATCCGACTCAACCTTCTTAAACTACTCCTGGGGACTCCGCAGCAATGTTATCATCAACACTTACAAAGCCTTCCTCCGCCTCATCCTCACCAATGTCTCCTCTCTTGGTTATTCCCTCCCGACCGCTTCTACAATAGACTTAAATTATAGAACGACAGGAACTGCGAATCACCTACTGTATCCAACTGCCATAACCCGCCACACCTATTTTACACCTGAATAAAATTTACCACACCTTGATCCACTTAGAATCCCTCCACATAAAATATACAATAAATAGCCTCCACAACAACAGTCCTATAACTCTAAACTTAATCACGAACCCCATCAACTCCCTACTTTCTACAAACAAGTACCACCAACACTCCTGCTCCTTAACATCCTTAGCCTAACCCAACACATAGACCGACCACCACCAATACCCGACAAGAGAAACGATCCAAGTTTATACCCTACCCTTTAAACCGATTATCTGAAAACCATCATCTGTAAACCTGCTTGAAATGTTGTAAAAAATTAAAAATAACAGCATTCTGATTATGTAAAAAATTCGATTGTTATATGACATTGTAATATTTATATTTAGTTTTCATCAATTGTAAAATATGTATCTTTAGGCTGAAAGCACAATTTGTGTGCTGATACCCGACTTCCACCACCAGGGGAAGGAATGAAACGATAAATATATATATGATTAAAGACGCAGTTCTGCCCAGGAAGAAGATCACAGAAGGGTAGTCGAAATGTAGGCTACACGAAACATGATGCGGCATCATTCGGACAGCCAAGAATCAACTGAGTACTGACCGCGGAAGCCTACGATTACACTGAATGAATGTTTTATTTCTCTTATCTATCACCCATCCTGACTATTAAGTAATACTCACTCACTCACAATCATAAATACGACAAAAATCAATTCACCAGATTAGATCAATTAAAATGTTAACTTCCGCCCTACCTATACCCATCGCTGCCCTAACTTAAATTCAACTCTAGCTACGGCTCAGCCCCCCTCCCTTGCATACTTTAGAAACAGTGCTCCTCTGAATGTAAGTGTTCCTTGATAGGAGTATATATACTGGCAACAATACTTCAGATACGTATCTCAATATATAATGGATTTGTTCACGGTGTAGCATCACATCATAATATCACTGTTTACTACAGATAAATGCAATAAGACAGTCATCACTGCAACAAAGCCATATAAACCGAAATATTTAGATTTAGTCCTTATTCTTCTATACGGGCATTATCCAATATTTCACTGGCTTTTATTTATAAATGGTAATTAGAAAGATGCTGAGGAACAAATTTTAAATAAGAATACACAAGAAACCATATTTTTCCATAGTTTACGGTAACTTGGCATGTAAAAACATAGTAGATGAACAAATCGATCTTTTCGATATATACCCTACAGTAGCTGAAGAAGGAAACAAGAAAAAGATTAGGTGTTAGTGTAGGTTAATGTGTGAGTCATTAACCAAGTCTTAACACATAACTTCCAACAACATCATTACCTTGAAGTCCAATTATTCATTGCTCTGTCACCTCGAGGCTCAGTTGGTCTCTGTCCCTAATGATCATCACATATAATAAGAGATATGTGAAAACATTTTATTTTGTTTTGGTTATGGCTTTACAGCTCATTGATAAAAAGATAATTGGTACCAGGATAAAGTTTGTTGACAAGGAAAGGAAACTACATTGAAATTGTGTTTATAATTAATTATATACTCTACAATTATTTGTCTTGTTTTCAATCTTTAGTTCGATTCTGGCTTGGTTGGTTGCAATTAAGTGTAGTGTTCTTTGTTTTTGTCCACTTTGACTGGAAAAAAAATTAAATGGAAAATACAGGTATACTGATAGTACAGATTAAAAAACTGATGCCAACCGTATGACTAAATACATCTTTTCTCTCCTGATTGTGAGCTGCCGTCTGCCGAGATGTAAATTGGTAGCATTATTATATTGGTAAGATAACATAACATATGTAAAATTGATGAAAGCAAAGGAATGTTGATGCTAGAGGTAAAAACTGATGCCATCTGTATGACTAAATACATCTTTCGTTTCCTGTTCGTGAGCTGCCGAGATGTAAATGGTATTGTTGTGTTGGTAAAATAACATATCATCAGTAAAACTGAAGAAAGGAAAGGAATATTGATGTTAGAGGTAAGCATTCTTTTACATGAAGTAAAATCATTCAGTGTTGGTCCGTACCAATACAATATGAGTAGATTGAAAATAATACATTGAGACAGAATCAACACTTTGTAAATGAAACAAAAACCTGATGGAAGTACAGGCAAATCTAAAACATGACATGCTCTACTGCACTACATTGTCAATAACTATATTCATCGAAATGGATAACTTAGCTGATGCAATAAAACATTTGAATTGTATGTCAGAGGAGAACATGTCATGATGTGAAGAGTCATATTTTGTAGTTTTATATATAAACAGTAGTATAATCTTGACCTGAATGTAAATATTGTTGTTACCGGGATCACCTAGATGTACATTGTAGACATTGTCATGATCTAAGTATTTATGAGGAATAAAAATACACCTGTAAGTTTCAATCTGTAATTGTATTCTAAGACACTAGGAACACATCATGTCTTGAACAGTATAGCGTGAAAAACAAAGTTTTAACCTGAGGCTTCTAAAGTTCCTGCCAATTTCATCGCAAATCATAATTTTAAACCCCTTTTATATCTCACTTAAAAACATATCGCTGCGCTTATAGTAATTATATCTTACTTGTTGGGCCACTGCAGGTACCGTAAAGCAATTAAAGATTCTGAAATGGGTGAAAAAACCAGGCCCTGACGGTTTCCCAGTAAGGATATTTCAGAATGACGGGCTAAAATTCAAGCATTTGTGACTCTCATATATTGCAGAATGTTATATGAATAATAAGTACCTTCTACATAGAAAATTGCACAGATTACGCCCATTTTCTAGAAAGTGGGTCAAAGAGACCCATAAACTGCTGACCAGTTTCTCGAGCATCTATCTGCAGTAGAGTTTTTGAGAATATTATATTCTCCAACACCATAAAATACTTATACGGCAAGAATTTAACTGCACTGAACCAACACAGACTTCACAAGAATAGATAGAGTGAATCAGAGTTTATTTTGTCATTGCTGGATGAAAGTTACTATTGCAGGATCACAAGTTGACCCTTTTTTTTAGATTTTCAGAAATCTTTCAACACTGTCTCACACAACCACCTCTCAACAAAGGGCCAAACATCATAAGCTGTGTCATAACAGATTTATAGCTAAATATGTGATCTCTTAAATAGGAGGTTGCAATATGTTGTTACAGGGGAAGAATCATCCACCTCATTGGTTGTGGCATTGTGATCCTGTCTGCCACCTGATGTAGGTTTAGTTGGTTCGAGTCATGATGGTGGAAGAAATTTTCATCATTGTCACCTGGTCAGTGGGGTAGGAGATGTGGTGGTGCACAATTCCTATCAGCAAATCATGCACCAAAGTCCTGCAGTAAGTACCAAGCATCTCCACAGTGTGTATGGAACGAGAGCATATGACACTGCTGTCAGATTGGGATGTTAAGCTTGATAGCCCACGACCAGCATCTTGCTTCCCCTTCTCTTCTCCCATCTTTTATTCTCATTCACAGCACACTGTTCAGAAAATAAATACATTGCGGCCCACCACCACCACCACCCACCACCACAAACACACACACACACACCACACACACAACACACACACACACACACACACACACACACACACACACACACACAATATGTAAATACACTTTCATCATTTGAGAAGGCAAGGGAAACAACCCCTGTTTAAATTTCCCAAACTAAAGAATCCAACAACGTAATGGTTGAGGATAAAAAAAAAAGGGGGAGAATCAACTACTTATTTAGATGGTGAATTGGGTGTTCTACAGAGAAGTGCAAGAGGATCACTTCTCTTTTTATTGATGAATGATCTTGGAGATATCATAGAAAAGAGTAATTGTTTTAATATATTTCAGGCCTTGTATATTTTCCATACAGATGTGTGCATGAAATATACATAATATAGATATTCACGCTTGCTAGTCATTTGAGGTCATCAGTAATCTAGCCTGTTAACTATGATACAGGAGACACCTGTTGGCATATGTTGGAAGCAAATCCCACAGTGAGATTTCTTACACATCCCCTTTTAATATAGTCTGTGGGGGCCGGAATATGTTATGTTCCTTTTTCTTCATCTTTGTCAGTCGCTCATGACCATTTTACCTAAGTGTACAGACTTTTGCGATGCTCCATAAATTGCTGTTATAAACAGTTTTCCTATACCCGTTCAGTCTGAGTTTAGTGGTGAAGCCAATATATACGATGTCTATCCGAAAATTATACAAACTTACTTCATATACCTAAAGTTGAGACGATCAACAAAGAATATTATCTTGAAATTATGACAAGATTGCGTGCCGCAATTAGAAGAAAACGGCATCAGCTTGGGTCAAGCGGCGACTGGTTTCTTCATCACGATAAAGCGCCAGGGCATGCATCGAACCTCGTGTGGCAACATTTGACAAAGCACAAAGGTACAGCTCCGTTAGCCTTCGTACAATCCTGATTTAGCTCCGTATAACTTTTTGCTATTCCCAAGATTGAACTTGACGCTCAAAGGACACCGATTCGACGACCGACACTCGAAACTAATATGACTAACGCTCTAAAGTCGATACCAAAAAACGAGTTCCAGGACTGCTTCAGAAAGTGGAAAGGCCGTTGGGGACGTATTCTTCAATCAAATAGGGACTACTTTGAAGGATACCACCAGTTCGATGACACAAAATATTACCAGCGGGGAAATATGAGGGAAGGATTGAGTATCTGGGGAGAGATTCATCATCGGTACAGATGCATTGACCCATTTGTCTGGCGACCAGTTCATTGATGCCTTCTTTAACAATCATGTTTATGTGGAGAAATACTACCACTTGAAACTCAGAATCTATTTCGGTCTTTATTTCGTCTTCTAATAACTAGGTTACTAATTGTACCTTTTTTCATGGTGTAGAAACAGAGAACGTAAAATTTGGTGTGCAAAGCGTGATATTTTAGTGCTGCCATGCTGTATGGTCACGTTGCCACAGATAAACTTTAATTATGTTTCTTCCCTTGTTACTGGTTTTTATGACTGTCTGCATATTCCTGGAAAAATTTCTTCTACCAAAATTTCGATTGCCGTTGGCTGTAATCACAAGGGTCTTCTTTCAGATTCCTTTGTCTCTTATTCTGCAAAGACATATTGACTGTGTGGACCTGTTTCATGGAAACAATATATCTTGATTCACGTTTTTACTTTCATCTGGACCACGGCCTGTGGGTGAGTGGTAATGCCTGAGCCTGGCTTTCGGGAGGACGTGGATTCAATAACCCATCGGGCCATCCAGAGTTCGATCTTCATGGTTTCCCAAAATTACTCTAGGTGAATGTCGTGATGGTTCCTTCAAAAACGTCATTGCCGAATTCCTTTGGTTCCTTGCCCCCAATCCTTTCCAGTCTCTTATGAGCTCGACGTCGACAAGGCGTAAAACCATCAGAAGAAATATCGACCTGCTGTTGATTTTCCGCGCAAAACAGTGCAGCAGCATGTTGGTGCGATGTGTGCATCCACTCCGCCTACACATCTATATATTCGGTATGCACTTTTGTGATACGGAACAACGAGTCTGTTGGTTCTTCGGTGACCACTATACCATTTTTACCAGATCAGGAATGGCATAATGTGAGCTAACTGCTAAATTCAGAGGAGTTGATTGGACGTAGGTTCTAGCAACAACTGCTACATTTCTTAGATTTGCTTGTATTTTAGGGAGACTTGAGACGATCTCTTCCTTTGCGACGTTTTGTCAAATCGGCGTTACTGAAATGATTCTTAGCATGTGAGTTTGCAACTGCCACATTATATAAATTACTTCCATCTGCATAATAATTCTTCAAGACTGTACCTGTTGTGTTAGCAGTGATCAACTCGCTTGTGATTCGACATGTCTGCTGCCGTTGAAGTAATTACTTAATTATCACTATCATCCTGTGTTACGAACATGTCGAAGAAACAACATACCTCCAATCAGATAAAAAACCTAATTCGACTATCATCAGACACCGACAGTATATAGCCGAGTTAATTAACTACTGTTGCACAATGTCAAATACTTCCTTAATCACTTAACCTACTTTCGCGCACGCAAACGTGTAGGCTGTAACACTTCTTTAACATAAGGTGTGTCGTGGTAAGTGCATACCAAAATTTATCAAGTTCAACTTTAACTGACCCTAAAAAATGGTTTTTGAAGCATGAAAAGTAGGTTCCTTTCAAATTAAGCAACAGAATTTTCTCCTTAAAACCAATGTGTTCAAAAGTTTTTATTTTAGTAAATTCGAATTTTCAGAGGGAATAATCGGAGGAAGAACCAAAGTACACTCCTGCCCCCGCGAAACGGTGTAAATGTGTACGTGGCCTTTATTTACCCCTAATTTCACTCTAGAGCAGCATAGGAGGTAACTGCAAAAATTCTGTTCAGTGATGATTCTTTTGGTCTTTGGATGGCTTGAAATGGATTTTTTTTTACAGAGTTATACACTTTTTCCTGTGGCAGATCAGAAGATGCGAAAAAAGGAAAAAAAGATTGACAAAAACCTATATTTAAATCATTAAAAATAAGAATTAAAGTTACAAATTCAACAGACATCGGTGTTACAATTAAATCTTTCATCTTTGGTTTTTCTTGAGTAGTTTTTCAAGAATGTCAGGTGGGAAAAATAGAGTAATCAAATTTATTATTCTTAATAATAATTGAAAATTTGGCAATTCCCGCTAGTATTGACTAATGTATTAACATGTTTTTATTATTTGTATCGTAATTATAAGAAATATGTAACGTATAATAATTATTCTGATATTCATTGTGCTTATTAATAATAAAAAAACAAAAAAATTAAGTATAAGGATTACTTCCATAGACACTTAATTCTTGGATGATACACATTACTAAGTGAGTAATTATTAATACCTAATTAATGAATACTCAAAAGGGGGAAGTGAATGCCACTCTGCACTTGTCCCCGGGGGCTTTATCTGCACTCACGCCAATAGGGAATTTTTGTGGGGCAAGTGCAGACCAGGGATTAATATCCAAAAAATAATATTTAAGGCAAATAACTGGACTATTTAATATCATAGGTATCAACTAAGCACGAAAAAGTCTTGACATCGCTTCAACTAAGGTGGAAGACGATGGATGCAACTCTCTTTACTTAACTCGACATCCAAGCGAAATCGCGTGGAGCCTTTGTAACTTTCAGTGAAGGTTATGCTAATTCTGGTTTATTAGAACAGCTTCTCATTAATGGCAGCACCAAAAGTTCAAATTAAAACCAGTTACAGTTAAAGTGCGCACTTGCCCCGACCCATCCGTATTTGACTGTAGCAGAGCAGCAACTACAAAATTTT
>CM061921.1:17052368-17161451 GCA_031002005.1 Vandiemenella viatica
GCGCCACGGAGGCGTGGTCATTGGCAATAAAAATCATATCCCCACCCGAATACACCCACTCCTCAATCATCCACCTCAACATGTCATCGTCACAGCATTCCTAAAATCCCTCACCGTCACCCTTCTCACCATATACTTCCGATCCCGTGTTCCACTCCCAATCAGTTTCATATCTTACATACATAATCACTACAACTCATTTATGATCATGGCAGACATCGATAACCATAGTCGCACTCAACATGAACTCCATCAAACCCTAGAACCCATGAGAGGTGACATCATTAACATCCCATCACCCACGCGAGCTGAATCAAACACAATCCCTGATACAATTATAGCCTCCCCATGTATCCTAACCCGCACCATCCCATTGGCAGCGAACACCACCCGGTCATGCATTCCATCCAATACAATGCCCCTAAGACCCCGTGCCCACCCAATCCTACATCCCACCGATAGATTCAGGACAACCTCAATACCAACTTGAATAACTACAGAAAATTCATCGATGACCAAAAAGACTCATACAAACCAAATAACTTCGACGCTGAAAGCCTACTTAAAGCCACCAAATACCTTCAACACACCATTATAGAGGCTACTGACGCTCACATCCCCCTGACTCCTATCACCACTCACAAACCATTACTACCAAGACGAACACTCCAACCCCTTCATCTCTCACGTCACCTCTTCCGTACTGATCAACGCACCCACGATCCATCCTCCACCGTCAGCTCCAACGAACAGTCCGTAACTATATAACTGCCCAAAAACGACGCACTTGGGGGGACACCTGCAACCAGCTAAATAAACAGTATATACAGAACTCCTCACAATACTGGTTCACCTTCTGAAGCATAACTGGTCTCAAACCAGCCACCACCTACCCCTTCCTCCACAATAACCTACCTGTACCCGATAACACACAAAAACCAAATCTCTTCGCAGACCAACTCCAAACCATCTATTTCACACCAAATGACAACCCGATTTGACTACGCGGACTCAGCCATAATCGAACAGCGTGCCGACCCCTAATTACTACCGCTCAAACCCGATTTCAACTACATCCAAACCATCAGCCGCACTGGGCTTAACACCCCCATCAGTGCTAACGATATCCTATCTGTCCTTCACACCAAGAAAAATACAGCTCCTGGCCCTGACTCCATCACATACAGGCACATCAAAGAAGCACCCAGCTTCTTCGATCAGCTCCTAGCCCACCTGTATACAAATACCCCATACTTCGGCATCTACCCTCCTAAATGGAAAGCCTCAAAAATCCTCATGTTTCCCAAACCAAATAAGCCATAATCAGATGCCAACTCATAGCAGCCCATCAGCCTCACCTCCGTCTTTAGCAAAACATTTGAAACCATACTATCAAAAAGAATCCACCAACATATATCATAACACTCACTCCTATCCCCAGGCCAGTGTGGTTTCTGCCAAAAACTATACCCCCAAGATCAACTGCTCAAACTACTATACCTCCTGACCACCCACATCAACACCCACCAATCCGCAATTCTCTTCCTGTGAGACATGGAAAAAGCTTTCGAGTGAGTATGGCATGTCGGACCCATTTTTAAACTGCATAACTTCGCCTTACCTATCACCTACATTCGTACAATAGCCTCCTCCCTCACACCTCGTTCGTGGCCATAAAAGTTGTTCTCCTGCATCCTCTCCCCTACTGAAAGTGTCCCCCGAAGGATACGTACTCTCGCCACTTCCTATACATCTTATACCCTTTCTTATATACTCATACCCGCACTACCTACATACGTCCTCAAATACGCCGATGACACCGCCTACCTAGCCATGTATCAATCACTACAATAATAGCCAAAAATCCATACACACAGAACTGGACAAATTTGTACAGTGGTGCAACCGCTAACACAATCCAAGTCATCATTTTCGGAAAGACAAGCAGTAGATACCGCCTCGCCGACTTCAAAATTACCATCTACAATCACCCCATCCAGCAACAACCCACTGTTAAATACCTAGGCATCATCCTCGACCAACATCTAACCTGGACACCCCACCTTAAAATGATCACCTCCAAAACAAATATCCGACTCAACCTTCTTAAACTACTCCTGGGGACTCCGCAGCAATGTTTATCATCAACACTTACAAAGCCTTCCTCCGCCTCATCCTCACCAATGGTCTCCTCTCTTGGTTATTCCCTCCCGACCGCTTCTACAATAGACCTTAAATTATAGAACGACAGGAACTGCGAATCACCTACTGTATCCAACTGCCATAACCCGCCACACCTATTTTACACCTGAATAAAATTTACCCACACCTTGATCCACTTAGAATCCCTCCACATAAAATATACAATAAATAGCCTCCACAACAACAGTCCTATAACTCTAAACTTAATCACCGAACCCCATCAACTCCCTACTTTCTACAAACAAGTACCACCCACACTCCTGCTCCTTAACATCCTTAGCCTAACCCAACACATAGACCGACCACCACCAATACCCGACCAAGAGAAACGATCCAAGTTTATACCCTACCCTTTAAACCGATTATCTGAAAACCATCATCTGTAAACCTGCTTGAAATGTTGTAAAAAATTAAAAATAACAGCATTCTGATTATGTAAAAAATTCGATTGTTATATGACATTGTAATATTTATATTTATGTTTTCATCAATTGTAAAATATGTATCTTTAGGCTGAAAAGCACAATTTGTGTGCTGATACCCCGACTTCCACCACCAGGGGAAGGAATGAAAACGATAATAAATATATATATGATTAAAGACGCAGTTCTGCCCAGGAAGAAGATCACAGAAGGGTAGTCGAAATGTAGGCTACACGAAACATGATGCGGCATCATTCGGACAGCCAAGAATCAACTGAGTACTGACCGCGGAAGCCTACGATTACACTGAATGAATGTTTTATTTCTCTTATCTATCACCCATCCTGACTATTAAGTAATACCTCACTCACTCACAATCATAAATACGACAAAAAATCAATTCACCAGATTAGATCAAGTAAAATGTTAACTTCCGCCCTACCTATACCCATCGCTGCCCTAACTTAAATTCAACTCTAGCTACGGCTCAGCCCCCCTCCCTTGCATACTTTAGAAACAGTGCTCCTCTGAATGTAAGTGTTCCTTGATAGGAGTATATATACTGGCAACAATACTTCAGATACGTATCTCAAATATATAATGGATTTGTTCACGGTGTAGCATCACACATCATAATATCACTGTTTACTACAGATAAATGCAATAAGACAGTCATCACTGCAACAAAGCCATATAAACCGAAATATTTAGATTTAGTCCTTATTCTTCTATACGGGCATTATCCAATATTTCACTGGCTTTTATTTATAAATGGTAATTAGAAAGATGCTGAGGAACAAATTTTAAATAAGAATACACAAGAAACCATATTTTTCCATAGTTTACGGTAACTGGCATGTAAAAACATAGTAGATGAACAAAATCGATCTTTTCGATATATACCCTACAGTAGCTGAAGAAGGAAACAAGAAAAAGATTAGGTGTTAGTGTAGGTTAATGTGTGAGTCCATTAACCAAGTCTTAACACATAACTTCCAACAACATCATTACCTTGAAGTCCAATTATTCATTGCTCTGTCACCTCGAGGCTCAGTTGGTCTCTGTCCCTAATGATCATCACATATAATAAGAGATATGTGAAACATTTTATTTTGTTTGGTTATGGCTTTACAGCTCATTGATAAAAAGATAATTGGTACCAGGATAAAGTTTGTTGACAAGGAAAGGAAACTACATTGAAATTGTGTTTATAATTAATTATATACTCTACAATTATTTGTCTTGTTTTCAATCTTTAGTTCGATTCTGGCTTGGTTGGTTGCAATTAAGTGTAGTGTTCTTTGTTTTTGTCCACTTTGACTGGAAAAAAAATTAAATGGAAAATACAGGTATACTGATAGTACAGATTAAAAAACTGATGCCAACCGTATGACTAAATACATCTTTTCTCTCCTGATTGTGAGCTGCCGTCTGCCGAGATGTAAATGGTAGCATTATTATATTGGTAAGATAACATAACATATGTAAAATTGATGAAAGCAAAGGAATGTTGATGCTAGAGGTAAAAACTGATGCCATCTGTATGACTAAATACATCTTTCGTTTCCTGTTCGTGAGCTGCCGAGATGTAAATGGTATTGTTGTGTTGGTAAAATAACATATCATCAGTAAAACTGAAGAAAGGAAAGGAATATTGATGTTAGAGGTAAGCATTCTTTTACATGAAGTAAAATCATTCAGTGTTGGTCCGTACCAATACAATATGAGTAGATTGAAAATAATACATTGAGACAGAATCAACACTTTGTAAATGAAACAAAAACCTGATGGAAGTACAGGCAAATCTAAAACATGACATGCTCTACTGCACTACATTGTCAATAACTATATTCATCGAAATGGATAACTTAGCTGATGCAATAAAACATTTGAATTGTATGTCAGAGGAGAACATGTCATGATGTGAAGAGTCATATTTTGTAGTTTTATATATAAACAGTAGTATAATCTTGACCTGAATGTAAATATTGTTGTTACCGGGATCACCTAGATGTACATTGTAGACATTGTCATGATCTAAGTATTATGAGGAATAAAAATACACCTGTAAGTTTTCAATCTGTAATTGTATTCTAAGACACTAGGAACACATCATGTCTTGAACAGTATAGCGTGAAAAACAAAGTTTTAACCTGAGGCTTCTAAAGTTCCTGCCAATTTCATCGCAAATCATAATTTTAAACCCCTTTTATATCTCACTTAAAAACATATCGCTGCGCTTATAGTAATTATATCTTACTTGTTGGGCCACTGCAGGTACCGTAAAGCAATTAAAGATTCTGAAATGGGTGAAAAAACCAGGCCCTGACGGTTTCCCAGTAAGGATATTTCAGAATGACGGGCTAAAATTCAAGCATTTGTGACTCTCATATATTGCAGAATGTTATATGAATAATAAGTACCTTCTACATAGAAAAATTGCACAGATTACGCCCATTTTCTAGAAAGTGGGTCAAAGAGACCCATAAACTGCTGACCAGTTTCTCGAGCATCTATCTGCAGTAGAGTTTTTGAGAATATTATATTCTCCAACACCATAAAATACTTATACGGCAAGAATTTAACTGCACTGAACCAACACAGACTTCACAAGAATAGATAGAGTGAATCAGAGTTTATTTTGTCATTGCTGGATGAAAGTTACTATTGCAGGATCACAAGTTGACCCTTTTTTTTAGATTTTCAGAAATCTTTCAACACTGTCTCACACAACCACCTCTCAACAAAGGGCCAAACATCATAAGCTGTGTCATAACAGATTTATAGCTAAATATGTGATCTCTTAAATAGGAGGTTGCAATATGTTGTTACAGGGGAAGAATCATCCACCTCATTGGTTGTGGCATTGTGATCCTGTCTGCCACCTGATGTAGGTTTAGTTGGTTCGAGTCATGATGGTGGAAGAAATTTTCATCATTGTCACCTGGTCAGTGGGGTAGGAGATGTGGTGGTGCACAATTCCTATCAGCAAATCATGCACCAAAGTCCTGCAGTAAGTACCAAGCATCTCCACAGTGTGTATGGAACGAGAGCATATGACACTGCTGTCAGATTGGGATGTTAAGCTTGATAGCCCACGACCAGCATCTTGCTTCCCCCTTCTCTTCTCCCATCTTTTATTCTCATTCACAGCACACTGTTCAGAAAATAAATACATTGCGGCCCACCACCACCTACCCACCCACCCACCCACAAACACACACACACACACACACACACACACACACACACACACACACACACACACACACACACACACACACAATATGTAAATACACTTTCATCATTTGAGAAGGCAAGGGAAACAACCCCTGTTTAAATTTCCCAAACTAAAGAATCCAACAACGTAATGGTTGAGGATAAAAATAAAAAGGGGGAGAATCAACTACTTATTTAGATGGTGAATTGGGTGTTCTACAGAGAAGTGCAAGAGGATCACTTCTCTTTTTTATTGATGAATGATCTTGGAGATATCATAGAAAAGAGTAATTGTTTTTAATAATTTCAGGCCTTGTATATTTTCCATACAGATGTGTGCATGAAATATACATAATATAGATATTCACGCTTGCTAGTCATTTGAGGTCATCAGTAATCTAGCCTGTTAACTATGATACAGGAGACACCTGTTGGCATATGTTGGAAGCAAATCCCACAGTGAGATTTCTTACACATCCCTCTTTTAATATAGTCTGTGGGGGCCGGAATATGTTATGTTCCTTTTTCTTCATCTTTGTCAGTCGCTCATGACCATTTTACCTAAGTGTACAGACTTTTGCGATGCTCCATAAATTGCTGTTATAAACAGTTTTCCTATACCCGTTCAGTCTGAGTTTAGTGGTGAAGCCAATATATACGATGTCTATCCGAAAATTATACAAACTTACTTCATATACCTAAAGTTGAGACGATCAACAAAGAATATTATCTTGAAATTATGACAAGATTGCGTGCCGCAATTAGAAGAAAACGGCATCAGCTTGGGTCAAGCGGCGACTGGTTTCTTCATCACGATAAAGCGCCAGGGCATGCATCGAACCTCGTGTGGCAACATTTGACAAAGCACAAAGGTACAGCTCCGTTAGCCTTCGTACAATCCTGATTTAGCTCCGTATAACTTTTTGCTATTCCCAAGATTGAACTTGACGCTCAAAGGACACCGATTCGACGACCGACACTCGAAACTAATATGACTAACGCTCTAAAGTCGATACCAAAAAACGAGTTCCAGGACTGCTTCAGAAAGTGGAAAGGCCGTTGGGGACGTATTCTTCAATCAAATAGGGACTACTTTGAAGGATACCACCAGTTCGATGACACAAAATATTACCAGCGGGGAAATATGAGGGAAGGATTGAGTATCTGGGGAGAGATTCATCATCGGTACAGATGCATTGACCCATTTGTCTGGCGACCAGTTCATTGATGCCTTCTTTAACAATCATGTTTATGTGGAGAAATACTACCACTTGAAACTCAGAATCTATTTCGGTCTTTATTTCGTCATCTAATAACTAGGTTACTAATTGTACCTTTTTTCATGGTGTAGAAACAGAGAACGTAAAATTTGGTGTGCAAAGCGTGATATTTTAGTGCTGCCATGCTGTATGGTCACGTTGCCACAGATAAACTTTAATTATGTTTCTTCCCTTGTTACTGGTTTTTATGACTGTCTGCATATTCCTGGAAAAATTTCTTCTACCAAAATTTCGATTGCCGTTGGCTGTAATCACAAGGGTCTTCTTTCAGATTCCTTTGTCTCTTATTCTGCAAAGACATATTGACTGTGTGGACCTGTTTCATGGAAACAATATATCTTGATTCACGTTTTTACTTTCATCTGGACCACGGCCTGTGGGTGAGTGGTAATGCCTGAGCCTGGCTTTCGGGAGGACGTGGATTCAATAACCCATCGGGCCATCCAGAGTTCGATCTTCATGGTTTCCCAAAATTACTCTAGGTGAATGTCGTGATGGTTCCTTCAAAAACGTCATTGCCGAATTCCTTTGGTTCCTTGCCCCCAATCCTTTCCAGTCTCTTATGAGCTCGACGTCGACAAGGCGTAAAACCATCAGAAGAATTATCGACCTGCTGTTGATTTTCCGCGCATAACAGTGCAGCAGCATGTTGGTGCGATGTGTGCATCCACTCCGCCTACACATCTATATATTCGGTATGCACTTTTGTGATACGGAACAACGAGTCTGTTGGTTCTTCGGTGACCACTATACCATTTTTACCAGATCAGGAATGGCATAATGTGAGCTAACTGCTAAATTCAGAGGAGTTGATTGGACGTAGGTTCTAGCAACAACTGCTACATTTCTTAGATTTGCTTGTATTTTAGGGAGACTTGAGACGATCTCTTCCTTTGCGACGTTTTGTCAAATCGGCGTTACTGAAATGATTCTTAGCATGTGAGTTTGCAACTGCCACATTATATAAATTACTTCCATCTGCATAATAATTCTTCAAGACTGTACCTGTTGTGTTAGCAGTGATCAACTCGCTTGTGATTCGACATGTCTGCTGCCGTTGAAGTAATTACTTAATTATCACTATCATCCTGTGTTACGAACATGTCGAAGAAACAACATACCTCCAATCAGATAAAAAACCTAATTCGACTATCATCAGACACCGACAGTATATAGCCGAGTTAATTAACTACTGTTGCACAATGTCAAATACTTCCTTAATCACTTAACCTACTTTCGCGCACGCAACGTGTAGGCTGTAACACTTCTTTAACATAAGGTGTGTCGTGGTAAGTGCATACCAAAATTTATCAAGTTCAACTTTAACTGACCCTAAAAAATGGTTTTTGAAGCATGAAAAGTAGGTTCCTTTCAAATTAAGCAACAGAATTTTCTCCTTAAAACCAATGTCTTCAAAAGTTTTTATTTTAGTAAATTCGAATTTTCAGAGGGAATAATCGGAGGAAGAACCAAAGTACACTCCTGCCCCCGCGAAACGGTGTAAATGTGTACGTGGCCTTTATTTACCCCTAATTTCACTCTAGAGCAGCATAGGAGGTAACTGCAAAAATTCTGTTCAGTGATGAATTCTTTTGGTCTTTGGATGGCTTGAAATGGATTTTTTTTTACAGAGTTATACACTTTTTCCTGTGGCAGATCAGAAGATGCGAAAAAAGGAAAAAAGATTGACAAAAACCTATATTTAAATCATTAAAAATAAGAATTAAAGTTACAAATTCAACAGACATCGGTGTTACAATTAAATCTTTCATCTTTGGTTTTTCTTGAGTAGTTTTTCACCTTTTGTGATGAGAATGTCAGGTGGGAAAAATAGAGTAATCAAATTTATTATTCTTAATAATAATTGAAAATTTGGCAATTCCCGCTAGTATTGACTAATGTATTAACATGTTTTTATTATTTGTATCGTAATTATAAGAAATATGTAACGTATAATAATTATTCTGATATTCATTGTGCTTATTAATAATAAAAAAACAAAAAAATTAAGTATAAGGATTACTTCCATAGACACTTAATTCTTGGATGATACACATTACTAAGTGAGTAATTATTAATACCTAATTAATGAATACTCAAAAAGGGGGAAGTGAATGCCACTCTGCACTTGCCCCGGGGGCTTTATCTGCACTCACGCCAATAGGGAATTTTGTGGGGCAAGTGCAGACCAGGGATTAATATCCAAAAAATAATATTTAAGGCAAATAACTGGACTATTTAATATCATAGGTATCAACTAAGCACGAAAAAGTCTTGACATCGCTTCAACTAAGGTGGAAGACGATGGATGCAACTCTCTTTACTTAACTCGAATCCAAGCGAAATCGCGTGGAGCCTTTGTAACTTTCAGTGAAGGTTATGCTAATTCTGGTTTATTAGAACAGCTTCTCATTAATGGCAGCACCAAAAGTTCAATTTAAAACCAGTTACAGTTAAAGTGCGCACTTGCCCCGACCCATCCGTATTTGACTGTAGCAGAGCAGCAACTACAAATTTTCTTCACAATGCCAATAAAAATCGTTAAAAATTAACGTTTTTGTGGACATTACTGAGTCAACAACCAGTTAATAATTAGACAAGATATCAAAGGATGGCATATACAAGTGGTTGTATTATTCTCGCAATAACAACCGAATAGTAATTGCAATTTACTTGCGCTATGGTATAAAGATTATTTCATTTTTAAATCCTTTCAATAAAAGAGTTACATTCAAAAGCAGTATGAGTAATAATTTCAGTTGTCTGTAAAAGAAGCAAAAATAAAAATTCAATTTGTCTCACATTTCTTAGTGAGGAGATTATCAACACTGCGATGACAGTAAAAAATTGCCGCTTGTCAGCATGGTGCGATACATTTCCGTTTCAAAGAAGAATTTAGTTACATTTATTATGTTACAGTTTTGAACTCATATCGTTTAATGGAAGAATACCTCGAAAACCTAATTGCAATTCCGGTTTCCAAAATGCTGGTGGATGTCTGTGTGCTGGGGAATATTGGTGTGTGTGCTATTGCTCGTGTGTGGTTGCGTGAGTTGAGGTCTTTGGCGGGGCAAATTATTATGCCTGTGTGGTTATACAAGTGTGTGTGTGTGTACCATTGTGTATTGTTGCCATATAGCCGGGAAATCTGGGAATGTCCCAGAATTTTGTGTCCATTCCCGTGTCCAGTAATTATGCGTTACTGACCAGGAATTCGTGTATACTAGTTTTTTTTCTCAAACTTAAGATCACACAGTGGCCAAGAAAAGGTAGAGCGCGGGAGGTGGCGCGGCGGGCCGAGCGGCTGGCCGCCCGCACCCCGCGCTCCACCCTAACGACGACGCGGCGCCCGTTTCCTCCTTCACTCCCTTTGCTCTTGTCATGTGAGTTTTGTTTTGGATCAGTATTCATCAATATGGACCTATCAACGAGTAAAAAGTGATTCACGGTTTTTAATAATTGGTCAAATGATCTTGATTTTAAAGACTGGATAAAAAAAAAAGAGTTTATTGCTGTTTGTAAAACATGTAACTCGGGTATCGCAATTGTATGAAGGTCGCCACGTTGGCAGTAAGTAATTACTTATTGATTTTGTTTTAAATACGAGTCCGTGGAGTTGTAGCGTGGATGGATGAAGAAAATAATAACAAGTAAGTAAAAGTATGTTTATTGATTTTGTGCACATTATCACAACAATGGTATCATAGTTTGAATTGCGTTGTTGCAAGCTCACGCCAATAGTACTAAGCATAAAAAGGTGGTGTCAGCCAAGAAGACATAAAGATGTATTGAGAACGTTTTCACAAAAAAAGATACAAAGGAACAAATTTCGATCGTAAATGCGGAAGTAGCATTAATTTACCATAATTTTAAACTTAATTTGAGTTCGTGATTTTCAGGTAATAGTATTTGAAGTAGTAGACCTGATGGAGACAGTAGAGCCAGCTGTCGAAACGTTGTCTTTTTACGACACTATCTGACTGAACTCCTGTGAAGATTTCATCTTAGGTTTAATAGTTAGCTGAATCAAGATATCAGACTAAGGAACAACACTGCCATTTGTTATAAAATTTTATAAATCGGCTCTGAAAATCGAGTGTAAATCAGTAACAAGATGGTAGACAGAAACGTCAGTGTTTACAAGGCGTTTTATACCGCTTTACCTGTACACCACTTACCTTCTGTCTCTAGGATTAATTATCCATTCACTATGTTCTGACTGAATGCTTCAAGACATCGTATTATTTAAACTTCTGAAAGAAACAGTCATTCAGAGAGAGGCATAATAAGTTATGCACGCTAAGTTCGAATAATATACACAAAAATTATTTTTTCTTTAAATACAAGTATTTTTTTGCTATCTGTTATCTCCTAGGAAATCACGCCTGTGAAGTAAATAGGACCTAGGGCAGTTAAATTTTTGTAATTTAAGACATCGAAAAGAAACTATAACGAAAAATCCTGTAGTGAAATCAAAGGTTTAGCTTATGAAACTTACATATTTCTTCGGGATGGGATCGAGGACAAGCGAGCGAGAAAAATTAAGCAACATTAAGAAAGCAACGACCGGCGAAGTAGAGTATGAGACAGTGATTCGGCAGTTGTCAAGCGCCGAAAGGAAAATGCAAGCTGGCCCTATGACCGCATGTAGAACGTTCATGTTAGGGTTTGACCTCTCCAGAAAGCTGGAGCTGAGTGGGGGTTATCCTAGTTAAACCCTCAGCACATCTAGCTCGATGTCTGTCTGATTGTCTCATTGTATTAAGTAGCACTGAAGCAGCCGTGAGTTGGCGCGAGAAGCTACCGGGCTCCGCCTCGGAACGGTCGGTGTTGCAGATCAGACAGCTCTCCTACACATTTTTTCCATCTTCGCTGTATTTCCTGAGCCTCCCTAACTAACATTCCATCCTTGTTTTCAACTTCTAGCCCGATTGACTTCTTTTTCCTTGAAAGCATACCTGCACAGCCTCCTTGTACATCAAATCAAATTTTCCCTCTCTTTCTAATTGTGCAATCTCATCACACTTACTTCTCATACAGTTCTCTCTTGATTTCTCAACTTCTCTTTTCAATTCATTATTTAATTTTCTGTATTTCCTTCTTTCCTCTTCATTGTTTGTGTTTTTCACTTTCTTCTCAGTTCCATCTTATGTAGCATTGCTTCAGTCACCGATTCCTTCTTTTATTCTACTGCTTTTCTTAAATCTTATTACTTCTGCAGAAACCGAGCGTGGTGATGTAACGGTTAGCGTTCTCGCCTCGCATTCGGGAGGACACCGGTTCGAATCCCCGTCCGGGCATCCAGATTTGGGTTTTCCATGGTTTCCAAAATCACTCCAGGCAAATGCCGTGATGCTTCCTTCAAAAAGGCATGGCCAAATTCCTTCCCATTCCTTGCCCCCCATCCTTTCCCGTCTCTAAAGACCTAGCTGTTAAGAGACGTTAACCAGTTAAAAAAATCAAAAAAAATCTGCAGAAGCCCTTTTCAGACTCTCTTTCGTCCTTATCCATTTTTTATCCACTCCTTCTTTTAAATTTCCTCTATTCCATTCGTTTATATTTTTATATTTTTCGGCCTTGTCGTTCCTCTTTAAGAGCCTCAGTATTGGCGCTTGGTAGAGGGTATCTCCTTATCCCGGGAGCTACTCGACTGGCTTCTTACCGTTCTAAATGCAAGTGCTAGTTTTAGCCCACCCAGGCAATTTTATTTACCCTGTACCACCCATTATGATCAGAATTAACATCAGCTCCTCGGTAAGTTTTTTTTATTTTTCAACCAATTCTTATACCTGTATTAGTATATAGTCAATCTGCCTTCTTTTTCCCTCAAAGGGTCCAAGTATATCTTCTTCTCTTATGGTTTCCAAAAACAGGATTACCCACCACTATTCCATTTTCCTTAAAGAAGCTTACCAGCCTCTCTCCTGGTTCATTTCACATCCCAAGTCCATACTTGCCAGTCGTTCTGTCATCCTTTCCCTCTCCAACCACTGCATTCCAATCCTCCATCACCATAAAACAAGCATTTCTCTTTTCCTTATCTGTAATTTCCTCCAGTATATTATAGCACCCCTCCACTTCCTCATCTAGGCGTTGGCCTGTAGGCATGTATACTTGAATCAAAATTATCAAAATTATATCCTTCTTTTCTCCGCTTGGTATCACAAACAAAATTTTACCGTTTAAAATTTCCACCTTAATTATTTTACTCTCCACAGCTTTACTGATTACAATGGTTACTTCTAAATTCCCACTCCTCTCCTTCCCCAAATAATAACATTGATACTTTTAACTTTGAAACTCTTCATTTCCTCTCCCCACCCCCCAGTCTAACATCACATATCCTTAAAATATCCAACTGATTTATCTTCATGCCTTGTTTCAATTTCTCTAATTTTCCCGCTTGCGGAAGAGTTCTAGCATTCCATGCTCCTATTCTTATTCTCTCCCTTCTCCGCATCCCACTCCAAAGCTTCAATGTCTTTCCCTCCCGAAGATCCTAACGAGGGGGTATTGCTACGAAACATTTTACTTGAAGCAACATATCCGTGTTCTTTCTAGGGAATTCTTTAGGATCTTTAATGTGGTGGTTTCCCGTTGCCTTCCACATTCTCATGCCGTTGACCTTCTACAGGTTCCTCCGCCTTTAGGGATGGTTTCTCCTCACTAGGGCAAGAGATTACCCTGGTTCTTTACCCGCTCATGTACCCTACAAGAGGCCTTTGGCCCTTGGTAGAGGGTATCTCCTTATCCCGGGAGCTACTCGACTGGCTTCTTACCGTTCTAAATGCAAGTGCTAGTTTTGGCCCACCCAGGCAATTTTATTTAGCCTTTACCACCCATATCTGGGAGGTATTCCCCGATCTGCCACCTGGGAAACTCAGCACAGCAGCTGTGTTCGTATTCGTGTGTACTTTCGACCGCATTTCACTGTATATTGTGCTGGTGTATGCGAGTACTGTCTTGCACGTTCTGCGAGGTAAAGGCATTTAGCCTGATTTCTATTCTTTGGGGATTCCTCCCACTCTCCCATTCGAGGCTGATAAGGTTAAACCGCCACACGGCCCACTCTCTGTGTGGAACCCCATGGCGTGTGTTTATGGTTGTCTGTGGCCCTGGATACCCTTGCGGTGATAACTATGGGACTGAGCAACACTCCCGTTAAGGCACTCCCGCTAAGTTACCACAGCAGAGGGACATGTAAACAGCGACGGGCGCTCTTCGCGGACTTGCGGCATACATAGCGACCGACTCTCCACGTTTACCTTTACCTGAGGCAACGGAGCAACAGGCCAATACGGAAGCATCCTTTGGCTACTGAGGCCCATATCTCAATTCTTAAGACGACTTCGCTGATTTGGACACCTAAACAACACCCTTCAAGCGCATTGCAGCCTGCCCCTCCACCGGAAAAACCCACATGAGAAATATGGGTAAAGCCTCTAAGAAGATGCGGCCAGCGCTGCTCGTGAAATCATCAACCAAAAAGAAAAAGGAGACAACAACAACCCTGATAGACTCTGCATAAGGCCAAGCAACTTTTACCCACTTGCTTTCTACCTCGGACACGGCTGGCATCTCTGAGCCGTCCGCCGCAGATTCAGAGATACAGCAACACCACCCACAACACTCCCACCAACAAAATGAAGAGGGTTTTGCGTTTCCACGATGCTCAGCCAAAACACCATCCCCAACTCACAATGCTGCAATGGTGGAAGAATCCAACAAATTCCAGCCACTTCGGAGCAAACCAGCACCTACAATCGCAACTGCAACTGATCGGAGGTCTGCACACATCTCACCGAACGTAATTCAGTGTGAAGAAAACTGTAAGACGCTACACGACAGAATCGATGCTGTCGTGAAATTCCTTTCACCGCCAAGACAGTCAGAGGTGATAAGATCAAATTTACTTTTACTACCACTGAGGACTCCTTGACTGCTATATGAATGCTTCAGAAAAGCGGGATTACGTATTGCACCTTCATTATTGGGGCAGTCCCACTCTTGAAGGCGGTATTCAGGGCCATCTCATGAACCCTGCGCACAGAAGATCCGCAGGAAAAACTTACAAGGGTAAGATTTGCTGTACAGATCGTGGCCCAACTCCGCCGACCCGGAAGTAACAAGCCTACGCCATAATTCAAGGGGGTACTGGTGGATATCCCTGGAAACAGGACAATCTGTGGGGTCGACAGGATCTGCCACCTCAAGGTTCAAACAGAGAAGCTACGGGCAACGTCTGGACCAGCACAAAGTTTCAATTGTCAGCGCTAAGGGCGCGTGGCAAAGAACTACAAAATGCCTCCTGTTTGCGTGAAGTGTGCTGGACCGCATGACTCTACACCTGCAGTAGATCAGGAGCAAGCAACAGTTCGAGAAGTCTCCTAAGTAGACGTCAAGTAAGACACATCTCAAGGACAAGTCGCAACTGAACAAGAAATCCAAAACAAGAAGACGACAACCAGGTAAATCACAAGACGATAAGAAATCGTAGGTAGACAACTGCGAAAATCAAGCCTCCACAGCCACAAATACCGCTGGTTGCTCTGCTGTGGAAATTGCAAATTCGATAACGCTAGAAGAAGTACTCACAAAGCCGTACTCAACAACCAAACAGAGAGGAACTACTTGTACTAACCAGAGAAGTAATCAGGATGCTACCGAAGACAAGGTAAACACCATCTTCAAGGGGCTCACCTGCAGGTTGGAGTCCCTTCATGAATGTGATGTTCACTTTCACTGGGCAGCTCGAAGTCTGATAGCTGCAATGACGAAAGCTCTGGCTGCACCAAAATGCGCACACTGCAGCCACGACGGATAGACGGCGCACAATACATTCTGTAACGTTCTGTATATAGAATGCTAACAGCATATATGTACAACTGCACAAATTCAGGAAATTCCTCCTCGAGTAATCAGTTGATGTGTGTCTAGTGTCCTACTGTGGAGGAGGGATCGCAGTATACATCAAAAGCAACATCCGTCTTTATGAAATCACATTACCAACCCTGCAGCGGTTAGAAGCTGTCGGCAGAGAGGAAGTGACTGCATATGGTAAATTAACAATAATAGCTGAGTACCGACCCCCTCATATGATGCTGGAGGAAACCGACATCACGGCTCTAGCTTCCATCTGAGGCAAAATGCCAAACATCCTGACTGGAACAGCAGGGTCGCTAATCAGGCGGGAATGTAATTACAAACGATAGCCAATAGATTTCTTATACCAATATCTTTCCACGCATTACCAATATACGCCTTGCTCACTCCCATGACTCTCTTCACCCTCCTCCTGCCTTCCAATGAATCCCATTCCAGCTCTCCACTCTCTCCAACAAGTGAAGGATTTTTAAACCTTTTCTTACTACCTGTCCAATGTGTCCTGCGCGGTTGAGCTTGTTATAAAATATTATGCCAAGATATTTACATTTCAAGTATTCAACAAGCAACTCTTCCCCCATCTTATAATCAACTTTTAGTTTTTTTATCTTTGTGCCTAATAAGATTTCTTTGTATTTATCTTCATCCTATGTTACCAACCCAGCTAGATATCCTGTCCAAGTCACCCTGCAGCTGTTAACAGTCCTCTACCCGACCGTTTTCATCCTATTATATAGCATTATGTCATCTACAAAGAACTTAATTTCTGATAGTAAATCATCAACACATTCATTCATTCGAATAATGAATAGCAATGGTCCGAATACACTACCCTGTAGCACTCCCATTTTCACTTCCACTTCTTTTGATACTGCATTGCCTAACCTAACTTTTTGCTTTCTAACTTTTAAAGATTCTTCTATCCAGCTACTTACTTTTTCATCCAGTCAAATAGTTTTCACCTTATTTACCACCATTTTGTAACCCACTCTGTCAAAAGTCTGTAATTTTATTAAAAAGAATGCAATAATGAAGCTAGTTTTTAATCTGTATAGATAAATGTGTAATCTAACGCGAAAGTCTTTCAGAATCGCCATAATGAATGGTACGTGAGCGAGCTTGGGCCCAGGGTAAGGTAAGAAAACGTGCCAGACTTCTGCGGGTAGGGTAGATAAAAGATCTGTTGAAAGGCATAAGCTTTTAACGGCAGCGCTTGGATGAGAATAATATGTTCGGCGACTTGTTCTGAATTGGTAAAGCAAGATATAAAGGACACGTTGTGTCAATTTGTTTATTGTATTCATATAATATGTAATTCAGTGTAACATTTAACCCCATAAGGACATGAAAAAAGAGAACAAAAGACTTTGATAATCAAAGAAAGACACAGCCAAGAGTATCTGTGCAACTATTGCCAAACATCTGTGTATTCATATTTCAGACATTCTAACATTTTTTCTATTGCAAAGCCATAACATATGATTGCTTTGTATTAACCTGTATCTCGATTTGTTGTAATTTTGTATTGTATCAGAATTTTATTCAGTAAAGTCTGTATTGAAGTGAGGTTGCTTTGTTGAAGCTTTAATAAGGCACTGTATCCAACTGCACATCATGTAACCATACTGGCCCTTGTAGTGTACATTGTAATCCAATAAGTACCATTGTAAAGGCACAGTACACGATTTCTTGTGAGCTAGGCACTCTTGGATTAAAATAAATTCTTCTAATATAATAAGCAAATTTCCTCATTAAGGAGTCGCGTGTCGTGCGCTATGTCACAGTTTCTAACAATATCGGTTTAGGATGAAGCAATGCTGAGGCAATCATGGCGTTAGTAGGTGAAGTGAGAGCTGGCATTCGATTTCAAGCACAAGGGTGTAAGAAGATTTTCTTTCTTTGGTTAGGGTGTCAGGGATTGGAATGAGTTACCAAGAGAAATGTTGAATACATTACTAAAAACACTAAAATAATTTAAAGATGGAATTTGTAGAGAGAAAAAGTAGGCAGGAAAGGGGATTTCAACTCCATGGCAATTAAATTAAATTAAATTGAAATTGCATATATAAAAGAGGCCGTCGGGTATTCCGTCGGTCGGTCCTCGTAAGCAAGTTATTCGTCGCTAGCGAAACACCAATGAGAGCAAGTGACATCAGTCCTTCATAAAAGTCAACTTTACTCCCATCTATTTAGCATCTATCGACACCCTGTGCGTCGTTTACATAGGATTTTAAGTCAATCCATGTCTAAGTTCTGATGACTAATCCATAAAACAAGTAATATGTGTAGTGAAAAATGGATTTAACAAAGCAGCAGTACTAAATTACTGAAAATAGTTGTGAGGATGCTGGGAAAGTTTTTCGACCACTGGCAGGTACTCAAAAACTGAAAGTACAATTTTGTACAGAAAAATACATTTAATATCATATAATTGAGAAAGGTGATTTAGGAATGAAGTATTTCTCCGCGTTGCGTTTGAATGTTATGCTTTAGAGGACAAATTTCAGAAAATTATGTGCCATAGAAACAATTGATTTTAGAAGCAAACATTTATTTTACAGGAACAGTATTAGAAGAGGAAGTATACACATAATTCGACAGTGAATTAGTATAAAGCATTCGTCGTGACAATCTACAAATGCCAGACATTGTAATTGGTGAGTATCGTTCCCTTACGTAAATTAATGACATGTTTTGGAAAGCATTACTTATTTGTTAGATGACTCATGTACTTCTAGCACTTACATAATGAAGCAGATTGTATAGATGTAGTCTGAGTAGTTTTATTTTCTTATGCTTAAACTCTAATGTCATAATTTATTGATAATCATTTAAGATTACATCGTAAACAGTATTAAGATTCGCAGTATTTTGAACATGGAAAATATTAAGAAGAAACTATTATCAAAGTAGTCTTCGCAGATATGTATTGAAGATTTTATAAATACGAGTAAAGGTGATGAGTTCCTTCATACCCGTTTCAGTCACTTTTATCACCTGTCTACCTTGTTTGGAACGTAAATAAACATATCTTTGAAGTTTCAATAGATGCATCACACGTCACATGTAAACTTTAGTACTCATTTTATCAACAAAGTTATCAACCTGTTGTTTTATTTACTACTGCACGTACACAGAACTGACTTCACAGCAGAAAAAATATAAGAAACGGTCGTTTTGTGGTCAATACTGTAATTATTCTCATTTCTGTAGATGTAAAATGGAGAAAGGGGGAGTTGCCATTTTTGTTAAAAGTAATATTCAATGAAACAGTGTAGGTGTAAGTAAGTATTGTATACTTGTAGAACAATACTTTGAATGCAGAGTTACAAAACTGGAATATGTTAAGGAAGAGCTCATAGTAACAGCAATTTACAGGGCCCCCTCAGGAAAATTTAGACTGTTTTTATCTCAGTTAGAGTCTTTGCTACTATGTTTCACAAATAACAAACAAATAGTTATGTGTGGAGATTTTAATGTTTAATTTCTTAATTATAGGAATGAGCGGCAAGATATGGATGTTTTGATGTTGTCTTTTAACTTAACGGCACTTGTAAATTTCCCTACAAGAATACAAAATAATAGCAGGACTGCAGTTGATAATGTTTTATGGATATTTCTCAATACAGTAATTAAAACATAATCGCAGTAGAAAATAGTATCTCAGTTCATAATGCCCAGCTGTCATATATCAAGTCCAGAAACAGTGTTAAACAGATAAAGAAAAGCTGGGTATAAGGAAGAAATATTAATGAAAACAATATAAATCATTTCATAGATTCCTTAAATAATGGTCAGAAGTGTACACTGCACAGAGTGTTAATGCAAAATTTGATTCCTTTCATAATATATTTCTAACACATTTCGAAGAAAGTTACAAAAAAAATAAAATAAAAAAAGGAAAGTTGTTAATACTCCAAACAGTGAATTGGATAAGGGATGGATAAAAAAGGATATTAGAGTATATAGTAAAACAAAAGGGGACCTTTACTTGATAGTAAGAGAATCAGAGAATTATACACTGAAAGCTCATTATAAACTTTAGTCTAAAATACTAAGAAATGAAATAAAAAAGGCCAAGAACAGATATATATCAGAGAAATAGAGAATTCAGACACTAATATGAAAACTAAATGGAATATAATAAAAATTGAAACAGAAAAATCTGTAAATCACTCTAATGACATAAAAATGGATCAATGTATAGTGAAGTAGGGGAAGTTTTTGAAATATTTTACAAACATTTTACTTCAGTTGTAGGGAAATTAGGAATAGAAAAGAAATGCACACATAGTGCTCTAAGGCTTCTTCAGAATGCTTTACCAAATAGATTTGTGGAGATGCAATTACAACCAGTAACAGTCTCAGAAATAAATAAACTAATGAAACAATTAAAACCTAAAAATTCTTCCAGCTGTGACAATATTTCAAATAAATTACTGAAAAGATGTTCATATTTTATGAATCGGGTACTTGCCCACATTTGTAATTAATCCATAATGCAAGGTGTGGATCCAAATAGAATAAATATGCAGTTGTGAAACCATTGTTTAAAAAGAAGAAGCAACATGTGTAGATAACTATCGTCCCATTTCATTAGTTTCAGGATTCTCAAAGATTTTTGAAAAAGTCATATACTAGAGAGTAATAAAACATGTTATATAAAATAATATCCACACTAAATAACAATTTGTGTTCCATCTATAGAAATGGCTAGATATTAATTTTTAAATAACACATTTGAGGAACTGAATAATAAAATGAGCCCTGTAGGATTATTTTGTAATCTTTCAAAAGCATTTGACTGTTTAAATCATGAATGAATTTTGAAAAAAATGAAATACTATGGTATTTATGAAACCGCAGGCAAATGGTTTATATCAAACATGAAAAGTCGAATGAAAATTTTTTCCATTTTTGATTCTAATATAAGTAAAGATGCTTCATCAGATTGGGAGAAAATGAAACATGGAATTCCAAATGCTCTGTCTTAGGACCCCTCTTCTTTTTGTTATGCATCAATGACCTTCCTGGAAAATTATCTGACAAATTTAAGAGTATTTTATTTGCAGATGACACTAACAATGACTGTGAGAAAAACACGACACAATAATCTAGAATTTTGTCCTATCCCAACTAGGAATCCTAAGGTATTGCACTGGCTGAGATATTGAAGACACAGGTTCAATTCTAGGACAAGGAGCGTCTCTTGCCAAAGGATCGTTGAAATATGTAGGCTTATATAGCAACTAACATCAAAACTTGATATATCGAGTCCCACTCAGCAGGATATTAATGTTAGACTGTTCAAAGTACAGTTTTACAATAGAATAGAAAAGTAATGAAACACAAGATTCAAGGGTTAGGAAAGGTGTTCAGTCTGCCAGTAAAGGCCCCTGCCAGGCAGACCTCACACACAACGCGCCTGCACGCCGGGATACATACACGACTCCAAACAGGCCCAGAGGCATCAAAACAAACCAGGAAAATAAATAGAATCATCTAGAGGCTAAGTGGGACCTTTTCTTACAGAGGTCGCCGTACTACCACACAACGGAATTCCTGCGCCAGGCCGCCTATATAAGCGTAGCCGACAGCTCCACCGGCAGTTCCGGCCTGACCGCGGAACCAGCGTCAACTACAGAAGACCACCGGAAGTTCGCGAGAAGTAGAAGCTGTCTCTCTACCCCGGATCAGGACCAGGCTAAAATTCTCGACGGTCATCTGATAACTGTACCCACATTTGTTTATGGTTTACCAGTTGTTTTGTGTACAGAGTAATAACCTCAAGGAACCATTAAGTGTAGTTCACTTCAAAAGGAGAGTATACAAGCTACTTCCACAAGTCAGGATCCAACAGCTAACAGCAATGACGATACCTGAGCCAGCTCGCACGGCGATGGTACTGCGCGCATGTGACTGCAAGCGGCGTCGATGGCAGACTGGACATCGGCTGGCTACTGTGGCTGGATTTTTTAATCAGCCCGAACATAGACTCCTTGTGGACACATGTAGCGTTCGTTGCTGTGCTCAGCAACGCTTCCTTATAAGGTCAGGTATTTTGAAAGAGACTTTGACCCCTTGGTTCCCCGGATTCAAGGATAATTCAAATCACACGTGGTTCGACCACAAAGTCTCTCTGAAGTTACATAAAGGCTTCTCTGTTTTTCAAGAATCAGCTGCTATTTGATAATTAGTGTGAGTGTAGGCGGCTCGGAATAATGAGTCCTTGGTCTGGCTCATGACATCCGGGTCAGCTATACGCGTCTCCCACGACCTCACCTATTGCTTATGCAATGCTTTTGCTTTAATACAATTTACTAAATTGTTATTGAATTTAAATTTTTAAAGAATATAAAATAGGTATATAACACCTCCCTTAATCCAGGAAAATTGATGCAACCTATCTCGTAGCAGCAATTTTGTTGCTGTGGACCTGTCTTTCTTACCATCTTTATGAACACACTTTTATCAAAACATTTATAAAACAGTACTATATTCTTACTACTATCATTAGTCAACCTTTTTTTTATAATTCTCTTATTTTATGTTACATTCCTTCATATATCTAAATTATACAATTGTCTTAATTCTAAAACATTCTTAGAGATATTTCAGTGATTACATAGTTTGCACAACTCAGTTAATTATTTTGATTATATTAATTAAGAAGTCATCAATTCCTTTGAAAGCTACTCATTTAAAATACATTAAAAATAATCATTTCCATTACAATATTACAACACAAATATCAGTTTATCTTTTATCACATTGTTTAGCTAGTCTTTCCTTCCTTTGGAACTCCCGCAATGGCAATGCTTTCATCACTAATTTTATTTCCTCTAGTGTAAATTATTCTACCCTCCTCTGCACCTGAATTTACCTTCGACTACCAGGGAGTCTGGAAACTCTACAAGTGTTTACAATAGTTGTTCTTAACAGATACTTTTCAACAACAATCGTCATCCATAAATTTCTTTGTAGCTCTAAAACATTTTCTACAACACCTACATTATCGACAAAAACAACAAATTATTAAAACAATTACTACTATGCACCCTGCATAGGTTGTAAGAGACAAACCAAATGTGAAAGGTTCTTTAGCCTCTCTTACCTGCTTATCTATTTCCGCTTCTAGATCTTTTATTTTGTGACCTACTACTTTGAGATCATCTAATTACATTGCCATGTTTCCCATCAGTAGCTTGACTTGAAATAATTGCGATACATTTTGCTTCTTATTGTTTACTACACAACAATCAATATCTATATCTATGTTCGGGATAACATCCTTGCTGGATACGTTACTGCTTATTACATATTCAGATTGAATGAAAACTCTTGTTCAATATCCCTTGCACTGCTTGTAAAATTTTATTTTAACTACACCTTGTAACATAACATCACTGGGGGTACCTCCTCCACAGACGAACTGTTAAACCTTCCTCTTTTGGAATTAAGTACAGCCATTCATTGTTCCCAGGATGTATCCACAGGCTCTGATTCAAATTGACATCTTTCTTTATACAATCGACAGGTATTTCCCTGACTGGTTGAAACAACTTAGCCTCACATTCTTCATGATCGCAAGTGGACAGCAGAATGAATTATTTTTTTTTTTTTTTTTTTTTTTTTTTTTTTTTTTTTTTTTTTTTTACATATTCTGTTAGTTTCATCTAACAATTTAGATTTCAATTTATCAGAATCTAATTTTGCATAATGACGTTTAGCATTGTCAATAAGTAACAATTTCTTTTCAGGCTGAATCTACACATAACTTCCTGGTGAAGTTATTATTTCCATGGGCAATGGAATAACTTTACACATATTAAACACACTATTATATATCAATCGAACATGAATTACGTATCCAAGGACATTATCCACTAATAATACATCTAAATCAATTAACTTAAGAAGTAAATACCCATAGGCTTCAGTAAGTGGAACTGGGAAATTTAAATCTCTTAGATCATCTCTTATGAGTTTCAGATAATTAACAACCTGTACAGGATTGATAATGTGTGGCTCAAGAATTCCCTTTTGTGCATTTACAATAGCAGTAATTAATAAAGCATAATCTCTTTCAATTTCTTCAAAAATTAGAGTGACCTGCACTAAATGCTCATTTGTGGCTAACAATGTGGATATACAGTGTATAGTCACATCATAAGTATTTGTATAATCAAGAATGTATCGTTCGACCTTTTTCATCCCTTCTGCAATAATTTTTTCATTATGAACTAAACTGGACATGGTGTTATTTATTCCATTTAGAGTTGTTTTCTCTACTGCTACTTGTTCTTTTGTCAATTTTAACTACTGTATCTGCCTATCTTCCATGTGATCAATTTTATATTTAACGTATATTGTATCGGCTGAACTTAAGGTTCCAAAAAGTACTTTACTGATTTCGCCAACGAAGTCGAAAAGACCACGCTTCTTTCGAGATTCGTGTCTCATTAACTGTGAAATTAAACTCTGTGCATCTTTGATTTTGGCTACATGTCTATCTATGTGCTTTTCAATTCTGACACACTCTGCATTACTTATGTTCAAATGAAAGAGTTTACTCTGAGAAAAATCTATTGATAATTGAGCATATGTTTCTGCCTGAACAAACTTTTTCACTATATCTTCAAACTTTACATAACTTACTACCTTCCGCGTTGTGCTGTAAACTCTGGCATACCCAAATTATGATAGTACAACCCTGGTGAAGAACTGGTCTTCTCTATATGGAAATCTTAGGATGCTGAACTTCCCGATATCACTAATAAAAGTCCAAAAACAATGTTCAACAGTACCATTCCTGTAATTAAAAAAACTCTTTTATTCTATTTGCGTGTACTTTCATAATTTTACTCCCTTTAGTTTTTAGAATCACATTTGGTCCTTCTGCTCTTAAAACTTCAAATGGTCGTATCCACTGAGAATTTAATTTCTTGAAAACGTTACCGATTCATCATGTAGTAAAACTTTGTCTACGGGGTTAAACAATTTTGCATTTCTGTTTTGTGATAATACTTCCTTTTTTCCCTTACTTTTGTGTAAGTGTTCTGTAGATATTTACTGCAAGGATTGGAATTTGCCTTTTTGTTCTTTGACATAATCATAATAACCATATACAATATCTGATTGTTCTTTCTGCAATATTCCTGGAATATTGGCTTTCCTACCAAGCAGAAGTTGATGAGGGGTGAAACCAGTACTACTGTGAGGTGTCGTATTAAATACGAATGAGGCATACTGTATCCATTCATCCAAACGTCTTTGATCTTTCACGATAAAGTATCTCAAGTACACTACTAAAGTTCTGTGACTTTTTGGGTGATAAGCTATGGCTTTAACTCTTTGGATTTTTAATATTTTGCATTCTCTTTTGAAAACATCGCTCATAAAATTAGCTCCTTGGTCTGTCAAAAAAATGGACACAATACCATACCTAAGTATTATTTACTCTACAAATTTTCTAGCAATTCTGTTCGCGTCTTGCTGGTCAATTGGTACTGCTAAGCTGAATTTTGATAATTCGTCTTGAAAGGTTAATATGTCCCGATTTCCTTTATCAGTAATGTTTAACAGACGCATTATATCCATAGAACATTGTTGGAAAACAAATTCAGGAATATCAGTTATTTTTAATGGCATTTTGGTCTTATTCTGGGTAATCTTATTCTTTTTACACGTTTCACACTTTTGTATGTAATTTTCTAAGTCTCGCTTCAGTCCTGACCACTATCTGTACTCTCCTATCTTCTCATAAGTTCTGATATCCTCCTACTGGTGAATTATGACATTCTTTTAAAATTTGTTCTTTTTGCTCTGGACTAATTTCGTCTTGTACCTCGTTTGTACTATCTTCAAAATTTTTATCAACTCTTTCGCTTTCTTGGCAATTTACTTGAACCTCTCTTATGCGACTTAGAGCATCAGCATTTGTATTTAATTTTCCCTTTTTGTAAACTACTGTGTATTCATACTCTTCAAGTCTAAGTATCCATTTAAGTAATCTAGAGCTAGGATCTTTTACTCTAAATATTCAAATCAATGGTTTATGGTCCGTCACAATTGTGAATTTTTGCCCATACATGTACCGTATAGACTGTTTAACTGCCCATACTATCGCCAATAAAATTTTTTCTGTGCATGAATAATTTTGTTCTGATTTTACTTAAGTCCTAGATGCAATTGGCAAATCTTTGTCTATGGATTCTCCTTGTTTCAACACTGCTCCAATTCCAAATTTACTTGCCTCTGTGGTAATAATGAAAGATAATAAAAAATATGGATATTGTAATAGTGGAGGGTTTATTAACAATTGTTTCAATTCTAGAAAAGCTCTTCCCTGGGGTTCTTCCCATTTATAATGTTGCCCTTTAACTAACAATTCATGCAATGGTTTGACAATCTTACTATAATTTGGCATGAAGCGTCTGTAGTAACCTGATAGTCCTAAATACCCTATTAATTGTTTAGTTGTCAGTGGTTGAGGATAATTCTTTACGTTCTCTACTTTAACTCGATTTGGTTTAATTCCTTCATCTGTGATTATGTGTCCAAGGCATGCTACTTGTGTTTAAGATACTCACACTTATCCATTTGAAGTTTATTCTCTCTCAATCTTTGGAAATCTTCGCTTAGTCTTTAGTTATGCTGTTTCAGCGTTGTTGCGTAAACAATTACATTATCAAGATAAATAAAACATTTAATGCCTTGTAAACCTGTTAAAATATTATTAATTAATCTTTGAAAACAACCAGGGGCTCCTTTTAATCCTATTGGCATCCTCTTATATTCGTAATAAATAAAATTGGAACTAAATGCTGTCTTTTCTCTGTCTTTTTCATGCATTAGAATCTGATAGTACCCACTGGCTAAGTCTAAAGTTGATAAATATTTTGCTTTCCCAAGGCGATCTAAAATGTCTGACATATTTGGAAGAGGGAATGTATTTCCTACTGTGATTTCATTAAGTTTTCTATAATCTATAACCACTCTTCATTTTTGTTTTCCACTAATATCTAACTTTTTTAGAATGAGCATTAAAGGAGAATTCCAAGCACGTTTACTTGGTAATATTATGTCTTCCCCTACCATTTTATCAATGTGGCTCTGTAAAATTTCACGCTATGCCTCTGGTATCCTATACGGTCTAGTAATAACAATTTTTCCTTGTGCCTCTGGTACTATTCGTATTTCGTGTTTAATTACGTTGTTGTGCGTAAGTTTATCTCCCGGTAAAATGAATTTGTTATTGAACTCTGAGTAAATCTTAAATAATTCTGATTTCTCCTCTGAATTTAAAGGATCTGTTCAAGTGACACTAGCGCTAAAATATTCCTTTGGTTGTTTCTTAAGTGTTCGTACTTTGTATGTGTCTTCTACTGACCCGTCCGGAATAGCTTCTACTTTAACTTTTTTTTTTTTTTTTTTTTTATTGTATTTACGTCTCTCAACATCGAGGTCTTTAGAGACGGGAAAGGATGGGGGGCAAGGATGGGGGCAAGGAATGGGAAGGAATTCGGCCATGGCCTTTTGAAGGAAGCATCCCGGCATTTGCCTGGAGTGATTTGGGAAACCATGGAAAACCCAAATCTGGATGCCCGGACGGGGATCGAACCGCCGTCCTCCCGAATGCGAGGCGAGAACGCTATCCGTTACACCGCCACGCTCGGTACACTTTAACTTTAACTTTAACTTTAACTTTAATGGAATCAAGACAAACTTCTTCTTCTGAAGTATTAGTTACACTAATTAAACATGATCCTTTCTCTATTTTAACAAGACCTTCTGGAATACAAACATTAGGTATTAATTCTGTCTTGTATACAATTCCTTCCTATAACTCTGGATTATATTCGACTAACAGCCTGACAATTATATCTCCCCGTGTATCCACCTTTAATTTTGTATATGACTCTAATTGAAGTTCCTATTCCAATTTCATTTTGAATGCTTAATTAATTATTTTTATAGTCTAAAACTGTATTTTGTTTGATGAAAAAGTCTCTCCCAATTAAACAATAGAATGAGATGACCATTTCCATACCTTCTATGTGAAATATGTGATTGATCTTACTTTTTCCTACTATTAAAAAAGTCTTAACGGCTTCTCCCGCTATATGTTCAATGCAAATTTTATCATTTTTATTTAACTGCACATTGTCTTCAAGTATTCCTTTAGAACGAGTCTAATCTGAGCACCTGTAATCACTAAGAATTTGATTTTATTCTGTTTGCATTCATAACTGAGCAAATTTACTACAGCATTCTTTGTTTTGCGGTTTATGGCCGTTTCTAGACCCATATGGACGTGACCTAATCGCCAATGTTCGTCCGCTAACAGTTTAACTGCCGGCTTCCCAACGCATTATTTGGTGCGTTTCCACGACATTCATTTGCATAATGCCCTTTTCCTTGGCATTTAAAACATGTAACTTTGGTCACATCCGGTGCCCTACGTTTACTTTCTGTGTGCCCACATTTGCGGCACTTTTTACGAACATCATCAACAACAGGAACTCTCCTAATCTAATTTTTTTCTCACTCTACATTCTTTTGAGGTGTGAACTACTTTGCCACAGGTGAAACATTTAATTACTCTATCTGTAACTTTCCTTTGTTCCTCAACACGTCGATAGCTTCTTTCATCTACAAAATAGCGCTTCCTCCTGCAACGCTAAATCAGCTTCTGCAGGCAGGTGTATGCTATCACCACGACTCCGAACGATTGTTTGAATTCTACATTCGCAACTCCCTGTGAGAAACAAACCCTACCCAGCAAATACACGAGGTTCACTGCCCCCGCAAACATATCATCCTTACATTTTCGTCTAACAGCTTCTCCGAAGTCGCGCTGCGTCTCATCAATCATACTACCACATGAAGCAACTGATTATTATTTACCTTGTTTCGCCTGAAACATCTTACATGCATAGAAATGGATTGGCCCTTTGCTTGAAAAGTTTTCCACTAAAATTTCTTTCACTTCCGCCCAAGTGTTAGTAGCATCCCTAAACAATAACCGAGAACGTGCGTCTCCTGTTATTTTTGCCTTTACAAAACTTAATATCAATTCCTGATCCACATCTCTTACTGATTCAATATCTACATCCACATTATCAATGAATTCTTTAAGTTTGCTTTTATCACCATCAAATGGCTGTGAGATTAATTTTAATGCTTGAGAAACACTAACATACGGACCATCGGCCACACGTTCAGTATTAACACCACCATCAACACTACCAGCAACACTCATTATGAAGTAACGAACTTAAACAACAATCGACAATAACCAAACAAACTACTATCACACTAACAAAAATTAGAAAATGCAAACACACAAAATTCAAGTATACTTCAAAATACACGAAAATACTGTTCCACAGTGTGTGAAGTCTTCTTCGGTGCCTCTCGCAAGCAGTCACCTTGTCCTCAGAACCGAAGTCGAACTGCGACCGGTTCACCGGCTCAGCGATCGCGCCTTACTCTGCTAGGTTCTGTCAGCGAACGGCTCTCCTGGCTCTCGGATGATTGCAGCCAGCCTCCAGCTGTGATCTGGTTGCAGCCAGCCACCCAAAGGCTGTGACTTTTTGGTGAATACGGCTCGACCTCGATGTTAAACAGCTAGCGGCTGTAGCTATAGAGTTGTATGGCCCACCTGATTAGGTACCTTAATTGTAGCATGTTTAGCTTAACTTCGACTGTCGTGACTCGTGGTGAATAGTAACCAAAAGCAATTGCATGCAAGCACAATTCCTTGTGTGCCTACTCTGATTTAAACACACATTTAACCACACACACTGACACATTTTGTTTTATATATGTCCTGTCCCAACTAGGAATACTCAATTATTGCACTGGCTGAGATATTGAGGACACGGGTTAGATTCTAGAACAAGGAACGGCTCTTGCCAAAGGATCTTTGGAATATGTAGGATTGGGGAAAATTTTCAAAAAGTAAAAAAGATTTTATAGCACAGAAAAGAGATATTAGGATGCAAGAACTTCTTGCAGACAAGTTTTTAAAAAACTCAATATTCTTACAATGACTTATCAGTATACATATTTTCTCTTGACCTTTGTCTTGAACATTTTTACCTGTTTACATCTAAATCACAGGTACACATTGTCAATGCAAGAAACAGAAATAACATGCACAAAACACAGACAACTCTGTCATTATTACCAAGAGGAGTTAATTATTCTGGGATACATTTGTTTAATAAACATCCCAAGAGTATAAAACAGTTTGCAGATAATAAAGATTTATTTAAAGCAAAACTGATAGATTATCTTATTGGCAACTCTTATCTACTCCATTCATGAATTTGAACGAAATAATTAATTGTATTCAATATGACCTTTTGCAAAACTCAGTTTACCTTTATTTGTATTCGTAATATATGATTGTTTTCATTATGATTATGACTCATATTATATGCATGTGTATTAACAATGACATGTTTCACGTCCCAGAGGTCTTTCCTAAACAGGATCCATGAAACAAGATTGATAAATAAATTTAAAAAAATAACATAAGAATTCCAAAATTTTCCATTTTTTCCCATTGTTTATTCCAGAAAAATTTTTTTTGTTTCTGGTAGATGCATATATAAAATTTAGACTACTGTTAGAAAATTAGTAAAGTACCCTACAGTTGATATGCTGTTCGAGTGGCGCCACGTCCTTTTACGAAATTCCTTGGTTTTGGTCGATATGTTTCGGCTTTCTCCTGGAGCAGAACTACAGAGCTATGTTTTTCGCCTCCTGGAAAGCATAGAAACTGCATTGTAATTCTGTGTCTTCAGTGACTTTGATGAAAGATGTACATGAGAGAAAGGAAAAAGTGAAACCTTCATATTTTTATTTTCAACAATACCATCTAAATAGGGTAAAAAAGGGTATATGTGGTTTTACGACAATGTGGTTTATATGTTAGGTTCAAAGAAGGAAAACGCTCTTTCATCGAAAAAAAGTCCACAACGCGGTGTGGTTTCTTAAAAACGTCCATAACAAGTTATTCGCGGTATGGCACTTATTTTACGTCATGGCTCTTGTGAAATATGACCACTACACGTTGTGATTATTAAAAAAAAAAAGCCATGACACGTTCGTGCAGCCACGATACGACTGACGGATTGTAACATATCATCGGGATCATTGCAAACACCGGTCGAGTTTGTGTTTATTCTTGAATGTTATTTCTGAGTGTGCGCTAATCATGGCTAGTAAAGTGAACTCATTTTATGGTAAATTAAACGAATTAATGAATACAGGTACTTGTCATAGTTTTTAATGTATGTTGAACAATACAAAATGTTACTTCCAGAAATAAAACAGGCTCATCTTCTTAAAAATGCAACCAGTCTCTATCGATAAAACAGTATCATCGTCTTAAATGATACGATATCTTATAAATTGGTGACTGGAAAATTGATTGAATGTGGATAAGACAGCACTGACACACCCAGTTTGCAATGGATTTTTTTGTAAACTTTTATAATTTTGGATATTTATATTAACGTACGCTTTTACACCTTTCAAAAATCAGCTCGACTAATGTATGTGTGCTCCTCTTGGGAGCTTTTTTTTTTTTTGTTGAAAAATATGAAATTTTTATTATACACTTGTGTCTTTAGTTGGATGCAGATTTGGGCATAGTATTTTTTTTCCATCCTTATTTCAAAAATATGCTTGGAATAGACTCATTGTTTTATAGTATGACTGAAGCGAATAATTATTTTTGTTGCAGTTATGGAATCTGAATTGAAAAATAAATTCTGTAATGTTACAAGTCAAATTATAAACTTATATCTAAGTTTATGTGAACGATGTAAACTAGAAATTTATTTGCAAAAGCGTGATTTAGTGGTGACACCTATTCTATCTAACTGTATAAATTCCAGATGAGAGGTTGATCTAATCGACATGCTAGGTGAAGCGTATCATGAATTATCAAGATCACTCGACTAAATTTACAATTCTCCGTTCCCTACAAACGAAAACTGCCATAATGATTAAAGAGAATTAACGGTAGTTAAAAAGGGTGTTTTATTTTCTTTACATCTGATTATTAATATACAGGGTGTCCAGAAAAGGACTCCCTGATTTCAAAATTAAATATCTTGAAAACAAAGATCGATAGAGGAATGAAGTAAACGGTACGTTTATTGTGACAGCTGTAAGAAGTGTATACAGCAGTGTGAAATAATAGTTACAATAGCTGCTAACAGATGGCGCTGTAATCGCCATACGTAATGTCTAAATAGTGATCCGAAGCTCAGGGCGATCAGTTCCACCATTGAAACGTGCCAATGGTGAACATTTTGAAAACATTGTGATGTGATTGTTTGCAAAGATTGTTTTCATACTATTATTTCACTTATGTATGCTGATATGAGCAGACAGCGCCATCTGTTAGCAGCTTTTGTAACTATTATTTAACACTGCTGTATACACTTCTTACAGCTGTCACAATATACATACCGTTTACTGCATTCCTCTATCGATCTTTGTTTTCGAGATATTTAATTTTGAAATCAGGGAGTCCTTTTCTGGACACCCTGTATATATGCAAAACCAGCCGTCGTGTCGTGGTTGCATCAGTTAACGTTCAGAACGCGTTATGTCTATTCTTAATAACCACAACGCATAGTGGCCAAATATTACGAGAACCGCGACGCGAATTTCGTATTGTGATCATTTCGAGTTAGCCACAATGCGTTCTGGCTATTTTAATAAGAACCATAACGCGAATCACGTGTTGTGGATGTTTTAAAGAGACCACAACGCTTTGGGGATGTTCTTTTCGCTCAATAAGCCTTTCTGTTCTTTTGAGCCTAGCATATATAAATTTCTGATGTACTAACTTTTTATTTGGCAGCTGCATTTTCTCCCTAGCTAATTTCTTATATCTAGTTTTTTATTCTTTGAGTTTTTTGTCTCTGGTGTGATGTGTGGCTACTTTACTTTTGTGTATGTTTAATTATCTTTGTTCCGTGTAGTTTGTTCTGTGATCAAGAGTGACGTGTACCTGATGTGTTTTGTATTGTTGAGGGAATTTGCTGTTTGTGGGTTGCAAAAAGTATTTTATAATGCAAATTTGTTGGTTCTCGTGACTCAAGAGCCGTTTTACTTCGCTTAGTAAATTGCTAATAGACCTTAAACATGGTGTTGATGACAATGATTGCGCGAATTTCTGATGGACTACCGTTGTCGGCTTCAATGCAAGAAGACGAACAGGTTACTTAGCTTACGTGCGTAGCAATCAGTTTGTTTGCACCATATTTCTGTGATGTAATTGTGTCTGCAACTGTTTATTTCAGTCAGGGAAGAGCATTCTTGATTATCAGAACCAGGCCAAGTTACTGTTCCGGAAACTTAATGATTTGAGTCCTGACCGTTGTACTATTGAAACAGGACCATATTTATTTCAGTAAGTTTTGGTATTCTTTTATTTAATGACTCTAATCGTTAGGAACCCGTATTTATTGCTTGTAAGGTAAAATATGGGGATTTAGCAATAGAACTTCATGTAGAGAGCTGTTCAAGAAGTTAGGGATTTTAACATTAGCATCTGAGTATATATACACATTAATGTCCTTTGTAGTCACAAATTATACTTTGTTTGAAACAAATAGTAAAATACACAATTATGGCACTAGAAGTAAAAATGATCTTCACAGGACTTACAAGTCATTGTCATTTGTTCAAAAAGGGGTCCGATATTCAGGGATACATATCTTCAACATGCTCCCAACACATATTAAATGTCTAGTAGATGATAAGAATAAATTCAGGAAAACATTGAAAGAATTTTTAATTGACAACTCCTTCTACTCTGTCGAAGAATTTATTTCTAAGGTATCTTAAAATAACTGCCAGTATCTTGTGTAAATATAGTTCACATAATTAATTTACCATGTATGGTATGACTGTACATCTCCTGGTGTATGTATTTAGTTTCTTACATAATTGTTTACGGTACCATATATGTTATGACTGTACATCTTGTGGTGTATGTATTATTTTGTTTTGGATATATTTTTTTTTTTAATGTACCATATATGCTATGACTGTACCTCTTCTGGCGTATGTATTATTTTGTAATGGAAGTGTTTAATGTACCTTGTATACTATGACTGTACATCTAGTGGTGTACTTATTATTTTGTTATGCAACTGTTTATCTGTAAATTGACAACTTTCCACATCCCACAGAGCCAGTCTCTTATATTGGGATCAATGGAAAATGAATGTATTGTATTGTACTGGATATCGCTATCCTGCAAGGAATTGGCATCATAATAAGGCAGTAGTGTAACTCAAGAAGGGATTACTGGAGATCGCGATTCCGCCAGGAGTTGTCATCATAATACTGCAGTGGTTGAACGAAAGACTCCATTATAAATTCTTCCCTAAGTACATTTAACGGTTTCATACTGGTCCAGGCTGTATTACAACCTAATTTGTGCTTGTAAATAATGGTCCAGGCTGTATTACAACGGAATTACTGCTTGATAATAATACGTCTTGTGACTAACTACAGCAGTATTCCAACGATATTACTATATGTTGTTGTAGCGGAATCGCGATCTCCAGTAGATCCAAATTTACATCAGTCACTTCGTCAACATGTCCTCTTCACGTTTTGCGATCATAGATTGCGGAAAAGTCGCTAGAAATTTAATTAAAAATGCCGAAATATGAAAGGCTGATCAACTGCTAAATGCTTTCAGCACTGCTAAAATAACATAAAAATTGTCGGTACAGGGATCATATCAACCTAAACAGTTTAGTTTTGTAATAGAAATCGTGGTTAAGTTGAAATACGGCCTGGACTAAGTGAAAAAAATTACGAAATTTTGGCTATGCGGCATTCAACACGCAAAGGCGTATTTGTTTACAATGGAAGCAATCGTTGCTATACAAGATGGCGGTCATCACCGTATTACAACTCGGATAAATATTGCGTGTTTGTCAATTTTGTGCTACTTTTTACAAAGGAGTAGAGCTGAAAAGGCATGAAAACATTACACCAAGGATTAAATCAACATTTTAAGAGACTGTCACTGATTTTTTTCAACGTTGGCGGCATGTAACGGCAGTTCGTCATGTAGTATTTTGGCATTTTTAATTAAATTCTGGCAATTTTTCCGCAATGTACGATGACAAAACGTGAAGAGGACATGTTGACGAATTTCAACAGGTTATTACCAGTTTCTGGCAGGTTCTGAAAGTGGTGCAGTTCCCGAAATACTTTCCGAAGTTCATTTAACAGTGTCATGCTGGTCCATAGTGTATTACAATCTAAAGTCTACTTAAAAATAATGGTCCGTGCTGTATTACAACGGAATTGCTGTTTGAAAATAACAGGCCATAAGATTGACTACAGCAGTATTATGATGCCATTAGTGAATATTCTAGTTGTGAAATTGCGATCTCCAGTAGACCTGAAAATTGTTGGTTATGATTATGAAAGGAACCATTTTACATTTATATACCCTTCTCATATGATCTCAATTACAATACGTGTTTCTAGTTGATAACTTGACAGTTTAGTTCTGAACATATTCCCTTCGACGACTTTGACCAAAGAATTGTGTGTATACTGGAGATCGCGATTCTGCTACAACAACATTCAGTAATGACGTTATAATACTGCTGTAGTCAATCACAAGACATATTATTTTCAAGCAGTAATTCTGTTATAATACTGTCCTTTCAATTGTTTTTCTAGTGTAGTCTTGTGTTTGACCACAGCAGTATTATGATGCCAGTTTCTGGTGGAATCTCCAGTAATCCCAGGATTGTGCCCTGAGAAATTTTTGGCTGTACCACAATCACTGGGACTCGTCATGGGATTGCCGTTTTGCTCTGAAAACAGTTGCACACGTTCGTTGGGTGATATTATTTAATATGTGTTGCTCTTAGTGCTGTAAAATATATCCATCCTCACAAACTTCACTTGAAAAGTGCGGTAATTTAAGGCGGCAAGTGACTGGGAGAAGACATATAGCGATGTGTATTGATAACACTATCATTCCTTCTAGTGTATAATAATGATAAAAAAATGGTTTAATTCTAGATGGGGATACCGCTGACTCACGACTGTTAACGTGACGGATCAGATGCAGGCGGCCGCAGATGTCCGATAACACAACCAAATGTTCAATGTTTGAGGTGAAGCTTGCATTTCATCAGAGAAATGTTAGAAAATATTGCTAATCTTCGCGGGTTCACTGCCGGATGGGGTACTGCACCACTTTCGGTACCTGCCAGAAACTGGTACTAACCTGTTGAAATTTACATCAGTTGCTTCGTCAACATGTCCTCTTCACATTTTTCCATCATACATTGCGGAAAAGTTGCCAAGAATTTAATTAAAAATGCCGAAATATGACATGACGAACAGCCGTTTTAAATTAAATTCTTGGCTACATTTCCGCAATGTATGATCGCAAAACGTGAAGAGGACACGTTGACGAAGCGACTGATGTAAATTTCATCAGGTTAGTGCCAGTTTCTGGCAGGTACCGAAAGTGGTGCAGTTCCCACCGGATGATGATGAAATGAGAGCTTCACCAGAAACATTGAACATATGATTGTGTTATCGGACATCTGCGGCCACTTACTAGTGGCCGCCTGCATATGATCCACCTTCGGGATATCAGTTTATGTTGATATTGTACAGCTTTAAATTATTGTGACCTCGCGTACGCAGATGACTGTACGTGAACGCGACGTCATGATGACGTCACGTTAACAGCCGCGAGGCAGCGGTATCCCCATCTAGAATTAAACCAAAAAAATCTGCTGTAACATTAATTTCTGGTTGAAAATAATGGTCCAGGCTGTATAGGCCTAATAACGGAATTACTGCTTGAAAATAACACGTCTCGCGACTGACTACAGCAATATTACAAGGATATTATTTAATGTTATTGTAGCGGAATTGCGATCTCCAATAGACCTGCAAAAAGAATGTGAAGAATTTAGAGCAGTACTTGTACATCTAGTACCAGTTTTTCATCATTTACTTGCTGTCTGTGAAGAAAGTGTTTTTATTAATTGTTGGAGGTCTATTGAGTAACCAGTTGATTAAAATATCGGGTCTTATGATTTTAGCTATGCTTTCAAACCACTGTGAATGATCTATAATATATTTATTTCATCCACTGATGCTTCAGATACCAAAATTCTTAGGGGAAGTAATGTTTAATATGTAGCTATTGGTTAACCTAGCTTCAAATGGTTAGCTGATTACCAAGATGTTGAAAGAGTCTTGATATGAAGCCCACATCTGCTTTTTACCTCACATCAAAATTTGTTTTGTTTGTGTGAAGTATGCAAAGAATGGGCATGTTTTGATTTAATGCTTAGTGATGGCTGAATGGCAATGCAATGTTATTGGACTTTGTGAAACTGTTCACACGTAGGAGTATTACAGATACTTAACTAAAGAGGTTAGAACAAGAAGAGGACTGTTGGAAGGGTGCTAGAAAGAAATTTTCCATGGCTAATTTAAGGAACACTTCCATTATATTTTGAATTAGTTTTGAGAAACCAGGAATAGTCATCCAAAATATCAATATTAATCCTCATCTTAACAGTTTTAGAAGTGCTTCTAGGGCAGAGAATACCTGGGGGCTGCATGACCTTCTCCACCTATCAAAAAATTATACAATGTTATTATTCATGTTTCTTGTATCTATTTCTCAGGCTTTATTTTTCGAGAAGAAAACTGCGTTTTGCATGCTCATGACATGTAGGGGAGAAGTATGGGCACACAAGTGTTCATAAATGTGCAGCACTTAGCTAAGATAGCAGACATGATGAACTGTGATCAATTGGTGAATAATTTATGATGTTAGTAGTCTAATGTATTCCACATTGTAACCAACCCCTTAGAGACATTTTAATATCATCACAGGTTGTACGTAGGTTGAAATTCAGCCAGGACCTCAATGACAACTATGGGGAAAAAAGTCAACAATGTTAGCAGAGGTTGTGGTTACATTGAAATGCTGCGTGGACAAGGTTGAAAACCAATGCTGATATTATTGTAACTGGTTTCGTCATAAGAGGTTGGCTGCCATGCGAAGTGCATAAGATTATTAATGCCATTGACTATTCAACAGTTAATCTATGGTGCGACACGTCTGCTATTGTCTTTCAGTGTTGTACATTAAAAACTGTTTGTGTGCCGATACTTCTCTCCTATATGTCACGTGGACATGGAATACGATTTTTTCTTGAAAAATGAAGCATGAGAAACATCTACAAGGAACATAAACAGGTAATAATATCTATTATTTGCACAATAACTTGTATCGAACTGTCCATATTTAAAACAATTTTACTCATTTTGTATATGTTTGACTGTTATTAAGTACAACTTTTCTTAAATCATACTGAGTGTGGTGGTGTAACGGCTAGCGTTCTGGCCTCGCATTCGGGAGGACAGCGGTTCGAATCCCCGTCCGGGCATCCAAATTTGGGTTTTCCATGGTTTCCCAAATCATTCCAGGCAAATGCCGGGATGCTTCCTTCAAAAGGCCATGGCTGAATTCCTTCCCATTCCTTGCCCCCCATCCTTCCCCGCCTCTAAAGACCTCGCTGTTAGAGAGACATTAAGCAGATAAAAAGGAAATAAAAAAAAATCTTAAATCATATTGCTCAAGACACACGTGTACAGATTTTCATAACAAAAGAACAAATTTTCCTGAGGTGGTTCGCATTACGGGACCATCAAGTGCATCATAAGAAAATACTTGCTGGAAATAAAATTTTTGTCTTTTACTCAAGTAGTCCTGTGTCATGCATAATACAGATATTAAAACCATTATTTTAATTTCACGGTTAAATCTGTTTCAAATTATTTATTAGATCTTAGATTCAGTAATAATATCTGCCTTTTTTTTCAAATACCGAGGCAAACACCAGTTTTGAAAAAAATTACCTACTTATTTTTGTATCACACTCTCAATGATCTCATTGCACCCAGCACTGTAGTTTTAAACTCATTTTTATCTTTTGTCTATCTGTTTCACTACATTCAGTTTATTTCAGATTTACACACGGGGTGTAGCAAACATGCAGTGTCAAATTACATTATGTTCCCTCAGATCTTGATGATAAATGAAAATAGGGATTACTGGAGATAGTGATTCCACGAGGAATTAACGTCACAATACTGCAGTAGTCAGATGCAAGACACTGATAGAAATACTATTTTGAATTAGTTGTAGCGGTGTCATGCTTGTCCAGGGTGCATTACAACCTAACTGTTGCTTGAAATTAACACGACTTGTGATTGACTGCCAAAGTATTGTGTATCAGTCAGTGGCAAGTGATGTTGTAGTGGAATTGTGTTCTACAGTAAACTTGAAAAATGTTAATGTTTCATTAAATGGTTATTCTCAAGTTTCTGTTGCTCCTTAAATATCCAAGTCTCAAAGTGCAACTAATATATTAAACGAGGCTAACAAATTTGGGGACAGTAGTAAAAAGGTGAAAATTGATTTGTAATTGCTATCGCCCCAAAAAATGGGGTAATATCTAGATTGGAATATTGCCTCTTGATGTCAACACAGAGTAAGATGTCACTGTGTTTCCGTGTGTGAGGTGTTCAGCCTTCAATTGATTAGTGAATACGCGTTAGGTCATAGAACATAACCAATAGTAGTAGTAATAATAAAAATTACGAATTGAAAAAGTTAAAGAAAATTATTACTTGCACAGTTAATAATATTATTAAAATATCAACAATATTCCAAACTGATAATTGATATCATTCATAATTTAATGTTCCATAATGTCGGTTTTTTTAACATTAACGTTAGTAGTCACAATTCCATTTATTTGCATTTGATTCCGTTCTTCTATATTTCTTTGTGTAGCCGAAATTGCTATTAAAATCATTCATGTGAAATAAAATATGTATAAAAAAGATTTTCTCGATAACTGTTTAGGTTGTACCAGAGATAGATACGATTTGGAAATTGGCTGTGAGCAATATCGTGTGCACCGGTTACGATTCACTATGGTCCTGGCTGCATTAAGACGTAAACGATAGTAGCATAGATAGATACGACATAGAAATTAGGTATCTGCAATACGGTGTTCGGTAGTTACGTTTCAGTGTGGTCCAGGCTGCATCAAAACCTCATCGCTAATGAATTTATTCCTGTACTGCTGGTGCAAAATTAATGATTTTACAATATGAGACGTGGTAGTGACGGACTACTTTCCGTGGAAGGCCCCATTAATGACATTTAAGTCTGTGTGCGGAATGTATACGTCACATTCAGCAGTGTAATGTCATCATACTCTCTCCACCCGGAAGTGCTTACATCACGAGGCAGTAAGTGGTTGCAGTGGTATCCCAGTCTAGATATTACCCATAAACTGTATACACAGTATACATATTAATCAAATAAAAACACTTTATCTATTAAATATGAGGAAAACAGTGTTGTCTCTGTGCCCTTTGTATGGTAAAAGTACTTCATTATGAAGCCTATGTGATTTTCATTATTTCTTGTGAATTGTTGGCTTGAGATGATGTTTATGTTTCGACATTTACTGTGTGACTAGAACAGTTTCTAATGCTCTTCATGTTGCAGTTAAAACACATTTCAAATTAATAAAAGTTCATATTTTTAATACTGTAATATAGATGTTTTTTAAGTTGTTGTTTCATGGCATTAAACTTGATGGTATAAGAAAATGTTAAAAAAGAAAAAATTAAGACTCTTTTTGTTGATCCCATTGACTTTCAAAAGTGCATGTACAAGTCATTCCATTAATTATCAATTACTCTTTCCCCAATTCGCTCAATGCCACTGTTCATACATTTCTGCTGAATTCTTCTTTTCACATTTATTTTAATTTGTTGTATGACCTGCTTTCCTCAAAATATTCATACGGAGTGGCATTAGTCGGATCAGACCATCACCAGAGTTTCCAGTTTTTAACATTTATTACAGCATTATCTGTATCTATAAAATGCAGGCCTTGGTCATGTGTAGCTGTCACACTATGATGTTGCACTGTGATGTCACATATTTTGCCTTCGCTGCCCAACTTACGACGAGATGATTTTCTAGGTTATGCACGTTATTTAATAACAATTCTATTTAGCTACGCGTCCGCGAATAAATTAACTGTCAAAACACTGAAAGAAAAGTATGTATTTCGTTTAAATTGATATAATAATTATTAGTTGCTTATATTTATTTAATTTTTGTTTGATGTGAAAGTATTCGTTAAAGTCTCTGGCCATAACATGTAACATATAACCTTTAATTTTCAATTAACAATGATTAGATTGTTATTATAACTGACACTCAGCGGCGGCCTTAACCATTGCGAGGACCCGGGCGGAGATCGCGAGAGGCCCTTGTCCTTTGTACAAAGTATGTGAATCGAAAGTAGGTATTTCTTATGACTGACGAGAAACGCAAAAGTTATAAATAAATAAATTTTAAAATATTATATTAGAAGATTTATAATAGTTAACTTAACGACAATTTAGTAATGATAACAAACTAAGGTATATAACTGCCTTGAAAGATGCACGCAGGGATGTAAAAATAATGTTTGTGGCCTTTCCTAAGATTAAAAATCTTTAATTTAAGCACCAGCTTTCTTTTATAGCTCGTTTCCTTTTTGAACTACCCGACTCAAATTTTCTATCAGCATCATGATAACGCGCACTTATTTCATAAACCTTGTTTTGCACATAAATCTCAGAAATAATTTACAAGTGCTTTTACACAGCTTTTTTTTTTAACTACTCACTTTACTATACACGTTCTATTAATAACGTGAGATTCACAAAAACTTATTATTATTTACCTACTGAAAGATATATGCACCACACAGCAGGGGCGAAGACATTGTAATTTTTGAGACTTTTTTTTCTTTTTTTGTTAGCTCTACGGATTTGAGGCCTGTAGAGGCTACAAACACTACCCCATGGCCGACTCAAAACGAAAATCCACTGAAGGCAAGCCCTTTGAACCAAAATTCACCCAAGCCAAGCCCCCCCAAACCAAAATCCTGGATCCGCCCCTGCCACACAGGGCCGTAAGCGGGTGTGCAAGGCGTGCACAGCACGTGGGCGGCATGTCGAGGGGGACGGCAAATCGACTGCTGCTTCAGGCGGCCGGCGACACTCGGGATGGGAACGATTGGGGCAGCAAATAATGTTCGAAGGGGCGGCAGTCTCACAATTTTTTGACCGGTTCGGAAAACTCCTATATCCACCACTGGCTGTAGTTAGACAGGGGGCAGCATTATTGGTATTGCACACGGGCGTTCAAACAGCTAGCTGCGGGCCTGGCCCCACAAACGATTTTGTAACGCATTCAGGTCAGGCCATACTAGACTACTGGTCTACACAGTAACTGCAACGACACTTCTCTTATTATTGGTGCTCACTCGATTGAAGTTAGTTCAAACGACACCGCGTCACTCGCCGTCATTGATTTGGTTTACTTTTTGATGGGGTGGTCTATTGTCGGGCTGGTGTATATGGAGATGTATAAGGAAGCAGTTCAGAAATTTTCGATCCTTCATGGCCAAATATTATTTTCGTGTTATCGATTACCTTAAAAAAAGTCTTTTCTTTAACCTCACTTCCATGTTGATCAGATGGTTGTAAAATATAGATTGCGTCATTCTAAAGCAGGGTTCCTCAAACTCACAGTTCCATGTACCCCAATGAAATTTCCAAACAATGGCAAACCCCTAAAATAACTGGCTTTTTTTTTTTTTTTTTTTTTTTTTTTTTTTTTTAATAAGTACTTTTTGTCTAAAAAAAAGTAATACAGTCACAAAGGTCAATATGTTATTAATTAATTTGATGGATGGGATTGTTGCAAGTTGAGTCAATTTTAAGAGCTATTTTTCTCATTTTCAATCTCAGTTCACCATGTTGCATGTTACACATTCGAGATACCCAGTCAGCTGCCATAACGTAAATCTTGTCGCGAACCCACATACGCCACTTTGAGAAACCTTGTTCTAAAGCATATATGGGCGGCCCCCGGGCCGGATCCGGCCCTCCAAAAACTACAGTCCGGCCCACGAGAGATTCTGAAATTTCAAATAACGCTTGAAACTCAAGTCACCCATTAATTTTCATTTGATATTTCTATCTGTTTTTGTTAATTCGCTTTTTGTAAATTTGATTATCCTATTGTAATTTTAGTAAATAGAAAATGTGTGAATTTTTATCGCCTTTTTATTCACTACTATCTACTTCTTTCTGACCTTCGGCCTGCGATCTGGTTGAGTCCGGCCTGCGACCTGATTAAGTCCCGAAATTACGCCCTCAGCTAAGCAAAGGTTGCCCATACCTGTTCTAAAGCATTCATAAAATTTCATTTCATTATCCATCACATACTGTGACAAAGGTAGCAGCCTACTTTTTTGTTTGTTTTGGAATAGCAGAAAAAAAGTACATTGCATAGAACAAGAGTATATTTATTTTTTTATGCTTGAAAACATATTTTTCTTTCCTTATAAATTTGGCAAATTGTCTTGGATAGCTACGCGGTGCGATTGAGGTACGGAAAACTCCTAGATCCACCACTGGCTGTAGTTAGACCGGGGGGGGGGGGGCGTAATCGGTATTGCACACGGGAGTTCAAACAGCTAGAAGCGAGCGCAGTCACGGTTGCAACCTTTACGTGTCTTAAAATTGAATTTTACCTCTCGAAAAGCATTGATTTGTTAATACAAAATGCTAGGACACTCCTTGGTTGGAATTCCAGGTTAAACTGTATATCTCCTTTTCCTGGTAGGGTTACAAAGTAAGTTAGGTGGCTACGAGAGAACTGCACTATGCAGGCGGTAAGGAACTCTGTGACTACGTCTTTGAGAGTAAATGAAATTTTATACAGCATATTTACGCTCTGTATTTAAATTAAAATATGTAATGATCTCATTTTTTATTAATAAAAAATATCGAATGAATCGAAAGTAACCACAAACAGAAGAAACACGTCAAGTGCGAAGTGTTTGACGTTTAACATTTCATTATGCTTAGAAACGCGAAATTCTTTCAATCCAGTATAGTGTGCGAAAGACTTTCAATGATGGTTTGTGAAGACTGCGTTTGTATACCAGTGAGACGATAACGTGAGTCAGGTAAAGAAATTAGAGTAGAACTTCAATTATCCGAACTCCGATTATCCGAATCGCTGATTATCCGAATCGGTTTTTTTAATTAAAACTAAAATGTATTGCGATTCAAAAAATAATGATTCTGCCTACACACCACATGAAACTTCTTACTGTCAAGCGGATGTGCAACTTTGCTGACAGAAAACAGATGAATACAGTCAAACAGCTTACTTTGACCGAGATGTTCAGCAAGCAATGACTTTTATTTACACTACAGTACGTACATTGTACTAATGTACAGCACTTGTAAGTACGCTTAACATGTAAAAGTGTTGCCTTTTCATTTAATACATTACAAGCTCTTTTCCTTTAAATATAGTTTCTTCTCCCATTTTCAGCATACATACAGTAATTAATTAAAATAGACCCTTTTTCGGAAAAAATCCAATTATCCGAATTTTTGACTATCCGAATGGGGTCCGGTCCCAATTGATTCGGATAATTGGAGTTCTACTGTATTGTAACATACTTTATTACTTTTGTAGATTATAAATTACCTAACGCAGCTCACTTTAACGGAGATTTTTGAACATGAATTCTGTGAGACAACCACATAAATACGTTAAGGAATGCTGAAGACTGATATTAATCACACGGATGAGCTAAGGCCAACTGTGGACGCGAGAGAGGCGAGCCGTCATTCGGCCAACTGTCTGTGCGGTATCGGTGAAAAGTGACTCGAACTAACAGCTTAGCAAAATAAGCATAAGGTGACAAGAGTTGACTAACGAGAATTCCCCGAGCATAAATCGAAAACACGATGAAAGTAATAAAACTGAGCGTTCAAGTGAGTTTTATGATGCACGAGGTGAGAAATTCAAATAGTAATGTTTTTCTTCAATCATGTTTTACAGTAAAATTACAAAAATATTATTTACTGCTAAATTAATTAATCCTACTTTTATACGAATGTGATATTGAATAAATCTAAATGAGAGATTTTATTTAGGCACTTATTACGATTAATATATACTTTACTATAAATTAATCAACTTTTTAATTGTTGTAACTAATATTTAAGAATAAATTAACAGTTTTGAATATAAACTTTTTTCTAGTCGGGTTGTTGCGCGAGGCCCCTGCAAGAGCGAGGACCTGGGCGATTGCCCTACTTGCCACCCCTTAAGGCCGCCTCTGCACTTGACTTTAATGCAAAAGGCATTAGTAAATTAATTTAAAAAAATTACTGTTTTCATGTTTGTCCTGTTACTTAAATCGTTACTTCGTTTGAACGGAAGTTGTTCCACACTGATCACAATCAATACAGCCTAGACTACAATTAACTCTAATATTACCTGGCATGGTGTAAGTTGTTAAGATTTTTTTTGAAATTTCCTTTGCTTTTACTGATGACATATTTCAGGCGTATGTAAATGCATTAGCCATTCAACCGTTGTAATACCGACATGAATCGCTGATAGCAAAAAATGAGTGTGTAAGAACCTGTGAAGATTTTTGATTTAGTTTATATCGTGAAGCATTATTGCCACTTAAATGTGATACAGTAGGGCCTACATGTATTAATATGCATGTGATTGAAGTATTGTTTCTCTGGCGGCAAGTATAGCGTAGTATGTGGTTAGGTTGCAATGCAATCTAGACCTGGATGACAATGGAACCCTTTTGTTACAGCCCAAGGCACTAGGAATTGCATTGAGCTTTATTTTATAACAATTCTATTTAGTCAAGCAGTTGCTAAGAAATGAATTACCAGAACACTGAAAGAGAAGTATGTATTTTATTTATATTGGCATATTAATTATCAGTTACTTTTTAACTGAAATCATTACTTGGTTTGAATGAAAGAAGTTCCAAATTAATCAGGACCTAAGCGGCCTAAACCAAAATTAAAACTAATATTGCATGGCATAATGTAAATTGTTAAGATTTATTCTTAGTATCCTTTGTTTTCACTGGGGTCATTATTTCAGCCGCATGTGTCAGCCGTTAAAACATCGATATTCATCACAGATAATAAGAAAGAAAGATGAACCCATGAGGATCCTGGATCAAGTTTATATGGCGATGCTTGATGACACTGACATGCAATACAGGGAGCGTATTAATTCATGTGTGATAGAAGCTTTGATTTTCTAGCGGCAATATTAGTGGAGATTGTGGTTAGGCTGAATTGCAACCTGGGCAAAGTAGACAATTGAAACTTTTTTGCTACAGCACTAGGGATGAGAAATTATATTGTGCTTTATTTTGTAACAATTCTTTTTACTTAATTAACTGCAAAGAAATTAATTGCCAGAACACTCTGTTAAGCCCGTCATTTTTTACGGGCTTTGAGGCTAGTTAATTAATTATAAACAAAGTTCCTAAGATGTTTCCCTACATTATTGTGTTTTATGGTATTATACTTCTGATGCTTTGTGTTCCATGATTTAGGAGCTCCTTTGCTGATCAAGTAACAACCGTATCTCCTCAACTGTGAATTTTATGTCGCCATTCCTTTTAATCTGTTGAATCATTGAGCTTACTGGCTTTCTTCTTTTTCTTCCCATTAAAATTTTCTAATGCAATCACCAGATAACACAATTTGTAATAACTTTCAGTGTTGACTTGTGATACGTAAGTCTCAACTTGTTGCTCCTTCCTAGCTCCTCCTCTTTAACCCCAAATGTGCAGTGTTGATACCTTTACATGCCAGTCTCCCATCCATTTTCCATTTTACAATTCTCTCTCTCAACCAGTGCCGCATTTAGGCTATGCATATGGTGCGGGCTACCCTGTCGGCAGTGGTCCTGACTGCCTCCGGCTATGGATGCTTAATTTCAAAATTCGGCCCCAGAAAATTATGGGCAACATATTTTTTTTTTTTTTTTTTTTTAAATCTCTACTACTGGCCCAGGTGGAGATCTAGGTTTGTGGCGTGGGCCCCTAGGCTACAGCCTATGTAACCTATGCTTAAATGTGGCCTTGCTCTCAACGTAACACTTATATAAATTGGCATTTTCTGTCTCATCAACCATCCCCCACTCTTTTTAATGTAATCCTGTTAGTTCCATTTATCAGTGCTATAGCTGCTGATTGTTTTTATAATTCAGTGCTTTTTATTGCTGTTTAATTATTCAACCTGATAAAAGTTTGATTCTCCAACACTTACTACTCTTCTGTCTCCTTTATTTTTGATTCTTGCTATAGTGTCTAAGCAGTTTATGTGTTACACTAACAGACTCATTTGCACAAATTCTTCTATAATTTTCAGGTAATTGGCAAAACTCACTATATTCTCTTAGGATAGATCATCCTTAGTGAGATTGTTAAGATGTAAATCCCAAACACAAGAAAACTTTGCTGTGTGAATATCATTTCATTTTTCTAAAACTGTAACTATAGATTTCTTCCATACAATGTATCATTTTGGCCAAAATTTGTACTCCAGTCATTATTCATCTCTGTTAATCCTTTCCCTATCAAAAGTCAAAATGTTTGCTATAGGTAGTAACTATGGAGGATGCTACCCATCCATAGCATCTTCCCAGGAAGATGTAATTGGAATGGTCTATCCTTATCTTCCCCATTGTTAAAGTGTTTGTTTAACTTTTAGTTGTAAAATCAACACATCTGTTATAAATCACCATTAAATTTTGATGTAATTTGCTGCAGAGGTAGGTAGTCTCTCTATGTAAGTAAAAATTCCAAATGTTATCAAATTGTACCCACCCTTTTTTTTTTTTTTTTTTTTTTTAAATATGGCTATGTAGAATTTTTAAAGAATGGACAAAATCACTTGAATAACTAAATTAAAATGTGTGGTTGCTAATCTCTTAGTTCATCTAGAAAGGTGGGAGTAGTGTCACTGTGTAGCATGTTTCATGCACCTTTCGAAAACACACAACACGTTGGGGGTATTCTTAAAAGATTTGTTATGAAAATTTTGGTTTTGAATATTCCAAGAAGTAAATCTTCAAAAAAAATTCATTTGTTGTTTGTAATGTTAGTAAGTTTGAAGATAGAATGACAGTGGCTTCATATCTTATTGAAAATTACAGCAACAAAAAATACTTTTAACAAAATTCACTATGTCTGACGTATGCAATTCTGAAATGATTACAGGTCTTTTGGAACTATCACAACTTACTCAGTTGATGCACTTTAGGCTTATTTTGTTTTATTTAGATCCTAGTTTTTGTAAAAGTAGATACACTGTATATGTATAAAAATAAATTTTTGTTTTATATCCACCTTAAGAGTGGTTATTGAAGTATTCATTTGGCATTGACTTTTTAAGGGACATTATGGATGGAAAAACACAAAACATTTGTTCTTCTTGGAAATGGAAGAGATGCTGATAGTCCTGCTGGCTGGAGGAATGTAACATTAATTTCAAAATCCTAGCTACATTTTTGTCCAAAACATATGCCAGCCACCAATAGCTATCATAGACAGCGGTAATGAACACACCAATGTTTGCCATTACCAGCTTGTCTGCTGAATTGGTTGTTCTATAGAAAGCTCTAATTTTAATTTTCGGTTTGGTATGGAAATCTGTTATCACAGCATGTAGCTTTTATTTGCAATGAGTAGTAACAGACTAACTAAAGCACTTTTACAGAAACTTGTATATACTCCTCTTGATTAGAAAATGAAAAGTTAACTTAGTAATGCCTTCCTCTGCCATTCATAAAGTTATGGACAAAGTAATCGGTTCTGGTAAGGTAACTGAGACTAGATTTGTCAGCTAATCTTTTTAAAACACCACCCTCACTGTCAAATGCTCCTTTACCGTTAGCAGTCTCTGAAAACTGCTGTTCATTCGTATGAGTGTTGGACTTCCATCCTGGGTCGCGATAAAGAGTCACCTAAGTTCCCTCTTAAACCACCTGGCATACCCACATTAGAACCACCTACCACTTGACTACACCTCAGCCACAGAATTGGGTTCTACTGTATTACCCACCTTTACAGCAAGGGAGCGACGAAAATGCAACACCTACCACAAACCTGGCCGTATAGCTAAGGCTTTGCTGTTAGTTGTTTTACTTTATTTTTCTAATGTGTTTGCTGCATTACCATAAAGGTGTGCTGTACCATTGCTGTTAACTTTTCACAAAACATGTAAATAAAATCAATTGGAGTTCCTGGCTCAAATAACCTTGGCCTTCTACGGGATGTTTAAAAAATGACCGGCATATTTGAAAAATCAATAAAAACTAAACGGGCAGCGATAGAAATACTCCGTTTGTTGCAATATGCTGGGGACAACAGTAAATTTTCAGGCAGACAAACTTTCTGAATTTGTTACAATTTTCAACAACAGATGGCGCTGCAGTCTGGAAAAATCTAAAGTACTATTATTCTAAGGAATAAGCCATTTTTTCACAGCAAACTTGCAATCTGTGAACAGCACACGCTTACAGCAGAAAGACGACTTACAGAATGGTGAACTCACAGACTGCATTTACTTCTATATCTTTCAAATCGCCTGCAGTGCCATCTGTTGTTGAAAATTGTAACTAATTTCAAAAGTTTGTCTGCCTGAAAATTTACTGTTGTCCCAAGCATATTGCAACAAATGGTGTATTTCTATCGCTGCCCGTTTAGTTTTTATTGATTTTTCAAATATACCAGTCATTTTTGAAACACCCGGTATGTTGTGGCTAAACTTGGCACTGGATTTTAAAATATTACTGACTTGATAGTGATCCTTGTGTATCTGTGACTGCCATCACTATTACCTTACAAGAGGATATGCTTTCTCTTCCTCAATAATTACTCGTGGAATTTTTTACTGCAAACCTTTCATCTGCCAGAGACTACTACTCTTAAACTGTGTTCCGTCTTAGTTAAAGAATATCCAGTAATTGCTTCCTTCACATCCCCCTTTTCTTATACCACTACATTTCTGGTGAAACCATCACAACACACATATGGCGTTACGCTCCAACAGTAGCTCAAAAGCATTGGGCTTTTAACATAACATTATGGTTAGGGATCTTCAAATTTGAATTAAAAATAACAGTAATAATCCAAAACCACTTACACCATGTAGAATACAGTGTGTGTTCTCACTCTCTTCCTTACTTTTTAGTCCTGTTTGTAAATCCCTTTGAAGAATTTAAATTTCTGAGAGAAATACAGTAACTTACTTTCCATGCTCTTTGGACGGTTGCCATATTCTAGCATTAAATGCCAATGTTTTGGCCAATCTTCTTTGACCTTCGTGTAGGGCAAAACTGCACTGAGACGTGTTTCACATGCTCTGCTAAACGCAGCTAACATTTGACTGTCTCATATAGTTTCACCTTAGAAGCACACCAAAGCAGATGGGCCAAAACATCGGCATTTAATGCTACGATCCAGCATCTCCTGAGGAACATGGAAACTGTTTATTTCAGCTGCAGGAGCATTTGATTGTAATTGATACACTTTTGCAGTAAGCTTAATGTTTGAGCTGTGATTGTTTGTGGTATAATTTTGTTTTCGGGTTAAAAAATATAAATTTTTTTACTAAGTGGTCACCTATGAAGAATGTGCTGCTTTGTGGCATAATCATCTAGATGCACTGACATGTTACTAAGAATCATTAGGGTTCATTAGATCTTTGGAACTACTGTGCATATATTTTGGTTTACTAGCTGGATTAATTATTTCTTGAGATCAATGCTTGAAAATCCTTGTGTAGCTCAGATAGAGGTGGCATCTTCACATCCCCTGACTAGTAGTGCAAGCCAGTATACACAGAGCTTTATTCGGTTTTTCTTGACATTTCTCTTAACCTCCAGTGACTCAACACTTACCAAATGTATTTATCAACAGTCTGCATATCTCCAGTTTAATAAGCATTTCTCAAACTGACTCAGGATATTTGGTTTAATATCCTATAGTTACTCCCATTCCCCACAAATATTCACTGTGATATTGCAACATGTCTCAGCAAATTGAAGTCGTCCAGTGTCATCTTGAATCCCATGCTTGTTATTCACTACATTCCCCTTCCTTAAATCCATTAATTACATCACGAAGCATGACTTTGACTCTTTCACATCCTGACCTGAAACAAAGCTTCTCCTATCCTGAGTTCTACCAGTTCCCTTAAAACACATTTTGGAAAAATTAATATCAAATAAAAATTCCTTTCTGAGCTATTAAATACATCTACATATATACTCTGCAATTCACAAAATTGTGGGTGCCAGAGGGTGCTCAGCACCAAAGCTAATCTCTTTGCTGTGCATTCCAATCCCTAATGGTACGAGGGAAAAAAGAATTCATATAAGAATCAGTCCGGCACCTTATTTCTCAAATTTTATCTTTCCCGTCCTTCCCACTCAAATAGGTTGGTGGAAGAAGTATTTCACTACACTCAAAAGTGAAAGTGGGAGTACGCATGTTTACCAATAAGTTTAAACGAAACGTGTGTCATCTATCTACCAGAGACTCCCAACCTAGTCTACTAATCAGTTCTGTGATGCTTTCATAAGGACTGTAGCAAGCGGTCACGAATCGAGCGGCTCTTCTCTGTACTTTCTCTATACTTTCGATCAACCCCTTACGAAACGAATCCCAAATGGCACAACAATAGTCCAAATGTGGACGCACAAGACATTTGTACGCTATCTCCTTTGTTTGTTCATTACAATTTTTCCAGATTCGACCTATGAATCGCAGTCTAGAATTTGCTCTACCTACTAACGAATTAATGTGTATGTCCCATTTCATATTCCTTTGTACTGTTACTCCCAAATATTTCATAGAATCGACCATATCAATAACTGTATTGTTTAACTCGTATTTCTGAACAATTGGATTCTTTTTGTTAGTTATGCTCATTGTCTTGCACTTTTTTACAATTTAGAGTAAGTTGCCACTCGACGCACCAAGCCAAAATAACATCCAGATCGCGCTGAATTTCTAAGCAATCGGCCAAATTTCTTACTTCCCTATAAATAACCGCATCATCAGCAAACAATCTAAAAAGGCTTTTCAATTTGTCTCCGAGATCGTTTATAAAAATTAAGAAAAGAAGTGGTCCAATTACACTTCCTTGAGGTACACCCGATGTAACATCTAGATTAGAAGAACTTTCTCCTTCAACGACAACATACTGCGACCGACCAGTTAGAAAATCCTTTATCCATTCACAAAGCTGATCCGATATACCGTACCCTCGAAGCGTATGCTATGGTCTGTATTGTAATATCTGCTTTGTGCACCATACTGTTACCAAGAAAGGAAAAATTACCATCAAGCTAATATCTCATTTACACCAAATGTCCCATACACAGTCTCTCCATAATTGGGCGGCACGCCAAGGGGGGCGGCAATTTTCAAATCTTGTGATCTACAGTCACCGCCCCGCGACAGTTGCACTTCATTGTCGCTGCAAAATTTGTAGCATATTATGTAGCGGGTGAGCTTTTTTTTATTTTATAGCTCAACTGCTGTTTCAGGCGGCCGGCGACACTTGGGGTGGCAACAATGGAGGCTGCAATCTCTCAGTTTTTTGACCCGGTAGGAAAATTCCTAGATCCAACGCTGGCTGTAGTTAGACAGGGGCGGCTTGGTCGGTATTGCACAAGGGCTCTCAAACAGCTAGCGGCGGGCCTGCCCATACATGCTATAATACTTTACAACTTGGTTTTTATAAGAATGAATGTCCATGGGGGTTTGGGTATCATAATCCTGACTATTGTGCATTAGCTGTTGCGCCTATTCAACTACAGTTGTAAACAATTTTAATAATTATTGAATTTATTAATTCTTCTCCACAACCTAACTGCTTACATATTGAAGTGTTTCCACTGTTTAAGAAAATTACTACCTCCAAGAGAAATAGCTTTTCTTGTGACAATATTCCTTCTGAGTTCAGATGATCGACACAGTCAAAGTAATCCTGTGTTCTTGGCACTCCCCATGACTAAACTCTGAGGTAGATGGTAATCTCCCCCCACTCCCCTCCTCCTTCCTTCTGTCTTTGCAGTGTCGGCAAATTTGTACCTTTATTAGTTGATCCTTTAATATGAAATTATGAATTTGCATTGGTTTTCTTAGTTATCACAACCTTTGGGAATCCTGTACAGTCATCATAAAAGATGGAACCCCCCCCCCCCCAAAAAAAAAAGACTCCACCATACTTTTCCTATAGTCGAGGAATGGACTGCTCAATTTAAACACTAAATTCAGCAGCCCATTCTTCGATTTTAGGAAAAGTATGATGGTCTTTTTTTATATTGCAGGTATTAAAAAGATTTCTAAAAAATCCACACAAGTTTTTTTTCATTTTTTACTTTGATTCACTATTAGAAAAATCGCCAAATGCATGTGTTTGATATTTCATAGTATGTGCTCTAGAAGATAGTACTTATTGAAATATCCTTGCAGTTGATCCTACTGGTACAATTTCTGTATAAGGCTGAGAAATTTTTGAACTATCTCCATGAATCCTACAAAAGGCTACAATTTCCTTTGATCGAGACCTGCACTGCGATCTTCCAGACTGTGTTTCTGTGGATATCCTAAACTCAGTTGACTTGTGGTTCAAAAAAACCAATCTTTGGATCCTAACACCAACCTTGTCAATAGAGAGAGCTTTCACATTATAGAGCATGCTACATGTACAGCTTCATATGGCAACTGCCATTTGCAGTGGCTATCCTTCTCCCTATACAGGTCTAATTACAAATCCATTAGTCATCAGAATGATTAGTCGTCACGAAATTGACCCAAATTGCTACCCATGACACTGCACATAATGCAGATAACTACAACTTCTTCCATTGTCTATTCTGTCAAAAACCTCCCTGCTAATATCAATGGGAACTAACCTACCTATACAAATTTGCAATTGTCTTCTCTAGCCTTGTTCTTTAGGTGATATATTCTGTTTTCTCTTTCTTGCCTCTCACCTTCAGCTCCTTCCCTCCCAAATAAGACATGTTTTTTTTTATGCCGTTCTTTTCTATTTCTGCTTCAATAAGAAATTCCACTAACTGCATTTAATGTTTTTCTAATAGTTGAACCATTTTTTTTTTTATTTTTTTAAAGTATTTAGCTCATTGTATTCTCTGACACTCTTAGCTGCAACTTGTTTCCTTTATTTCATATTGATGTTCCAAATTTGTGTTTCTTTTCTCTCATAAACTCACAGTTTAGTTTGTACACTGCAGTTTGTTTCACTGGCTTCCATCTAGTGAAAATCATTGCGGTCCATTGATTAAGAATTTAAATGCAAAACATTTAATTGTTTTGTGGATCTTAGTGTCATTGTGTTCACTGAATGTTTCCTTGATTACATCTATAAGGTAAGAAAGGACTTGACTTTCTTCTAAATTTTTTTTAAAAATATCATTTAAGTGAACCTTGCTAAGCGTCTCCTTTAAATCCACACCAAGAACTTGAAAGCAGGTTTGTTAATATCTGTAGATTTCTCTGCTGTATAGTTATTACACACCGAGTTTAGTAGGAGAGCAGTAACATTCTGCCCTCACATTCGGGAGAATGTTGGTTCGAATCCCCCTCTGACCATCTAGATTTGGATTTTCCATGGTAATCCCACATCATTTCAGGCAAGTGCCAGGATGGTTCCTACTAAAGGCCATTTACAAACTTCTTTCCCAATTCTAATGACCTAGACATCAATGAGGTGTATAGTCATAACCAAAAAAAAAAATTTTTACAAATTTTTATTGCAGTATCTACCAATTCATTCATATTCAAATGCTACAGTTGTTCTGACTTTTTCTGTTATTCTTGTAGGTAGCTTTAGAGATCTTAGAAGTAGACTGTACCATTTGTAATTTTCTGTCTCATGTTTTTTAACAAAGATTATTAAAATGCTTTCTTTCCATTCTGATGGTGCCCATAACTTTTTGTTTTCTGCCAACTTTTTCCCATCTACATTTGAGCAGTTTGTTTGTGATTTTATCTTTTTTGGGTGTATTTCTTTCTGTTTTTTTGCTTTCTTTTAGTGATTTCTTTTGTGTTGTTCTCTCTCTGTTCTAAATCTGTTTTGTGGTTTTTGTAAAATTTTCCTAGTGATCTTGTTTTATTCTCAAGCTTTTATGAATAACTCTTTTTCTTAATTTTGTGTGTGTTTTGGATATGGGATTTGTTTTATTTGAAATAGATTTTTCATTTCCATGGAAATAAAATCCATTTTTTTTTTAGTAAACCACAGAATTCTCCTGACGATTATTCTTTTATTGTTTTGAATTAGTCTTTTCCTTACCACTTCATTTGCTGCTTCTAATATTCAATCTTTAATTTTTTCCTATCTCTTTACCACTGTTACCATTTTTCTTATGTAGTAGTGTGTTAACTTTCCTCCTAGCTGTATTCTGTATAGACACTTTTACAATTTCATCTTCTTGTAATTCTAAATTGAGTTTTTTCTGCTATATTGGTTTCTGTTTTATTATTTTCTTTATTTCAGTTGTCATATTAGCTAAGCTGTAATTATGATCACTTCTGATATTCTTGAAGGGTATATTTTGCTAATTTAAAAATATTTAATCTATACTAGTGTGGAACTTAGGAGTTTTTGTGCTTAAATTTGTGGATGAAAATCTAAATTTTAATTTCATTGTTTGCACCATTATCGTTAATGGCTACTTCATTGAATTTTTATTTTACTCGTTGTAACGTGTGGTTTCCATCCATTGCATTAAAACCATCCGTGATCTACAGGAATTCTGTTTTGTTTTATCATATTCAGTACATCTTCAAGACCTTTGCAAAAAGTTTCCTTTCCATGCTTCTTTTTCTAATTTTTGGATATTAAGTTGAAGCTAATCCAATTTGCTTCTGTTTTAATGAATGATATTCTTTTTGGTATGTATTGACATGCTTTGATGTTGTGCCCATATTTTTTCTGTAAAAGTATTCGAATATCATCTATACCTCTTATGTTTCTCATTACTCCAATGTATAACCTATTCTTTTCTATTTGTTTTTGTTGCACAACTTCATCGAATTTTTTCCTTTTCTTTTGTGATTTTATTTCTTTTTCCACATCTTCTTTGTCATTTTCTTCATTATTGTTGTTACTATAATATTAGTCCTGTTTTGGGGCATTCTGTTAATTTTTTTAGTAGCTCTTTGTTATTCCAATGAATAGGTTGCTACCCTGGTCCATCAACCTTCCTCTTGGAGGACAGGGACTAGCCTTTAATGGTTACTATACCATAGCCCTCGTTCTGATGTTCCCCGGACGTGCCTTTCACACTCTTCTGTAGGGTACACTCCAATTGGAGTTCAGCATCCAGTTTTTTTACCCTAAGGTTTTGTCAGTAAACTATGTGGCTCCGTTTTGGCCTCTTTTTGAATCACAATCCCCACCCCATCCCCCGTAGCCTGATGTGGCTTTTGTCTTAACGCCCATAAGGAATGTACCTTTTTCCCTATTAGTGATGCTCTGAGAAATAACATAAGTATTCGCTTAGTGGATTACGTATGTAATCCTCGCATCCACTTCACGGTTAATTCCAGATGACATTTTGTACTGTTTTCTCTTGCCAGTCATTAAAATTATTTAATATGTAATGAACACGACCAATAATTGCTATATTTATTTTTGTATAACTATAGTTATTCTGAATGTAATAGTGACAATAGCCACTCTTGCAAATGATCTATTATCATTAAAACTTCTTTCTCAGGTACAGCCAGGGATCCTTTTCTTCTTGAGGTGTTACTAAAAAATTCTCCTAATCTCATTCATAATTGTTTAACTGATAAAATAGTACAAACTATACATGCAGTTTAAAAAAGAATCTAAGAAATACTGCATTTTTTGTTTTTCTGCAGTTCTGTCACCTTTATTTCTGCGTTACCAAGTAATGATTCTTTTTTCTGCTTAAAGGGTATCCATAGTTCATTGATGCCATTTTTCAGATTGAAAGCTCACTGGAAAAACATTTCCGATAAGCTCTGTAAAGTTTATCGTACAGTGCCAGTTTACACCAGACTTTGAATTTGAAATAATGCTTCAGGGAGAACTATAGTTAAAGATACACTGAAATTCACTTGACAGAACAAAATTAGAATTGTTTTATCAAGTAGTGGTATTGCGACAAGTGAACAACCCAAATCAAAACTGATTTTTCTTTCCACCTCAAAACATCAAAATGCTACAGACTGCCACTAGTGTGGAAAATCCCATGCAACATGATTGTAAATGAATTTGAGTCTAGGTGCCATGAACCTAATGTTTTTGGCACATAATGCAGCGCCGCATTGGTTAGGCACATTGTCTTTGAGTCGCACACATGCTTGACACTGTCGGTATGTAGGGTATCTAAAATAAGGAGAGAATTGAATAATGGAAATAAATATCCACATATTGTTGTGTGTTCTGTAGGTAGCCTATTTTAACTGTGACAAATAAAACAGTGAAAAGTAACATAGCTTGATTCCATTCCATGAAGATGTCAAACATATATAGTTAGTGGTTCTTTTTCCGGTACAAGTAATTTAACAGATATCACAATTATTACAGAGTAAATAGCTTCTAGACACTCAAATTTGAATAGTTGTTTGACTGTAAGACATTAAACACAATACCCTCCCCCATAAAATAAAAACAAACACAAAAGATAGTACTTTATGACCTATCTCTTTGTTTCATGATCCTGCAGTTTTTATCCCATATAGTTTCACCTTAATTTCTTGAGGCTGTACTAGTGTTCTCTGCCTAAACATTGTGTTAAACAGATCTGAGCAAAAATTTGTCCAATATCATGCAGCTGTTTCTATATTTATGCAAAGATATTTTATCTGCCATAGATCATGTCGTTTCACATTAACTGTGCATTTAACCTTCATCTTTTTTCCTTAAAACATTCAATAACTGTATAAAATGTTCTCGGGCTCCCACTGGAGGTGTGTCAATTTGAAGCGATGTTTCAAAATTGTTCTCTGATTTAATCTTCTGGCATAGTGTCGAGCTCCTGGAGAGTCTGTCCTTATATAAACTGTACTGGGCAATGGCTGCCAGTGACGTGACAGTCACGTGCATCAAGCGCCTATCGGCGCAGGGGTGGTTGGGTAGGAAGCCTGGTTGGATGAGTTGGGCAGTGGCGTGGGAGGTGTGGTATGGTGGAAGGGTTTGGCTGGATGTCAGAATGTATTCTGTGACTATTTTGATGCCTCGAAATCAAAGCCGTCTCTTTCTTCAGTGCTGTGCAAAGCTGCTGCCGACTTTGTTACATGTTCCAGATGCACACATCTTGCATGTTCTGTACAGTGCTGAAACACAGATCATACCTTCTGCCCTGTATACTGCTGCCCACATTCACAAGGGATGGAATATATACCGGGCCATCTTAGACCCAAATCACCATTTGCACTGTGGTGGATGGTAGAATGTCTTAACACTGGCTTTGCCCAACAATCTAGCAATTTTTGTTGAAATAGCTCCAGCATATGCTAAAATACTTGTACTGCCTCTTTCTTCTCTGTCTTCCTCTTATCTTTCTTGTTAAAGGACCTATTAATCTGTGCTTTGCTGTATGCATTAATGTGAAATGTATGCCACCAATGGTTTAGTTCCACTGGAAGACTTTCTGCATCACAGATAGCTCTGGCCTGGTGCACTAGGCTTGTAAACACTGAGCTGCACTGAGAAGATTGATTACTGTGCGCACTGAGGTATACCAGGTCGTTGTGGATTGGTTTCATATACACTCTGTGTCCTAGTGTGCCATGTGAGTTCCTTCTGACCACAATTTCCAGAAATGGCAGATAACCCTCCTGTTATACCTCCAATTTAAATTTTATACTTTCATTTATTTCGCTCAGATGTTTAAGGAAATCGTCTGATTTTTCTCTGCTGTGTGGCTATAAGGCGAAAATATCATCCACAAATCTATACCACCACTGCACCGACAGGCACTTGGAACACATGACCATGATGTCACTGGCAGCCGTTGCCAGGCACAGTCTGTGTGAGGATGGACTCTCTAGGAGCTTGACACTTTGCCAGAAGATGATATCAAAGGATGATTTTGAAATGTCGCTTAAAATTGTTGTGCTTTCACGGTGGGAGACCCGAAAACATTTTATATAGTTAATACACTGGGAAAGCAACCATTCATTCAATATTTAATTATCTTTAACATTGTTAACTTTTATGTTTCTTTTATTTCTTCTTTATTTTCTAGTTTCACACATGTAGTAGATTGTGTGCCTCTTATTTGTGTGTATCCTCAAGTTACTTGTATTAGTAACTTGTTGTAGTTATTGGTATATGTTTCTTGGCCCTTAATTACTCCCCCCCCCCCCCACACACACATTTCCTCATTCTTAGCTAATCCAGTTACATTGGATAAAAATGTTCTGAAATATTTTGATACTAATTGCTTCAATATTTTCAATTCTTTAATTAATACAGCATGTTTCACTTTTGATTCTGTTTTGTAGAATTGCATTTAGATTGAGCAGTATAAAAGTGTCAACTTGTGATGATTGTCTAATAGAAATGTGCTTTCTCTGGTGATTCATTTTGCTCTCCTTTTTTTTTATTTGTTCTATCTTTATTTGTAGTATTTTAACCAATCACCACCCCAATAATTTACTAATAGAAACATCCAACTATGGGGAAATATAAAATGATAGTTCAAAACATAGAATTGATCAAAATGTCCAGTTCCCCCCCCCCCCCCCCCCAGTGTCTTAGGAATCGCTACCCTGGCAACAAAAATTGTTCTAACTAAACTTCTATCCAAAGACTGCAGATTAATGTCAAGAAATCATCTACATTCCATTCAATCACTCCATAAAACTTATCTTCACTTGAAACCTTCTTCCACGGACAAAGTTCTCTTCACTGACAAATAAAATTCTGTAAATGAAATTGGTTAAGTTCCCCTCCAAAACTAAAACAACTTCAGTACAAATTTACAAAGTTCGGCTACACATGGTTAATCTACACAAGGTTAGCCTACAGCCCACCACATGCTCCTCATACATCCTCACCCTGGCAACTACCAAATACTAAAACGAACGAGGTCAGGTACGTGGGTTCGAATCTCCATCCGGGCCTCCAGATTTGGGTTTGTTGTGGTTTTCCCCAAATCATTCCAGGTGAATGCTGTGATGCTTCCTACAAAAGTCCATGGCCGAATTCCTTCCTGTTCCTTGCACCCCATTCTTTCCCACTTCTAATGACCTCGACATCGATGAGTCATAAAGCCATAATAATAATAAAATTGAGTTTCTTATGAAGGGTAGCTCATGGCGTCTCTCTTGAACCTGTCATTGTCTATCCACCCTCTGTCTTCTTTCTCTGGCATGGGTTCCAAAGGTTTTTCCCAAAGTTTTTTCCAATCTCTTTGAAACTTTGTAATGATGTAAAACTTTTTACTCTAAGCACTTAATGTCCTCAGAAATTTTCTTGTATCTGCTTTCATTTTCTCATTATTAATTTCTGAAGTCTGAAAAACCTAGCTTTTAGATTTACAGTCAAAACTGTTTGTTCTAATGTCAGAAAATTCTACACATTTTTATGATTAGTTTCATGTATCTTGCTCCCATCTAAACATCTTTATTTACAGAAATATGATCTTTCAAATTTTCCGCTGCTCTTTGGCCGCCATTATTAAATTCAAATTAAATATCTTATATTGGCAGTGGGTTGTTTTAATTGAAACTTATGTCAAACTTGCTTTTAAAAAATTGTGCTTTCATTAAAATAGGTTGCCTCCCAGAAATTCACCCTAGTTTAAATTTGACTTTTCTAGACTTCATTCCGATAATTGTCTCATGCCTTCTCATGTAGCTGCTCCACCCTGGCACATGAAAAACTTTCACTTTGAAATTATTTTTAAATACTTCCATTCAACCTAGGAATCTCAAACTAGTGTCACCTTACCTCCAAAAAAAGATCTTTATTCTAGTCTAATTTTATTTTGTTTACCACTTTTATTTGTCTTTTTTTTTGTGAAATAACCTTGAAACTCATCATATTTACTTTAAATTCAGTTTGTAACCGTTTTTTGGACTTCTAAATCAAGATCAATTACTTTCATCCCTGTATCTTAAAATATTGACTACCATTCATTCATACTTACATTAATCCTTTGGCTGTTGTGTGATCCATGCTACAAGGCTCCTTTGTTCTGATTCTAAGATTTCACACAACTCCCTTTAGAAAATTCATATGACATTCAGACTACCACCAATGTTTTTGTTACATTCTCTTCTGCACCTAATAGTGCTATCTTTTTGGGGGCAGTATCGCTTTGGGTAACCTACCCAAACTGATACCAACCATTCTCCCTTCTCGTTTTCAGTTGCCTCTGTTACATGAAGTTCCTTAATGTATCCTGCTTATATACTTGGTTTAGTGTGAAATCATTTTAAGGTAAAATGTGATTTGGTTCAATTATGCTTCTTAAAAAATTGCCATAACAATGAATAGATAATTTCATGTATTTTGTTCCTTATATGTAATTGAAAGCAAGTCTCTATCTACTGCCGACCTGTTAGTGAAAATGTGTAACTTGTGTTCTGTTTGATAGGTTTTTTTCTTTGTTTGTCTGCATATTATTGATACAAATTGCAAACACCTTCAATTTCACCTTTATCATACATTACCAACACATGTCCAGTGATTCCAGATAGTTATTTGGACACGTTTATAAATTACATTTAATTTTTGAATAGGTATAGAAAATATAGATTATTTGCAGTGACTCTTTGTTGTTGAATAATTATGTATGCTATACCAACTATGTTTACTTTTACAAGAAGTCAGTTTGACATCATAGTATTTGTTGAATTTTCAAGGACTGCATTATTTACTTGAAAAAGTTTTTTTTAATTGTATTAATAAATATTTCATTTGTACGGTGGGGGAAGAAATCTGATGTGTTATCACTACTAACAATATCCACTCCTTTCTGTTTGTTCATTCACATTGTAGTTCTGAATGTGTACACCAGGGATGGCCAGCCTGTGGGCCTTGAACATTTGTGGCCCGTGAGATTCATCTAAATTTTTCAAATTTCGTTTTTAATGTTATATATTTCTTTACAATGTGCATTTAGTATCATTATTATTATATTATCTATTTTTAAATGTAAGAATAATAGTAAGCACAATAATAATAATAACTCATTATGTTTCAATTTTTCACTCTAAAAAAAAAGTCTATAGTGGGTCTAAATCTAATATGGGGATAAATTATTTATATGTGGCCTGCAAGATCATTTGGGTTGGTCACCCCTGGTGTACACCTTTACTGCTGCCATATCTCTCACCTCCAACGTGAGTATTGTTATTAACCAAAATATCATGAAGTGTGTTTGTGTTTCTTTGTTCATGTGGCCCTGCTGCCTTCATCTGTGGTAAGTGATGGGTTATTTTCAGTGCTTGTCACATTACAGTAGGCTTACCCTCTTCAGTAACTATCTTTTTTTCATGATTTAATTTATTGTATGCCAAGTATCGAATGCTATGTGCATTGGTGACTTGCGAGAGGGACAATTGATTAGTAGGGCAGAGAGTGTGGTGTCGTGCAGAGAACGCGTGTGGGTATCATCCCTCAGGGTTTTGTGAAAGTGATTGAAATAGTGTTACACTCTGAAGAACTTGCATCTTTGGATTATTTAGTCACTACCAGTAATTTTACTTGTGTGTGCTTTAATTACTTTTTTCCATTGGTGGCCGGGTACATTTGTGCAGTACAAAAATATGAATAAATCTTTGGCTTGTGATCTGCATACTCGAGGTGTTTCTTTGAAGAAACTTTTGGTTATATTTGTTTTTGATTTGTACCCTAGCCAGCCAATGGTGGCGACCGATATTTAATTAATTAAGAAGTCTGATGGACCTTATCTTAGGTGGACGAAACTAATCATAAAGGGGACTAATTTGTGAGTCGGAAGGAACTGTTATCAATCACGCACTTTCAACATGTTTTCCGACGTGCTGGATACCAGTTTCATTGTTACCATTGTCCAGTATAGTTTGATGACTGGTTTGTTGTTTATTAACTATTATAAGTTGACATATTCAAATTCTGTTCATGACATACAGTTTCTAGCTGCTGATGAACCAGTCATTTTAAATTACTATTGTGTGACAGCTGCATGATCCATTATGGTGGCATGGGGCTTGTTGTTTAATTATTCTTCAAGTGTTATCATATTTTCTGTGAAGTTCCTTGTTTGCTTTTTGTTGCAGCTGTTATAAAATTAGTTAGCATAAATTTTTAAAGTTATTGATATAGAATAGTAATATTCTTACATTAATAAGAAACTACATTTTTTCCCCACAGCTATCTAATCGAAAATGGTGTGTGTTATTTGGTGTTGGTGGAACGTAACTTTTCCAAAAGACTGGCATTTTCATACTTAGAAGATCTTGCTCAAGAGTTCCATTCTCAGTATGGGAAAAGAGTTCATACAGTGTCAAGGCCTTACAGTTTCATTGAATTTGGTATGTGAAACAATTTTGGGAAAGGTTTTTATCAGTTGCACATCTTTTAAACATTCATTTTTTAGTAATAGTGATAAATTTCGTGTGCTTTCTGCAGACACATATATCCAAAAATCGAAGAAAATGTTTACTGATGCACGAGCAAGAAGAAATCTAGCAGCACTGAATACAGAATTACAGGATGTTCAGGGATTATGGTGCAGAATATTGATGATGTGTTACAACGTGGTGCAGTCCTTTCAGGTGCAGTACATTTATGAAGTGCTGTGTAACTTGTATTTGAGTGTTACCTCCGTGATTTTAGTTTTACAGTATTTATATTGCTTCTGTTACAGAATTGGACTCAAAGGCAGCTACGTTGCAGTTACATTCCCAGAAATACAAGAAAGATGCCGCTTACTTAAACACGAAATCGATGTATGTTAAGGCCATGGCTGGCTGTTTTGTGTTTGCATTGTTTGTATTATACTTCTGGGTTCTGTGAGAATTCTCCAACTCAAACCCTCATTCATGCTATATAAGCCCCAAACTTCATTTAATAATTGACAGTTGCTTGTGAAATAGCCAATTCTTGCATATTCTATGAAAATATTTGTGTACCTTGTTAATAAATAATTTAAAATCTTTGATGTGGATTTAAAGTATAATTATTAGTAACATTCCAACTTCATTGTAAATATGACTGATAACTAACATAAACACCGCACAAAAAAATTACAAAATTTGTCTGTTATGAAGGATGAAGTGTATACCTAGAGAGTATGGGTAAAATGTTTCTTTTTCAATGCCTTTATTGTATTTCTGCCATTATTGCCACTTGCAAGCAATGGCATTTTTTCTTTAAAATTTCAGTGTAAATGATTATCATTTTTATTGACATTAACAAGTTTTAAAAAAATTGTTTTTGTATATTGTTTCTCAGGAACCTCCTCCCAGGGTATGCTGGCAAGTGGAGCGTGTGCTCACTGTAAAAAGTTCAATGTATCATCCCATGACTTGTAATTGTTGTTCTTAATCTCATAATCCTCTTGATTAGGTATCCCTGGATGCTTCTTTATGCCAGTTTTTTCTGTGGCTAGTTGTTGAATTTTAAAAAGAAGTCACAGTTTTGAGTTTCAGAATTAATTAATTCTTTCAAAATGTATTCGAGTTACTTACTATGTGTAATGGAGTTGCACTACACGGATTAGGTTGGGATTCTCCATAAATCAGCATCTTTGTGCTTGTGTATTGGATAAGCATATAAATTTGTGGTTTCACCTTTTTATATGTCTTATTTACCAAGAAGAAATATAATACGTATATATATATACTGTTGGACTTTGTGGTTGGTCTTGATGAAAGTTGTATCAAAGGAATTTACATAAGTTACTTATATTGTACTTATGGCGATACATTACCTACCACTGTTGATAGCAGTGCAAAAAGAAAAGGTGATATGTATGGCCATGTCTCTATTCTCCTATTCTTTGTATCATGACTGACTTATTTTCCCACTAATTCTGTAAACCTTAACTATGATGTACATCTTTTGATGGGCTGTGGAACCAAATGGAAAACTGAATTAAATTTTATTTTTCCATGTGTGCTATGATTCTTTGCTGGTCTGCTGTTGAATAAAACAAATAATTGTTTCTTCTGTCACAACTAATTTGATTTGCTGTACTTTTATGCTTGGTTTGTTTTATTGATATACTTTGAAATCTCCAGGCAGAGGTACACCAGATTGGACATTGTGCAAGATCTAGTTGTTTTTAATATATTTTAATGATTGTGAAACCCAACAAATCTATTTTGCATATACAGGTTGAGGCATTTAAAACTGTTATTATTTAATATTTGGAAAAATACAAATCAGATTAAAAAAAAGTTGTAATAAAAGTTGTTCACCTCGAAGAAGGACATCCATTAACATAATGCTCGACCCCCCTGCACCACCCCCGGGGGTGGGAGGGGGGTTAATTTGAAATCTTAAACAGGAATCACTATTTTTTATTGCAGATTTGGATTCTCCATGAAAAATATCTTTTGTATGAAACATTTTTTTCTTTTCATGATAGATGGCGCTGTAATCGGCAAAAATGAAACTGAGTTGAAGATTGTTGCAAAATGGTAATATCTCAAATAAATACACATCAGATTAGGAAATTAAGTATTTGAAACAATTTAGGAAAAAAATTACTGTGATTCCCCTTGCTTCTCACAAGTGTTTAATTGCAGCAAAGGTTCAAAATGATGTCCGTTGTTTCTACTGCACATTGCAACTCTGTGTCTGAAAGGCAATCCGACATTTATAAGTGTCTCTGCGCTAATGTTTTCACATTCATTGATAATTTGCTGCCGCATATTTTCTAGGGTTGTTGGTACGTCCATGTAAACTCACTCTTTTAGCCATCCTCACAGGAAAAAATCGACAGGAGTCAAATCGGGTGAATGTTCAGGCCACGTTTGAGGACCTCCTTGTCCAATCCATCGACCCGGATAGTTTCGATTCAAAACTTCTCAAGATATTTGTGAATAATGCACTGGGCATCCATCGTTTGGAACCACACATCTATTCTTGTTTGAAGTGGAACATCTTCCATTAGTATGGGTAAAACATTATCTACAATGTCACTGTACATTGGACCAGTCAGATTACCTTCTATGAAGTTCGGGCCAATTACCTGCGTACCTAAATTACCGGACCAAACGTTGACACTCCATGGGCATTGATGTTCAACTTGCCTTACCCAATGGGGATTCTCCAGTGACCAATAATGCATATTATGTCGATTCACTTCACCATGATTCGTAAAATTTGATTCATCAGAGAAAAGTATCTGTGAAATGAAATTATTATTCACTGCCAGTTGCAGAAATTTAGGCGGTTTTGAAAATTGTCACCATGCAGTTCTTGATGCAGCGATAAATGAAATGGATGCCATTTGTGTTCATGCAGTATGCGTAGAACACTTCTTTGCGAAATTCCTGAACCTCCCACAATTTGCCGAGAACTAATGTGAGGATTCGCAACAACTGCAGCTAAAACATTCACTGTGTTATTTTTGTATGTCACAGGATGCGGTCGGACTCTTTTTTTCTAGGTTTAATGCTTCCAGTTTCAGAAAACAAATGGACAATACTGCGAAAAGTCTTTGCAGACAGAACATGCCTATCAGGGAACAGATTAGCATACCTTTGTCGAGCTTCTGCAACATTTGTATGAGCCTCAAAGTACGTGGTAATGATATCGACTCTCTCTGCAATCGTTAACATCGTGGAACAGTTGCGATGAGATGTGTACAGTCCGAATCATTGAAGTAACATGCACAGTCTGTCCATGGACTGAGATGCATGATCACAGTCTGTGCTTATTCGATTGTGGGAGGTGTTAGATGATGGCATTATCAAAAATATAAAAAAAGTACTTCGAATTTCCTGATCTGATGTGCATTTGTTTGAGATATTAGCGTTTTGCAACAATCTTAAATTCAATTTCATTTTTGCCGATTACAGTGCTATCTATCATGAAGCGAAAAAAATGTTTCATACAAAGATACATATTTTTCACAGAGAATCCAAATATGCAATAAAAAATAGGGGTTCCTATTTAAGATTTCAAAGTCACCCCCCCCCTCCCGACCCCGGGGGTGGTGCAGGGGGGTCGAGCGTTATGTAAATGCATGTCCCTCTTTGAGGTGAACAACCTTAATTTCAGCATTTTTTAATCCGATTTGTACTTTGCGAAATATTCCGACAAACAGTTTTAAATGCCTCATCCTGTATATGTACCAGCTGACCCGCTCACGCGTTGCTGTGACTCAATAGTTGTAGTACGTTGGATCAATGTTATTCTAAACTTCCTAATGTAGTCAAATTAATATTCACTAACAAAGACAAAAATGTTTTAGTCAATTTTAAAATTCAAAAGTAATTGGTAAAGAGTTTCAGAGAGTTGAATTTAGGGACAAATGAACATAAAAAAATTTAATTTACATTTTTTTACAAATTGCTTAATTGAGAATATGTAAAAAATTATATTTATATTAAAAAACTTTCATTATTTATAAATGAGGTAGATGTTGATTTTTAAACATTTTTAACAATTATTTTCATTATTTTAAATTATTACAATTAATAATTTATCCAAGTGCTCTAATTGGTGCACAATATTTTTGGTTAGCCTGTATTTTGCTTAATACAAATAGATTTGATGGTTTCTCCACACGTGAGCAGGCTGTAATAGAACAGGCATAATGCCTTTGGTGCAATTTTATTTAATTTCTCAGAAAGTACAGGTATCGATAAGCCAGTAATATAAGCTCTCTGAAGTAGAAGCATTGTAGGATAATCGCTGACGATTCATGGCGGGTGGATGGTAGTGAAATGTTGATCAGCTGTGGACGTGATTTCTTAAGTGTTAATATTTATTAAATGTAATGTAATTATTAACAATTTTCCTACCTTTCAAAATAAATGAACCTGCAATCTTGGAAGACCAAATGTCTGGTAGTTAAATTCTTTGACGATATTTAAGAATACATGATACAGACAAGGAAAATAGTAATTTAAAATAGCTACATGGCGACCGTGACAGACCAGTGTGTTTTGAAGTGGGATTAATTAAAAGCATAATTAACCACAGACACATACTGAAACAAAAGGTAGGAAAAGTGAATTCCATAACGTAAAGACAATTAACAAGCGAGCAGCCATTATCACCGGAATGCGACAACCGAAGTGAGACGACGATTCCTGAGGAGAGCCGATCCACTCAGTATTAACCAGAACGGCGTATAGTTAACATCAGCCGTGGGAGCGACTCGACCGACGCGGAGAACCAGCTTCGTTTACGGGAGACTGCAAGGGGCGTTGCAGAGCGGGACGCAGTCTGAGAATTTAGCAGATCTTCTCTTCGAAATGAAAGTGCCAAAATTTTTTTTATCTTTGTAAGAAACACAGACTGACATGAGAAAATTTTCATATGAAAAGTTGCATTAAAAAAATAATAATAATAATTTTCATAGAGGAAAAGAAGTTTAAATTATTTTCTTCACGATTCAAAGTCAGTTTGAGTTGATATTGAAAAAAAAAAATTAGTTTCAACCTTCCTAGGGAATTTTATTAACTAATGATTGTTACCTTGTTTGCATTTCATTGCATGCAATAGCCTACACCTTGTTTAACAATAACTGTAATTAGTGTTGGAGCAGAATTTATCTGTTTGCATTTTAATTTTTGTTTGCTTGCTAGTTCGGTGGATATTTTTTTCTTTGCAATCAAAATATTGTGCGATTGTATTGAGTGTTGACGACATGGCTGCAGAAGAGAGTGAAATTGTGGAGGGGATGGCAGCAATAGGAAGTGAGTCCTTGAATGACTCAAGTCCTAAGTTTACAGACAAGTCAATCCGTGCTATCTTAGTACAGTTGCAATCTTTCCAGCAATCCATGAGGGCCGATTTAAAATCAGTAGAAAATAATTTGAAGGCCGAGATTGGAGGTCGATTGCAATCACTTGAGAGTACAGTGGAGAATTTAAATATGTTGTTAGGAGACAATGTCCGACAATTAGAGAATGTCAAATTAGAATTAAGACAACATAATGTTGAACGACTAGCGGGACGGCTAACTAGGTTAGAGCATAGTGTGAGTAGGGAGACAATACTGTTACGACAGGATAACGAAGTACACAGTAAACACATAGTTGTCGGGGAAGAAGTCAATGTAAGTCACGGGAGGCGACTGGAGGCGGTAGAAGATCACTGTGTCCTTTTGGGGAAACACATCAAAGAAGGTGAAGAAAAGGTAAGCAATTTAGTCGCAAATGTCGAGTTGATTCCACAGGATGTGGGTAAGTACCAATTATCCACAGTAGCGTTGACAGAAAATGTTACAAGAGTGAGAGTTCCGGCAGTAGAAAGGGAGGAGGTATCCAAAGTCCGGGGCTTGCTTCATTCGACTTCAACAGCAGCGTGGGTCGAAGATAAAATGGACTGGCAACGTTTTGATGGTCATGGGCATATGCACCCCGTTGAATTCATTCGGAACTTTGAGGACTTTGCACCTTTCTCCGTTGCTTCTGAAAAACAGCGAATCGAGATGGGTTGTAGGCACTTGGCCGGAGGAGCGAGGCGATGGGCCGACTGGTTTGCTGGCAATTGTAGCGCATTTAATGAATTCAAGAGGGAGTTTCGACAACAGCAGATGGCTGTACATAGAGAATTGTTAATGGGAGAACCTTACGTGGCCGCAAAGGAGACGCATAAAGACTTTTTCACGATGTGTGTGGTCTCATGCAAATACCTCGATAGGAGTGAAGTGCCAGAGCATAAGGAGATCAGAGTGGGACGCAAGAACTGTGCGACAAAGGATGGAATGCTGGGCACCCTTGGTGGGGATGACTAGTGTGTGTGAGAACCACACCGGGAATCCGAGGGGAACGCCAGTGGGTGTGGAAGAAGAGGAGAAGATCAGTGTTGAGAATGTTGTAGAAGAGTACCCGAATGATGGAATAAGAGGAGTTTTCAAGGTGGTTTCTCTAAAATCTTATAAAAAGTGTCGAATTGAATGGGAGTGTGGGGTCAAGCACTGATTGAAAGTGCATTTGTAGGCAGACAAATCCTCCACGTTTCTCACTTTTCTGAGGCCATTAGAGTCCAAAACGAGGTATTTTGTTTTTTAACTTACAATCAGAAGTTCAGCTTCAATATAGGCAAAGATAATAGGACCAACTGGAAGAAAAAAAAAAATAATAATAACAACTCATGTCATGTGTTTCGTAGGTGAAGTGTTAACTTTTGTAGCCCTGTAGCAAGGTGTGCATTTGGGTTTTGGGGGACAATGAAAAGAAAAAAAAAAAAAAAAAAAAAAAAAACTATGAAGTTCAATATCAACATTTGTTCAACGAGTGGTGTTTGATTGTCTTTTCTTTCCGTGTTAATGTTCCATTGTATTTCTTTCACCATTTGTATATGATTCCAAGGTTTGTGCAATAATGTTAAATATTGTTGTTATTAACATAAGAGTAGTTGAGCGGCTGCCAGACAAAACTTTTGTATTTCATGAGTCATTTCATATTGTCTGATATGTATAATCATATCAATCTTAGTTTAATGGTTACCTGGCAACGGAAGTCGGGGGTCAATGCCAACTTCCTCCTGGTTCCATCGGTGGGAGTGTAATAGAACAGGCATAATGCCTTTAGTGTAATTTTATTTAATTTCTCAGAAAGTACAGGTATCGATAAGCCGGTAATATAAGCTCTCTGAAGTAGAAGCATTGTAGGATAATCGCTGACGAGTCATGGCGTGTGGATTTTAGTGAAATGTTGATTCAGCTTTATATGTGAATTCTTAAGTGTTAATATTTATTAAATGTAATGTAATTATTAACAATTTTCCTACCTTTCAAAGTAAATGAACCTGCAATCTTGGAACACCAAATGTCTGGTAGTTAATTTCTTCAACGATATTTAAGAATACATGATACAGACAAGGAAAATAGTAATTTAAAATAGCTACATGTGACATATAGCTACACATGGGAGAAACATGTATTTTTCAAGTCCAAGTTGCAAATGGACATTGTTTGGCCTTGAGACTTATTTATGGTCATAGCGAAAGCCAAACGAATCGGAAATTGAAGCCTTTTAAATTGAATTGGAGATTCTGACGGTATCATTGGAATACGTGGTAACAGGACAATTACTCATTTAAACTTTCCAGTTGCTTCAAGAACATTTCCAGTGATACTTTTGATGTTCAAATGTGTACTGCTGCATATTCTAGGTGGATTCAATTTACAAAGAAGAATAATCAGTGAACCAATCTTTAACCGAAGATTGTATGATGGCATTCCTGGTATATCCAAAGAATTTAATAACTCGGTTGGAAAATTTATGGCTTCAATTTCATCTACAATAGTGTCTATTGATTTAAAAGACATCACCTGGCAAAATCTGTTATGTCTGAAAGATAATTTTTCTGACATCAACATTTTTTGCTGCCAAAGTAGCATGATTGCTGATCCAATTATGATCTGAGTAATTATTCAATATATCTGGGAACACACTCTCAATTAGTTCATTTCTTGAGTGAACAACAGTGCAGAATTTGTCTGGCAATTTGATGTATTGTGTATTTCGATGCAGTTCTATTTCACCATTTCCAATATCCAGCAATTGCTTAGAAAATGCTTGTGCTGATGGATCATTTTGCAGTTGTACTCGCATGTTCATGGTCAATTGAAGTGTTTCGACATTCCGCCATAAAAACGATTGTTTTAAACATGTGTTAATCTCATCGGCAAAAGTAGGGTGAGGAATGACTAGTAATGTCCGTCGGAAGTCACTAGACAGTACCACTGAAAAGTTTATCGTTGGCTTTCAAATCTTGCATAGTTCTATGAAATGTTTCGAGTGAATGTTTATGAGCCATAGTACACTAATCCCAAATTATAATTGAACTCTTTTGGAACACTGCAGCCATTTTGATTTTTTTGTTAATGTTACATATTGCATTTGGTTTTGGTTTGTTATGAATGTCTAGGGGCAGCTTAAATGCTGAATGTGCGGTTCTCCCACCATCTAACAAAGTGGCAGCAATGCCTGACGATGCAATTTCCAATTCAATTTTTTGTTGCAACTGTACCCTCGCAAGGATCAACGATATTAAAAATGTCCTACGGGTTCCACTTGGTTAGTCAAAAAAAAAAAAACCTTGTTCACCATCAACATAAACAGCATAATCCGATTATAAATATTTTTTGCTCTGCTGTCAGTAATGACTTCATTATTTGCAATAATTGTAGCTAAGTCAACATTGTTATACTGTTGCAGATCACTGTTAACTTAGTCGGTGGCAACTATAATGATTAAGTGGCAAATTTGAAATTAAAATACATAAATCTTTGACTAACACTAATGCTTCATTATACATATCTGGTGTGAAATCTAGATTTGGACATTGGTTTGTTTAACTCAGTGTAGTATGTCTTCAGTCATACTATTATTGTATTTTTCCCACAAAGTTGAAGACTGTGTTAGATAAAATGTTGTCAAAATAATTGCAAACAATTGAAGAATACTATTCAGCGTAGATGTCAATGCTACATCAGCAAGTGTCAGGTCCCAATGATTATCATCTTCCAGCAATTGCAACATGCATCTTGATATGTATTGAACACTCGACTATTAACTGTTCGTGAAAATTCGAAAGAAGTTGGTCCAGGAACATTCACGTACAACAAACACAAAAAGAAGTATTCACATTGTTTAGTATGTACTGTGCAAAGACGTCCCAATGTCTTGGCTTTGAATATGCCTGAGATTGAAGGATGCGGTTCTCCTTGTTTACGTGGTTCCCATTTTTTACCTAATTTGTTCCGTGTAAAATAGCGTGGAACGTCGCTATATAATAATGTTTTTGCGAATTGGCTGAACATATCAGGTTTTTGACACAATGTGAAAAATTCAGTTAATGTCATTTTTGGTGGCTCAACTGGTCTTTGGAGAATATTTTCTTCGGTAAAATATACACGTTGACCATTTTCAAAATGTAGGCCTACTCCTAGATGCTGGCTGGATAGAAGGGTCTCTTTCATGTGTGGGAAAACTGAAAATATGCCATGTAGCTTCGTTGCTGCTGATGTATCTACCTATCTAGTATCGTGCTATTTTGTCATTTTTATTTATATTTTGTGCTTCAAATACATCCAAATCTCCGCCTTTATTAACGTATTTGCAAATGTACTTAATGGATTTTACAGAACTGCAAAACTTGACATTAATATGAGCCTCATAAGTTTTTGAAAGCAATGGTGAGTATGGTACTGCCCACTGATCGTCAATTTCAACTTGGTTTCTAGAATTTGACATTCACATTGTAAATGTGTGGCCACCATTCTCAGCGTTTGTGCGGTGGTACATCGGATAATCGTCGATATCCGTAATAGTATGATTCGTATATTCCTTTTGGAAACGCTTCTTATATTTTCCATCTCCCATGCATGGCGATTTCATGTTAAAAGCACTGCATGGTCCGCAAATCATGTGACTGGAAACTATCTGTTATTATTATTATTATTATTGTTGGATAGATCAGGTGTGCACTACACACGTGAATCGGCTACACTGGTGGCAGGGGCCGTGTTGAGTGCATTGGGGGATTTTTTAGGCTGAGGGAGGAAGACCCGAAACAGGGATTACAGTTACAGGCAGTCCAATTAAATTCGGCACCATATGTTAGGAGTAGCGAAAATCAATCTCGACCGTTAAAAGTACTCGTTATAAACTGTAGAAGTGTTTGTAATAAGCAGCCTGAGCTTGAAAGCGTTATTAGTAGCACAGAAGCTGATATTTTATTAGGTACTGAAAGCTGGTTAAAACTGGATATAAGTTCAGCAGAAATTTTTAGCCATAGCGTGAACATTTTCCGTAAGGATAGGTTACGTTCAAATGGAGGTGGTGTATTTATAGCTGTTCGTAAACACCTGTCGTGTAACGAAATAAATATGGATACGGTCTGTGAAATCCTATGGATTAGACTAAAAGTAGCTAGGACAAAACTTGTAATAGGGTCTTTCTATCGTCCACCAGATGCAGATGTAGGTGCTGCTGAGGCCTTAAGAAATAACGCAAGTAATATAGCTCGCCAATTTCCGGATCATGGAATAATACTAGGAGACGACTTCAACTTGCCGTATATTGACTGGAGTAATTACGCCCACGTTACTGGTGGCAGGGATAAAATATCCTGTGAGATTATTCTTGACCTTTTCTCAGATCTTAATCTTTAGCAGCTCGTCACTGAACCAACGCGGTGCGACAACGATAACATTTTAGATATTCTCGTTACAAATAGGCCTGGATTATTTATGGAAATTTCTACCACCACGGGAATAAGTGATCATAAAGCTGTAATTGCTACAGTAAAATTAACAGTCGCACGCAAAAAGAAAAAATAAAGGGTCGTTTACAGGTTCGAAAAGGCCCCAAAGGAGAGTTTAAGAACGTTTGTGAGGGATAATTATATTACCTTTATAGAAGGAAGAGGCTCGGTTGAAGAGCTGTGGCTTCGATTCATAAATATAGTCAGGGAAGGTATGGACTTACATATACCGAAAAGGACAATCAGGGACGGGAACGATCCCCCGTGGTATACTCGTGAAGTTAAAAGGTTACTTAAAAAGCAAAGGAAAATTCATGCACACTCAAGAAGGACGATGTATAGGTGTGATTTAGAAAAGCTAGCTGAGACAAGAGGACAGGTCAAGAATGTGATGCGCGAGGCCTTTAATGACTTTCGATGCAACTCACTTTCCAAGAGCCTCATTGAAAATCCAAAGAAATTTTGGTCGTATGTAAAAAAATAAGTGGTTGTGACAACAATATGCCAGTTCTACTACAAGACGGTTGGGAAGTTGATGACAACCGCGACAAGGCTACCGTATTCAACGCCGAATTTAAAAATTCCTTCACCGACGAAAACATGGAAAACATTCCCGTTTTTCCACGGCGTGTTGAATTTGAGATGGACCCTGTACAAATTGATAGTGTAGGTATCATAAAGCAATTAAAGCGCCAGGGTCCCTGATGGTATACCAGTAAGAGTACTTTCTTAATACGCGGAAGAAATAGAACCATTTCTGTCTGATATATTTCGTAAATCTTTGGAGGAAAGAAAAGTACCTTCTGACTGGAAAATAGCGCAGGTGATTCTCGTTTTCAAGAAAGGAGATCAGAGAGATCCTAGGAATTATTGACCGATATCGACTAACATCTGTTTGCAGTAGAATTCTGGAGCATGTCATATGCTCTAACGTTATGAAGTTTCTAGATGAAAACGAGTTACTTACAGCATACCAACACGGATTTCGGAAGAACCAATCATGTGAAACACAACTGGTTCTATTTTCGCACAATGTAATGAAAGTTATTGATGCAGGATCACAAGTTGATGCAATTTTCTTGTATTTTCAGAAAGCTTTTGACTGTGTACCACACAACCGACTCTTAGCAAAGATCCAAGCGTATGGTATATCTGATAAGATTTGCGAATGGATATGCGATTTTCTAACTGGTCGGTCACAGTATGTCATTGTAGACGGGGAAGCCTGTTCTAAACTAGATGTTACTTCGGGCGTTCCTCAAGGAAGTGTAATAGGACCACTTTTTTTCTTAATTGTTATAAACGATCTCGGTGACAACCTTAATTGCAGGATGCGATTTTTTGCTGATAATGCACTTATTTATAGGGAAGTGAGGTGCTCCGACGATTGCTTAGAAATTTAGCGCGATCTGGATGTTATTTCGGAATGGTGCCGTGAATGGCAGCTTACACTTAACTGTAAAAAGTGCAAGCCAATGCACATAAGTAATAAAAAGACCCCGCTTGCTCAGGATTACAAAGTTAATAATTCAGTTGTTGACACTGTGGATTCCCTGAAGTATCTAGGCTGTAACAGTACAAAGCAACATGAAATGGGACTTGCACATAACTTCCGTTGTAGGCAAAGCTAATTCCAAACTACGATTCATAGGACGTATTTTGAGAAGTTGTAATGCTGATATAAAGGAAATACCGTACAAGACACTAGTGCGTCCGCATTTGGAATACTGTTGTGGAATTTGGGATCCGTATCGCAAGGGATTGATTGACACATTTAGAGAAAGTACAGAGAAGAGCCACTCGATTCGTGACTGCTAGTTACAGTCCTTATGTAAGTGTCACAGAGCTGATTCGTGGGTTGGGCTGGGATTGTTTGGCGGACAGACGACGTCGTTTTCGTTTGAATTTGCTGGTGAATATGCGAAAATCTTTAAGTTACGAGTGCAATGAAATACTTTTTCTGCCAACCTATTTAGGTCGCAATGACAGGAGGGATAAGATTAGGGAAATAAGATACCGTACTGATTCATTTATGTATTTCTTCTTTCCTTGATATGTTCGGGATTGGAATGCACAGAATTAGGATTGGTGCTTAGCACCCTCTGCCACCCACAGTATTTGTGATTTGCATTGTAGAGATGTAGATGTAGATGTTACTCCGTGATTCACTAAAAGTGTGTGGCGGAACGTGTATTGCACCTATCCGAAAGGGTGATAGTTTGAAAGGGATATACGGGATATGGCAGGAGGCGCCCATGGGTTATTGTGAGGAACCGTCCCAGGATTCGCATGGAGTGATCTGGGGAGACCATGGAAAACCCATATCAGGATGGCCGGAGTGTTTAGCGAAAGCTACTCCTTTCGGATTTTAAGTTTACTCGCCCGGTAAATCCTTTCTATTTCATTCCATAATTGCTCGTGCGAAAAATGAGCACAGAAATGAATTGGTTCTGGCCCTGATTTCTCTTATCTTATTTCCATGGTCATTCCGAGATATTAATGTTGCTGGTAGCAATATTTGCTGGCTGTCATTCCGAAATACGTCAGTTGTGAAATTTTCAATTCGCTTCCGTCGAGAGCAACGCGTTCGGTGTTCCAGGTCTTACCAACCTAGCTCCTTCAACATCGCACTTGCGCTTTCCCTCCAACTATGTATACCTGTCCTGTCACGAATCGGGCGGCTCTTCTTTGGACTTTCTCTGACGCCTCCAGTAAACCCTTTTGATGGGGACCCCATGCAGAACAACAATATTCTTAGTGAGGACGTACTAGTGACTTGTATACAATCGATTTAACTTCTGGAGTGCACTGATTTAAATTATGACCTAGAAATCTGAACATACGATTTGCTTTTCCTGTTACATTCTCGATATGCTCATTCCAAGACAAATTATTACGAATTGGTACCCCGAGGTATTTAGCGGAATCTACCGTTCTAAGGACAGTATCATTAATTGTATATTCATAGTTAACTGGTGTCACCTTTTTACTTACACGCATGACTTGGCACTTTTTATCGTTTAACTCCAACTGCCAATCTTCACACCGCGCAATTATTTTCATAATATCGTCTTGTAAAAAAGCGCAGTCATCCTGGGTTTTGATTTCACGATAAATAATAGCATCATCGGCAAATAATCTTTTAATCCCTCCTATTATGTCTCACCAACCATTAATGTATATGAGAAACAACAGAGGCCCTATCGCGCTTCCCTGGGGTACCCCGGACCTCACTTCAGTACGTGATGAACGCTCACCGTCGAGAACTACACACTGTGTTCTGCCCTTCAGAAAGGCTGCAACCCAGTCGCATATTTGTCTAGGTATGCCGTAACCACGAAGTTTCCTAAGTAACCTAGTGTGAGGCACAGTGTCGAAAGCTTTTTTAAAATCTAATAGAACTAAATCAATCTGGGATTGCTCATCTATAATTCGGCACAAGTCGTGAATTAGAAGTGCAAGTTGTGTTTTGCAGCTTCTGCCTTTTCTGAATCCATGTTAATTTGGGTGTAAAACATCACCTTCATCTAAAAACCGCACGACATTTGAATAGATGATATGTTCTAAAATCCTGCAAAATATTGAAGTTAATGAGATCGGCCTATTATTCTGAGGATCATTTATATTCCCATTTTTAAACACTGGACTTATGATTGCGGTCTTCCATTCGGCTGGTATTTTTCCTTGATCCAAAGACACGGTATATAATTTCATCAAATACTGTGCAGTTTCCTTTGCATACCTTGAGTAGAATCTTGTAGGAATACCGTCTAGTCCGAGAGCCTTATTGGTTTTTAAAGTCATAAGCAGTTTAGTTATTCCCTCGACATCAAGAACGAGATCATTCATATTTTTGTCGGTACGATTGTTAAATATCGGAATCTCCTCTGAGTTTTCTATCGTGAAAGCTTTTTTAAATATATCATTCCAAATTTATGTTTTCTCTACACTTGTTTCTGATAATTCACCATTTTCTTTAATCAGCGACGACATAACCTTACTAAAGCCTCTTATTACTTTGATATACGACCAGAAATTTTTTGGATTAGTAATCAGAGCTTCGGATAAATTCCTGGCTTGGAATTCTAGAAACGCATCGCGCATTTCCTTACGCACTTCCGCTCACAACTGGACTAATTTAGCGCGATTAGATGAGTCCCCCGATTTCTTCACCGTGGCATGTAAACGCCTTTGCCTCCTGAACAAACGTTTCACTTCCCTATTGAACCAAGGGAAGTTCTTACTCACCTTAATACACTTCTTAGGAACAAACTGATTTAAACCGGTCCATATTAGTTCCTTTAGATTAAACCAAAGTTCCTCAACATTTGTATTTAGCGTGTATGTTTAAATTTTTTTCGCAAAGTGATCAACCATACCTGTATCGTTTGACTTATTGAAACAATATACGAGTTTCTCTTTGTCATGCTTCAAATTCAGACTACATTTTAAAGTTAGCACAAGTTGTGATCACTTACACCGTCTTCTATACAAACTGTATCTACAATATCATAATTGCTAATAAGAAAAAGATCCAGAATGGACGAGGAATCTTTGTCGCACCGCTTTAGCTCTTCGACCAACTGTTCAAGAGATCTTTCTGCAAATGATTCTAGGAACGTTTCGGTTACTAACCTATCTCTTCCACCCAGCCTGAACATGTACGTGTCCCTCTTAACCGGCGGTGGGTTAGTCACCACCCACGATCAATATATGTCCTTGAAATCTTTTGCAAATATTATTAAGCGACTGTCTGAAGTATTCCGCGTTAGCCAAATCAGAATCCAGAGGTCGATAAAATGATCCAATTATTAATTTTAAATTTTTGCCAATTTTTACCTTCACCCATATTAACTCGCAAAAAATTACCATTTCAGTTACGACAGAGCAATTAACGGTTTTGTTTATGGCCACGAACACAGCCCCACCTTTTGAGACAGTTGTGTCCTTCCGAAAAACATTGAAATGAGGGCCATATACTTTGTTAGATTCAACCTCTGGTGTCAACCAGCTCTTGGTTCCTGGTATTATATCGACATGATTAGTTGCAACTGCGGCATGGAAATCAGCTACTTTCCCTCTAATACTCCGACAATTTAGGACCATTATCCTTAGCTGCTTCGTATTATTTGTGGAGTTAAAAATCGCAGTTTTCATATTCGCATTCTGGTGGAAATCGGGTGAAGTATTTGGAGCTGTAATATTAAAATAATTCGCGCCATAACTACCAGGACCAGCTTCTAGGATGTCAGAACTTCCTCTTCGATGAACTAAAGGATCCTCGGGCCTCATGGTTTTCCTAAAAAATAATTCATATCAAGACGGTTCAATATTTTAGCAGCCACCTTGGTCGCCATTCTCGGCGTGTAGTGGACGCCCGACCTGTCAAATGCGTCCCAGCTGGCAGCTATCATCGGTCGAAGGTCAACGAAGCCCCAGTTGTTTCTGCGACACAGTTCTTGCAAATTACAATTCAAATTAAAGATCTTCCACCACACGGCCTCCCCGCAATCGATACGCGGCACGACACTACAAATTGAGAACTGCAATGAAACCGAATTTCCCCGCGAGGCTTCATACGCCTTTCGGCCCGACTTGTCCATGGATTTAACTATATCTGGAACAGAAACATGACGTGAGTCATTAGTTCCGAAGTGCGCAGCTACTCTTAACTGACAGCAGTTTGATTCCCTAATCGCTTTTGTAATGGCCTTCATGACACGTGGTACGGTTGCTCCTGAAAGAGAAACGGAATGAACGTTAGTATGAGGGTCTGCACTGTTCTTCGTGGCTAATTCCCGTAGCGGTTTCTCCAGACGTCGTGAGATGGAGCTGCCAATGACCAGTAACCCTTTTCTTGGCAAGCATGACTGCTGATTTACTACGTACACAGGAAAATCAAAGATAAAAACAAAAGCTATCTAGCACACTTTAAAATTAAACACGAAAGTCGGCCTCTGCTGCTAACCGCTGCTGAGCTCGACTGTGAGTCACTACCAAACAGGAATCAAATATAAAACCAAAAGCTATCTAGCACACTTCAAAATTAAACACGAAAGTCGGCCTCTGCTGCTAACCGCTGCTGAGCTCGACTGTGAGTCACTACCAAGCAGGAATCAAATATAAAACCAAAAGCTATCTAGCACACTTCAAAATTAAACACGAAAGTCGGCCTCTGCTGCTAACGGCTCCTGAGCTCGTGTGTGAGCTCGCGTGTGAGTCACTACCTAAACAAAAATCAAAGACGAAACCAAAAGCAATCTAGCACACTTCAAAATTAAACACGGAAGTCAGCCTCTGCTGCTAATGGCTGCTGAGCTCGACAGTGAGTTGATCAATTAATGGGTCCAGAATTTTGGCTGAAATTATTTGATCAATTTCTTCTAGACGGATTTTAACTTCAAGCCAAATCAAAATGTGAGAATGAGGCAATCCTCGCCTTTGCCACTCAATCGAACATAGATAGGAACGTGTGTTACTGAAAACCGAATGTTTAACGATTAAATGAATCAATGATTTTAATTTTTGTTTGAATATACCTGCCATTATATCATGACGGTGCATTGATTTTAGCCTGGTAATAGCAAAGTTTGTATTTCTTCCCAATTTGGATTACATATAAATGTAGTAAAAAAATCTGGATGACCATAATGACATACGTAAGTATTGGTGGTACAGTTGACAATATCGAAGGATATAGTTATCCTGATTACGTCTAATCATCAATCGGTGGGCATAGTACTTCATTGAACAATTTTTTTTCTAATTTGTTTTACCTGAAAAAATAAGAAATTAAGTAGTAAAAATAAAAAAAAAAATTAATATAGTGGACCCGCGATAATCTGGTCCCTGGCTGCAAAACGTTTGTCGGAATACTGCGGGTCTACTGTATTAATATAATAAGGAGTTAAATAGTTGAATATCAAATTTACCAGTAACTGTATTACACTGTTTGATGTTGATGTGATATTCATCCTGCCCATGCCAGAATATAAGTTGACACTGGAGTGTGTCAAACGAACAGCTTAGATCCAAAATTATACTAACAGTGCTATCTTGATGTGTGAATTTAATGGCTTTACCATCAACCAGCTCACCAACTATAATAATTGCAACTTCATCTAGAGTTGGCATGTTGAACCTGACAGCGTGTTCTCCTGGTAGTACTTTGTCAGCTGTGATGACAATTTGATAGTTGGCATTTTTTAATTGCGGTGACACTCTTTTCAACAAATGAATAAGTTGATTATTATTTTCCAAAAAATTTTCCAACAATACCACAATTGCTCTCTTTTCTGCAAGTTTGATGAAATTATACTAGCACCGAGTTGTCACGTGTTCTTCACAAATTCCCATCAAACAGATTTGGAGAAACTTTGGGTCATCATTAGGCATCGGCATCAATGACCCAATCTTTTGGTACACCTGGCCTTGTATTTTGAATGTTGTTTCAAAATGATGCCCATCAGATGTGAAATCACAAATTTCAGCTGCCCCAAAAGATGTCATTTGGAAGCAAGAATTGAATTTGCATTTCTTGCGCAGAAACAATTTCACATCATTTGATTCGCCAGCAAGAAGTGATTGTAAAGGTTCTGGCGTAGTGGGAAGTGGTAATAATATCACTTTTCCTAATGCACAACACATGCCGGCGGCTTCATTGCAGAATTTCTACGCCTGTCGATATTGGAATAGTTTGTCCATTGCACCTATTGCTATTTTAGAATGTGCAGAGTAATCAATGTCTGGTGCATATTCGAACGCAGGACGAACAAATGATGCACGTGTTAATTCACGGCTGATTTGCTGTCTCATTCTCTTTCTCTATGTGTAGCCATGTGCTGTTCTCGTGCCGCTCTTGTTCTCGATATATGTTGTCGCAGACGTTCATCACACTGTTCTTTAGATTCTTGCATATGACACTCTGCTGTCCTGATTGTGTGAGCTTCGTTACTTGCCACTTGTTCTGCCAATTGATGAGCTCTCAACTCGTTTGAGTCGTGCCTTTCTGCTACACACATTGTTGAGGTTAGATTTTTCTTGTGGCATTTCACTGAAATTTACAACAATACAAAAATTGAATTACAACAAAAAGTGCCTGTCTTTTTAAAAGCCTTAAAATAAGACACTATAATGTAGTGGTGAACCTGGAATGTGTCTATGCAAGTGAATGCCTGGTATTAAATAATAATAATTCCGTGTGGTGGACGTGACCTGGTGACAGGGTTTCTGTCATCTGCGCATTCTGCCCCTGTCGTAGCTGCCTTAACCTAACCCAGCAACCCTGCCGGGTACAGGGGACCTACAGTTTAACGTGGAAACTGAACCACGGAAGCGTTCTGGCATACTTCACATTTCACAGCAAGCTGTGCCAGAGGTGATGGTTGGTTAATTGCCTATGAAAATCCCCACTGAGACAGGGATTTGAACCGGACACCTTTCAATCCCCAGCAGACACCTTAACCACTTAGGCACCAGACCGATCGGTATTAAAATATAAACCAGATAAGCTTGAAGTATTGGAAAGGTGAATCATAAGGAAAATTTCAGGTTCATTGAAAAATACAGTACAATGGAAGTTATGAACTAATGAGTAAATATAACATTGAAAAAATAACAGAATAGATCAGAAAAAGGAGTACGGTATAATATTTTTTTCGACACATCTATCACATAGATGACACCAGGTGACCAAAAAAGATATTCAAATATTTTTGGGAGAAAAAAATCAACCATAACCTGGATTCAAGAGCTTAATAAAGATTTGAAACAAAATATCACTAAACAGTATGGAAAGAGAAAATTTTCGAAAACAGATTTTGAATATGGCAGGATTCCAAGGTAGAGAGGAAAAGAAAATGGGTGCAAGATGGTGTGAGGAGAAAAATAGAAAACACAGTGCAGTAATCAAGAAGTACTGGAAAGGAAGATAAAAAAACAACAGAAGAGGAATTGAAGTTGGCACGTGGTTCCTATAACGAAAAGAAGAAGAAAAATGAGAAGCAAGCAAGAAATACTTAAACATTTTTGAATTTTATAATAACACACAAACGATACACAATATAGTATAATTATAACACAATATACAGCACAATTATAAAAATGATAATACCTGAAAAATCAAGAAACTCGATTATGTTGTGAACATAAATACCTATGGCATGGAATGTAGCATAAATAAATCGAAACGCAATGCCATCTACTGGATGGTTACCCAACTAAGTGATAAATTACCACACCGCCATCTGTTAGAAATTAATGGAACTTACAAACCATTGTCCTATGACAAACATTTAATTCACAATAATAAATATTGAGGTCAATAATTGAGATAAAAACTAACCTATCTTTTAAGTTGGACCAAATTACACATAGTAAGCCAAATCATGAGGGATCAAAATAATGTAAAAAAGTGTATACCTACTGCATTACTAGACTACCTAAGATTTGCCTTCCGTTGCACCCCTAAATTTGAGATACCTACAGTTTAACACGCAATCCGAACATCCAACGGTTCAGGCGTGACTCATACAATCACAAACAGTTTTTAAAAAGCTTTGCTTCCACCGTGACTTGAACCAGAGACCACGCTCCAAACATCAGTATACAAGCACTTCAATCACTGAGCTATCAGACCTCTATGTTCACAAGTAGTACAGATACTTACACATCCTATATGTCTATCTGTCACTGTTTTTCAAAATTATGTGACAACATGTATTATTTATACAGAAAAAAGTATGCTATGTCCATCCTAATGTCAAGTAGCATCTCCTCGTAAAATTTCATCACAATCGGATCAGCGGTTTAGGCCAAGAAACGTAACAAAGAGACATATAGAAAGAGTTACTTTCACATTTATAATATTACTATAGATACACAGCACACTTATAAAAATGATAATACACAAAAAATTCAAGAAACTTGGTTATATCGTAAATATAAACACATATGGCGTGGAATAGACTGTAGCATAAAAATAACCATGCGTTGTGTCGATAAATTAACACATCGCCATCTGTTAGAAACTTAGAACTATAATAATAATTTTGTGTGGTCAATATGACCTGGTGACAGGGATTCTATTGGCTGCGCATTCTGCCCCTCTCAGAACTACCAATCCTGCCAGGTACAGGGGACCTACAGTTTAATGTGGAATCTGAACCACGGAAGTGTTCTGGCATACTTCACATTACACAGCAAGTTGCACCAGAGATGAAGGCCAGGTTAAGCGCGTGTAAAAATCCCCGCCGAGACTGATTCGAACCAGGGACCTTTCGGTCTCCAGTCAGACGCCTTAACCACTGAGCCACCAGACCGCTCCAGTGGAAGGTGCTTACAAATAATAACAAACCATTGTCCTATGACAAACATTTAATTCGCAATAATAAATATTGAGGCCAATAATCGAGATAAAAACTATCCTATCTTTTAAGTTGAACCAAATTACACACAGTAAGCCAAATTTCATCCAAATCAGTTGAGTAGTTTCGTAGTTTATCTCAGACAAACATCGTGATGCGAGATTTTTATATATATAAGATATTAATTTGCTTATATTAGATGTACATCTTCATGATGTAATATTATAGCAAATGTAGGAACCAAACAATTAACTCACTCATATTGATGATAGTGAAAGATGCCATAACTCTGTAACTTATTGCAGCTGGTGGTGTCATTTTACCATGGCCTATACCTTAAGTGACATGTATTACTGAGCATAGTTATCTTGTTCAGATAAGACCAGAAGGCAAACCATCACTTGTCATAGTTGTTAACGAAGTAGTGAAACATTATTTCATATGTCTTTTTTACAGAGGGCATTACTTTTTGGGTTAAAACTACTGTTATGCCCCCGATGTGACATAAATACCGGTTTCAAATTGCCGTCCGTTTAGTGGACACTTCATTTTTTGGTAGGATGCCATCTGGATTCCTCCTGATCAAAATGCTCAGAAATGGCAGGCAACCCTGCTGCCACACTTCTGTTGTGCTTCAGTGCTTATTTTTATTTAATTAAGATGTTGAGGAAAACTACTTAATTTTTTCTTTTCTGTGGTCATATGGTGCAAGTATCATCCACAGATCAAGGGTGTGGGAACTCTACAGTTTTCTGTAATATTATGGTGAATACTGAGATAGTCCACAGTTTCTGCCTCTGTGAATAGTATCACACGAAACAGATGATATTGTTTGTAGCAAGACAGTGACATTTACTTCTGTCATTTAATTGAGATTTTCTGTAGACTTCAGCTGGTGACAGCATGTTAAACTCCAGGAAGGAAAAATCATTGTAACCAATGAAAAAAAATTGCTATTTTTTTTAGGCATTATGTGATATACAGAGGTAGACTGATACGTAAATGTTTTTCCTAACTGGTAGAATGGTGTGCCTAGTTGATATAGCTGCTTTCTTCTCTACTGTTACTTGAAATGCTTCAAAAATGACAAGCTGTAATATAAAGGAACGGAAAATAGTTGTTTTATACTCGTTTCTCATTTAAAAATTGACCTATGCGCTTCAGTCATAATTATTTGAACATTGATTCAGAATCTTTCTTAATTTCTTCAAGGTAATTTTGAAACTCTTTAAACACAAAAATCAATTATCTTACGAGTTTGATCTGATGTCCAATTGTTCATTTGGATGACCACACACCGGCTGCGTAAGAGTAGTCTATAGGTTGGAACTGTTGTGTAGGTGTGAACTGGTATACTGGTTAGGTAGTCAAAGATTTTATCATATTGTTCTAAAAATGTGTTTAATTGCCACTTAATCTTTTATGTGACTATTTAATATTTATACATTACGGGTGAAAATTGCTGTTCATTTAGCATTTCAGCTACTTTGACTTCCAATAACTTTTATTTTATCTGTATGCATATTTTCCCAAGAACAATCCCATCAGGAGAGTTTCACTGAACTTGTAATGTTTCAGACTACCATTTGGGAAGACCTAAGTTTTATGCCTGGTCTGGCATCTAGATTTCAGTTATCCCCAGTTTCTCTATATCACTCCAGGTGAATTTCACAATATTGTCTTCACCAAGGCCATGGCTACTATACTTTCTGTCTGTTGTTTCCTGCTGTTATTTCCCATTGTTATCGATAGGCTACAATTCCACTTGCAGCTATCCATTCCAAGTACTCATTTTGATACTGACATAAAATTAAACAATGTAAATATCAAACTGAGTAGTAATTGAGCTCTAACTGTGATTGTTTCATCTGATATGTTAACACCCATAGTGGTTATGTAGCTAGTAATAATCAAAATATGACATTTTACTCATTTGGCTGGGGACTTAATGAATTCATTTCTCTTAAGGTTCGTATGGTAGCAGAATCTATCTTAGAGACTACATTTCATATTTAATTATTGACTGTAGTACAGTTCAATTTATTATGATTAGTTACTTCTGCAGGGAGTAAGGATTATTGGCCTCTGGTAAAACTAGTGGTTTATGTTTTGGAAAGAGTGTATATTTTCCAAATTTGCTGGGATGCACCTATGTATTGTTTCTCCCTCTCCTACATAAATACACTAAGTTATGAGATGTGTTTAAAATGTAATTAAATTTTTCTTAGCATCCTGGAGATCATTAAAAAAACAAAAAAGACTCTTGTTAAAAATTCATGATAATACTAATGGAATTGAAAGGCCTTAGAAACTAGTATTGCAGTGTGTTACTTTATAACATGTATGAGACTTACATGTGTTTGAAGTTGGCTGTGACTTAGCTATGATTCTCTAGGCCAAGGAAATTTAGAAGGCACGGCAAGTTTTTCAGTACCTGATAAGATACTGTAAAATGTGAAGTTATTTTACTGCTAATCACGTAACTAGCTTTACTAAACTGTTGCAATTTTCTGCTTTTTAGTTTCTAAATTGTTGAAGATGAGAAATATGGGTAAGTTATAGGGTAGCACATAGTAAGTAATATAACATGGAAAACAGTTAAAAATGTGTACCAAGATATGAGGTGTATCAAGGAAGTAATATTATAGTCTGTATAGATGGTTGGATAATATTTTAGTGCCTATATTTGGGTACACGGCAGTGCATCTGCCATGTCGAGTCAACAGTGGCACTGCCTACCCTTTTCTCAAAGCGTTCGGACCATTTTTGAATCCCAATTTCTTCAGTTGTATTCACGCTACATGTCTCAAATTTGTGTTATGCATAGACATCAGCAATCTTAGCAAACATATAAAATTTTACTTTGTTGCTGTTTATATTTCGGATGTCATTCGGATGCAAACTTCAGCGATTTTGCTATTCACTGACTGACTGACTTACGATCATGATCATCATCAAAACTCTAAAGTACTTCCCATAGCTGTAGAAAGCTGAAATTTGGTACACAGATAACATTTTACCCACATATTGTAAGAAATGTCTGAAACTTGTAAATTTACATATATTTACTCCCAACATGAAATCGCTTTCTACCCTAAAATTTTTATAAACCTCAGATTTTCACTGTAGAGTGAGCTTGCTAAGGTTAACTAATGTGTTAAATTTTTCTTCTTTCCTTTACTTACTTTGGAAGTTATTGAAATTTTATTTTGACCACGACACCCCAACATCCAAATTTTACTGTACGTGCAGTAATCCTAGAAACCAGTAATTTGGTACACATATATGGTTTCGTCCCTAAATCATATACTTAGGGCTAATATTGGTGACTTTCCCCGTATTTATTTAATTACAATCCCAAATGTGAAAAATTCTGGCATATATTTACAGTTTAATTGCTTTGCTTTGGATGAAGCTATAAACCTTAAATTTCTAAAACACATAGAGGTCAGCAAGTTTAATAAAATAATTAAATTTTACTTTGCTCCTATGCTTAGTTTGGAAGTTGGTGGTAATTAAACCAGCGGCAATCTTCATTTTTGGCTACGATACACATTATTTGTTTGCAGAGAGTGGGGCATTGTTGGCAATGGACACATTTACATACTGATATTGCTGGTTTTCCCTGTATTTATTGAATGGCAACTCCAAACGTAAAACATTCCAGTTCATATTTGCAGCTTAATTGCTTTGTTCTGGATGATGTTAGCTCTATATGCTCAAATTTGTTTTATGTATTGAGATGAACAAACTAATCTACCAACTTAAATTTTATATTGTTGCCGTGCTTACTATCGAAGTTATTTGGAATTTACTTATAGTGGGGAATAATTCTATGGCAATCGAGACTGGTCACCCAAGATGCACACTCACTGTTTGCAGAGAGTGTGGCATTGAAGTGATATTTCAAATTCAGAGTTTCGTGTGAAATAGTGCTGTACAGTAAAATTTACGAAGCTGCACCTTACGGGCAGCATTATTTCATCTTGGTCTTTTCTTCTTTCTGCAGCATGAGCATCAGATTCTTGGGTTCTAATTATTTTAGCTGCTTGTTCTCTTCTAAAGCTACACCTTACACCAGGTTTCCGTCAGCAAGACATGTCAAAGAAGAAGAAAAAATAAACTGGTGCCAGAAACTTTTAGGCAGACTTAAAGTAATAGTACAGTGCAGAGCAAATCAACATCTTTACTATATAATTTTTGTCTCTAAACTAAATTTACTAACAAATCATACATTAACAGACTGTGTGAAAAGCACAGCTTTAGCAACCAACGTAACATTACAGACTTGCATACGTGTCCCTCAGTCACCATTCAATAAGTTCTAAAAAATTTGTAACTAAAACTGTTATTCATACCCCCCCCCCCTCCCCAAAAAAAAGTCTTGTCTCCCTCCTACAGATACAAAGTATTTCCTTGTAAAATTCCATCAATTTTGGTATAGCCATTTAGTCATCAAAACATAAAGAAAAGACTAAGACTTACTTCCACATTTATAATATTATTAGCGCAGATCACACAACACTTACTGCGAGAGAAAGAATGCCTGAGGGATCAATATAGCACAAAAAAGTGTGCACCTACAGCATTTTTAGACCACCCATGATTTGCCACACATTTCACCCTTAAATTTGTGGTATCTACAGTTGGAATCTGAACAACTGACCTTACAGGCGTGGCTCATGTGATCAAAAACAATTTTTAAATATCTTTGCTTCCAACAGGATTTGAACCAGTGACCAGGCTCCAAACTTCATTAAGCAAGCGCATTAACCACTGAGCTACCAGCCAACTATACCAGAAGGTGCTACAGAGACTTACACATCCAATGCGACTGTCTAACACTGATCAGTAATTTATCTAAATTATATGACTATTTGTATTATTTATACAGAAAAAAGTATCCTGTGTCCATCCTAATGCCAAATAGCATCTCGTTGTCAAATTTAATCACGGTTGGATTAGCCGCTCAGCCTAAGAAACGTAACAAGCAGAGAGCCAGATAGACAGAGTTAGTTACTTTCACATTTATAATACAGTATTAGTATAAATTAGTGCAGATCACACACACACTGACTGTGAGAGCAACTACCCCTGAGCGATCAATATAGCATAAAAAAAGTGTACACCTACAGCATTGCTAGACCACATATGATTTGTCACGCATTGCACCCATAAATTTATGGTATCTACAGTTTAACATGGAATCCCAACAACTGAACGTCCAGCGTGGCTCATACGATTAAAAATAATTTTTAAAAACCTTTGCTTCCACCGGGATTTGAACCAAAGACCACGCTCCAAACATCAGTAAGCAAGCGCTTTAACCACTGAGCTACCAGACCTCTATGTGCACAGGTAGTACAGAGACTTACACATCCTGCGTGTCTTGTCTATCACCGTTCAGTAATTTTTCAAAATTATCTGACAACATGTATGATTTATACAGAAAAAAGTATGCTATGTCCATCATAATGCCAAGTAGCACCTCAAACTTCATCACGATCGGATAACGAACAAAGAAAGTTTCAAAGACTATTTAATACTACAAAAAGTAAAAAATAGAGATGCAGATAGTGGTGATTTATCGGGATATTGCAAAGTGAATCCTAAATGCAGGGATACACTTGAGTACAGATGTCACTAACAAATACTGCACGTATTTTCATAAGCCTTGAACTATAACATCACAGAGTAAGTAACCTGAACATGGGCAGATGCGTGAGTATATATACGTTCTTCACAAATTTATTACATATTTTCATAACACTTTAATTTTGATTGTGTTTAAATATTTGATCTGAAATGTCTTCCTCCACAGCTTTTCCAACAGAATTGTTACATCATAGCGATGATAGGGTGGTACAAAACTGAATTACACCCATGCCTGGAGATGGTTCTTGTTTATTTCATTCATTAATGTACTCTATGTATGATAAAACTGACCCCTTGTCGGCTTTCAGTGTCAGGTCTGCCATTGTATTATATGTTGTAAATCACTGGGATCAGATGGAAATATGTAGTTGTGATTAGCATGGTATGACTTATCCAAATCCAAAGTTGTATTCGTGTGCTATTATGGACACAAATACTTATGGTTCAGTATCTGAACTGATGGCTGCAGGTGCAATATATATCTGTTCAAGTTTGAAGTCTATGAAAATGGTAGTCTTAGGGGCTTTTTCGATGGTAATACAGGTGGTCCAGTAAAATGTTTGCATTTTAGTGGAAGTTTCTTAAGCGGTCACTATGATGTTTTGCTCTCTCTTGATGATCATCCTGGAATGAACAGTAAAGTTGACTGTTGTCAAAATCACTTGATCAATTTTATTGAAAGTGGGGTTGATATAAATAAGACAATACTATGAAGACTTGTTCGCAACAAAAGAGGTAGACCAAAGATGCCTGAAAAATCTCGATCCAAACCACAACAAATAAATCCGGATGAAGCTATATGCCTGAGAATTTTTTAATGCAGAGAACTTAAATTCTTAAATGTTCTTATTCACCGATTTTAAAATGGAATCATTACATTTGAGCGGCGATTCAGAATAAGCAATAAACTTACAAAAAGAAATGAGATCCCACAAAAACAATCCTTGTAAAAATAGGCCAAGTCTCATGTTCATGTAGTGACAAAAAGTTACGAGATCTTCTTCTGAGCCAAGTCTACACTATACAATGTGTATTCAGTTCACTTTGTGGAACGGAATGGTTTTTCGCGGTGTCATAGATAATTTATCTAGGATAAAAACATCTGATAACTTGGCCATTATGCACGTCAAAATTTTTACTGAAATTGAATGCATGATATATTCTTGTCAAATTCGAAAAAGAGCGAGGGAAATCTTGGCTTTTATATACTTATAAGTTTGATAAAGCAACACAGTTAAGGTATTAATATAAGTTAGCTAAAACATAGCGTACATAACGGCCAAGTCATAAAATGTTTTTATCCTAAATAAACAATCTATGACACAGAGAGAAGTGAATACACACTGTAAAGTGTAAACTTGGCTCAGAAAAAGATCTTATAACTTTTTGTCTGTACATGAGCGCGAGACTTGGCCTATTTTTACAAGAATTGTTTTTGTGGGATTGGCTATACTGGCTATGACCATCATCATTTGCTTCTCTCTTGTGGCTGTTCATCATTGCTACATTAGGTTTAGTTTTAACAACAAGTGTTAACGATGGCTCACTAATTTGATATATCATCGTATGAAGTATTCTCCATCATACATTTCTTCCATGCTAGAGACGAGTGCCCAGTAGATATTCTAAGAGCAGTTGATCCCTTTTATGGAGGCATTATGCATAGACAAGATGTAATGAAGTGGTGCTGGGAATTCTCGGAAGGCAGGCCCAGTGTTCACGAAAACACACAATTGGTAGATCATCTACGTGGTGTGTCTAAAAAGTTCAGTGAATGGTGTCATATCTGAACAGCAACTTGGCGCATGTGTGCGTGCATGTGCATGGGTCTTCAGAGACTTGAGGAGAATCGATACACAGCATGCACTGCATGTGACTGGCAGTGTAAACAGACTGCGACCAGTTGAACGTAGTCAGTGTGAGAGGAAGTGTCACAGCGCAATGGAGTAATGTGCAATCATCAAGTTCTGCTACAAATTGGGGAAGACAGCAGAGGAGACACATGGAATGTTGGTTCAGGTGTATGGGATGGATGCTGCTCCATGACAATGCCCCTGCACACTGTGCGATCAGTTTGTGCAAATTCATGGCGCAGAAGATGGTAACTGTTCTTGAATACCCTCTGTACTCCCCTGATCTGGCTCCTGAGGGCTTCTTCCTGTTTCCCCGCTTGAAGGCAGCCATGAAAGGTCAACGTTTTGCAGACGTGAATGCCATCAAAGATCATGTGACAGCCGTTCTGTGATCGATTCCATATGAGACCTTTGCTGATAGTTTACAGAAGCTGTACCAACGTTGTAGAGGAAGACAGAGATTAGAATATATGAAACAGATAATTGATGACATGGGCTGTAAGGGGTATGTAGAAATGAAGAGGTTAGCACAGGATAGGAAAGGATGGAGGATTGCATCAAACCAGTCGAAAGACTGACGACGAAAAAAAAAAAAAAAAAAAAAAAACCAACGTTGTCAAAAGTGTGTAGTGGGAGGCAACTATTTTGAAGGGCAATGAGGAAATTTTGTTTGTATCTTTTGTTTTGTTTGTTGTCTGACAGCATACAAAACTTTTTAGACACACCACGTATTATGCTCCTTCTGAGCATTGAAAAAAGAAATTGTACAAATCACGTCATCACAATAAAAAAAAATGCATGAATTTGCTCCAGATATTTCTAAAAAAAACACTTCATGATGCAGTGACAATAACATTAAGGTACAGAAAATTTTGTTTGTGGTGGGTAACTAAAATGCTAATGGAGGAAAACACACACACACACACACACACACACACAAAGTTGGGCTTTGCATTTGACTGCTTGTGCTATTCTCACATAGATGATGAGTTTCTGAGCCACATTTTGATAGGTGATGAATCCTTGGTTTATCACCATGCATCTGAATCCAATGATCATTGCAGTGACACTATATCCATTCTCCAAAAGCCAATTAATTCGAAGTGTCTGTTTCACTTAAGAAAGTTATGGCTTCTGCTTTATGGAACAGAAATGTCATTTTTCAGATTAAATTCATGTCTCCTGGCAGTACAATTATTTCTGCTGCATATTTTAAACTGTCCATATCTTTGACATGCCATTCAAAATGAACTGAACAAATTGTTAACAATTAGTGTGTGCTTCCAACCTTGTAGCTAGCGATTTGTTTCTCACCTGAAGGAACATTGCCAGACAACACTTCCATGATGACGATGAAATCAAGAATGAAGTGAAAATGTGAATCTGTCAGCCGGTGTCCAACTTCTAGGACAGTGGGATAGACAAGCTAATACCCACATTTCACAAATATTTTGGCAGTGGTGGCAACTATATCTTTATATATGGTATCTCAGAAACGGGTCTAACAATTTGGATGGAATTTCATACGTAGATAACGTTTTGCTTTTCAAGTTTATATGAATAGCTGTCTTCCCTACAAAAACATGATTTTACAAAAAAATGAGCAATTCTTGAATTTGGCATCTCGGAAACGGCTCTAACATCTTCTCATAGAAGATTAAGCTATCAGTAAGTCTACTGATGGTAGTTAGTTTCTCTTTAAAGAAACTGTGCACTAGTTCCTGTAAATATTTGGTATCTTGGAAATGGCTCTTATGATTTGGATGAAATTTTATTTGTAGGTAACATTTTGCCTAAATAGGTGTCTTGCGTGAAAAATTGCGAGTTTACAAAAAATGAGAATTTCTTGTATTTGGTATCTTTTAAATGATTCTAACACCATCTCATAGAAGCCTGAGACACCAGTAAGGAAATCCCTGAAAAATGCGATTTTATAAAAAATAATATTTTTTCTAATATTGTTTTACATCGTCATCTTATATAAGTTGAGGTAACAGTAAGCTTGAAGTGTTGTTATATATCTGGATGATAACCATAAAGTGAAAATGAATAAAAACCGTAATGTAGCCGATTCTTTAAAATAAAATGTTGAACTATGTGCATCCATGAATTTTATTCAATCAACTGCAGTTCTTGTAGTAGATAGGTAGTAAATATATCAAATGTATAACAAATATGGAGCAGTCTGGCAGCTCAAATGTGATTATTAGGGGAAAAAAAAATTGTGGCTAAGGCACTTCGTTAAAAAATTAAAAAAAATCTGACTCTTCTCCTGGGTTCAGATCTTGTTGTGGACATGAACTTTTAAGAGTTGTATTTGATTATGAGCTATGCTAGGATGTTCAGTGGTTTGGGTTCCACTTTAAATTGTAGGACCCAGAGGAAAGGAACAGTCAGTCGTTATTCGGCAGCCGTTACGTGAGGCAGTGCTTTCTGTGTTGATATAATTTAAAGTGTTTAGTCTTCTTTTGTTTTCATCTTTGAATATTTGTTTAGCAGCCCCAGTCGTTCTTCGGCAGCCGTTACGTGAGGCAGTGCTTTCTGCGGTGAAATAATTTAAAGTGTTTAGTTTTCTTTTGTTTCATCTTTGAATATTTGTTTAGCAGCCCCACTAGTCAGTCGTTCTTCGGCAGCCGTTACGTGAGGCAGTGCTTTCTGCGGTGATATAATTTAAAGTGTTTAGTCTTCTTTTGTTTCATCTTTGAATATTTGTTTAGCAGCCCCAGTAGTCAGTCGTTATTCAGCAGCCGTTACGTGAGGCAGTGCTTTCTGTGGTGATATAATTTAAAGTGTTTAGTCTTCTTTTGTTTCATCTTTGCGTATTTGTTTAGCAGCCCCAGTAGTCAGACGTTTTTCGGCAGCCGTTACGGGGAATAGTGCCTTCTGTGATAGTTTTAATTCAAAGAGTGTGGTTAGCTTCGTCTCTGTATAGTTGTTAGTCAGTAGCAGCAGCCATCGTCGGAACCGTTATGTGACGTAGTACCTCTAGTGATAATTCACTTGAAAGTGTGTAGTTAGTTGTAGCTTCGTCCTTGCATATTAGTTTGTCAGTAGCAGCAGCTGCAGTCGTTGGTCGGAATCGTTACGTGAAGTAGTACCTCCAGTGCAAATTTAATTTAAAGTGCGTAGTTAGCATAAGCTTCGTCTTTGTACATTTGGTTATTGACAAAAGGCCTCCTACTGAGAACGCATAGTGAGTCCGTTTTTCTCGTGTACTCCTTAGTTTTGCTTTCTGTAAGGTAGTATGTGTAGGGACTGTGGTTGTTGTGTGCAGACGCAGGCTGAGGTGACTGACCTGCGCACCCAGCTTGCAGCTTTGGTAACAAGAGTTACACAGCTGGAAGCTGCCGCAAGTGAGTGCAGTAGATGCGGTATTGGTGACCCTGTAGACGCTGATCGGCTTGCAGGTTCTCCCATACCAGTCATCGAACCTACAGTCCAGGCCGAGATGTCAGAATCTATGCGGCCGTCGCCTAGTGGTGGCTGGCGTGTGGTGTCTGGACATCGACGGCGCATGCGGGGGCAGTCGGGCAAGCTTGATACCCAAGAAGGCGAGCTTGTACATCTGTCCAATCGGTTTGACGCATTGTCTGGATCTGATTCAGTCCTGCAATCGTCGGCCTGTGAGTTGGCAGCCCCACAGCCCGCTAATTCCGGGCAACTGCAGAAGGGGGTTTTAGTGGTCGGTAGCTCCAACGTTAGGCGATTTATTGAACCCCTTAGGGAAATTGGCGAAGAGGTCGGGGATGAATTCCTGTATCCATTCATTGTGTATTCTGGGGGGTCTGATCCGAGATGTGGAACAGGCCATCCTGGATGCCATTGAACGGACGGGGTGCAGCCAGCTGCGAATTGTAGCTCATGTCGGCACCAATGATGCTTGCCGCCTAGGGTCGGAGGTTATCCTCTCTTCCTTTGGGGCGACTTGCAGAAAGGGTGAACTCTGTGGCCATTGGCCGCAAGATTTCGGCTGAGCTATCCATCTGCAGCATTGTCGATAGGACTGACTGTGGACCTCTGGTTCAGAGCCGTGTTGATGGGCTGAAACCAGAGATTACGGCGCTTCTGTGATAGTCATGGCTGCAGATTCCTTGATCTTCGCCCTAGGGTTGAGTCTTGTAGGAATCCCTTGGATAGACCAGGGGTGCACTACACACAGGAATCAGCTACATGGGTGGCAGGGGCCGTGTGGAGTGCATTTGGGGGTTTTTTAGGCTGAGGGAAGATGACCCTGAGGAGGAAATTCAGTTGCGGACAGCCAAGATAAATTCAGCACCGCGTGTTAGGAGTAGCTTAAAAGAATCCCGAACATTAAAAGTTCTAGTAGTTAACTGCAGAAGTGTTTGTAATAAAACAGCCTGAACTCGAAAACGTTATTCGTAGTGCAGATGCTGATATCGTATTAGGCACAGAAAGTTGGTTTAAAACCGGATATAAGTTCCGGCGAAATTTTTAATAGTAACACTGAACATTTTCCGTAAGGATAGGTTGCATTCCCAAGGAGGTGGTGTATTTATAGCTGTTAGTAAGTACCTCCCATGTAGCGAAATAGATGTCCATACTGTCTGCGAAATCATATGGATCAAGCTCAACGTAGCTAGGACAAAACTTGTGATAGGCTCGTTCTATCGTCCACCCGATGCAAGCGTAAATATTGCCGAGGCCTTGAGAAATAATGTAAATAATATAGCACGGCAATTTCCGGACCATACAATAATGCTAGGAGGTGACTTTAACTTGCCTGATATCGACTGGACTAATTACGTTCACGTTACTGGGGGCAGGGATAAAGCAGCTTGCGAAATCATTCTAGACCTCTTCTCAGATCACCATCTTGAACAGCTCGTAACTGAACCAACGCGATGCCTCAACGGTAACGAAAATATTTTAGATATAGTTGTTACAAATAGGCCCGAACTATTCACGGATATTTCTACCACCGCAGGAATAAGTGATCACAAAGCTGTAATTGCTACAGTAAAACTAACAACCACGCGCAGAAAGAGAAAAGAGAGGATCGTTTACAGATTCGAAAAGGCTTCAAAAGAGTGTTTTAGAGCGTATTTGAGGCATAATTACCACACCTTCTTAGTAGCAGGAGGCACCGTTGAAGAGAGGTGGCATCGATTCCTACATATACTCGGGGAAGGTATGAACTTGCATATACCGAAACGGACAATCAGGGAAGAGAACGATCCCCCATGGTACACACGGGAGGTTAAAAGGTTACTCAAGAAGCAAAGGAAGATACATGCACGATCAAAAAGGACGATGCATCGGACTGATTTAGATAAGTTAGAGGAGATAAGGGGACGTGTTAAGAATGCGATGCGTGAGGCATTTAATAACTTTCGTGAAAATTCTCTCTCTAAGAGCCTCACTGAAAACCCTAAGAAATTTTGGTCGTATGTAAAAAAAGTTAGTTGTAGTGGGAACAATAAGCCAGTTCTAATAAAAGACGGACGGGAGGTTGAAGACAGCCGCGACAAGGCTACCTTATTTAACACCGAATTCAAAAATTCATTCACGCAAGAAAACTGGAAAACATCCCCACTTTACCACATCGTGTGGAATTAGAGATGGATCCGATAGAAATTGATAGCGTAGGAATTGTAAAGCAATTAAAACTCCTGAAGTGGGGTAAAGCGCCGGGTCCCGATGGTATACCGGTAAGAGTATTTTCTGAATACGCGGAGGATATTGAACCATTTCTGTCAGATATATTCCGTAAATCACTAGAAGAGAGAAAAGTACCTTCTAGCTGGAAAATAGCCCAGGTAATTCCCGTTTTTAAGAAAGGAGATCGGAGTGATCCTAGGAATTATCGACCCATATCTCTAACATCGGTCTGCAGCAGAATTCTGGAACATGTCATATGCTCGAACATAATGAAGTTTCTAGATGAGAACGAGTTACTTACACCATGTCAACACGGATTTCGGAAGAAGCGATCGTGTGAAACACAATTGGCCCTATTTTCCCACGACATAATGAAAGTTATCGATGCAGGTTCGCAAGTTGATGCGTTTTTTTGGATTTTCAGAAAGCTTTTGATTCTGTGCCACACAACCGACTTTTAGCGAAGATTCGAGCTTACGGTATTTCGGCTCAGATTTGCGAGTGGATACGTGATTTTCTAACTGGTCGATCACAATATGTCGTTGTTGACGGGGAAGCCTCTTCTAAGATAAATGTTACTTCGGGCGTTCCTCAAGGAAGTGTAATAGGTCCACTTCTTTTCTTAATATTTATAAACGATCTAGGTGACAACGTCAAATGCTGGTTGCGATTGTTTGCCGACGATGCGGTTATCTATAGGGAAATAAGGTGCTCCGACGATGCTTAGAAATTCAGCGTGATTTGGATGCTATTTTCGATTGGTGCCGTAAATGGCAGCTTACACTTAATTGCAAAAAGTGCAAGGCAATGCGGATAAGTAACAAGAAGAATCAGGTTGTTCACGAGTACAAAATAAACAATTCACCTGTTGACACGGTTGATTCCGTGAAGTATCTGGGGGTGATAGTACAAAGCAACATGAAATGGGACATGCACATAACTTCCGTCGTAGGCAAGGCAAATTCTAAATTACGATTCATAGGTCGTATTTTGAGGAATTGTAATGCTCAAACAAAGGAGATAGCGTATAAAACACTAGTGCGTCCGCATCTGGATTACTGTTGTGGGGTTTGGGATCCGTATCGCAAGGTTCTGATTGACTCAGTTGAGAGGGTGCAGAGGAGAGCCGCTCGATTCGTGACTTGTTGTTACAGCCCTTATGAAAGCGTCACAGAATTGATACATAGATTGGGCTGGGATAGTTTGGAAGACAGACGACGTAGCTTGCGTTCGAATTCATTGGAGAATATGCGAAAAAATGTAAATTTCGAGTGCAATGAAATACTTCTTCCGCCAACCTATTTAGGTCGCAATGACCGGAGGGATAAGATTAGAGAAATAAGATGCCGTACTGATACTTATATGTATTCCTTCTTTCCTCGCACTATTCGGGATTGGAATGGGCGCTTTTAGGATTGGTGCTTAGCACCCTCTGCCACCCACAATGTTTGTGATTTGCAGAGTATGGATGTAGATGTAGACAGTCCAACCTCTGATACAATGGCTTAGGATCCAACCAACCTTCGGGTTGTGGACTGTGTCCATATATCTAATCTATCCAATCTAATATTATTATATGAGCAACTCTTGAAATCTTGCATACTGAACAGAAATTGAAAGATGCCAAGCGAAGATCGGCCACCCAGGTACTCCAAAATTGATGCAAGTACCAGTGCATAATATGTAGTGCACATTTTGTCAAATAAAAATGTTTCAAATGAATAGTAGCTGTGGCAACTTTACTTTCTGGACGTGCCTTGTCTTTTGCTACCATTACTACCAGAAATAAACCTGTGTATTTGCCACTTTTTTACAGTTCAGTGCTGTCTTTTAGTGAGTTACAGTAGCCATAAAGAAACTGCCTCAGAAATAGATTTTTCACTGTCTATTAGAATTTGATGGCATTTATGGGCTGATTTGCATCTCACATGAATAAGCACCAGGCTAATTAACAGATAGTATTTTTAACTCTGTTTCCAGTTCATGAGATGGATGACTCATCAATATAATGTTCATATTATTTAAATTCCAAATTCTCCCTCTGTTCATTGTTTATTAATGAGTAAAAAGTTTTAATAACTTAAAATTTAATCATCCCGAAAAATCCCACTTGTTATTTCAGAGCAAAACATTGTCTAATCTGAAGAAAAAAATAATTTTAATAATTTTCAAACAAAATGATTGATAATTTTCCACTAACAGTAGGTCATCCTATGCTCAATCCATACAGCAGATCACCTTTTCTTTCCCCTAATAATTTTATCTTATTCAAAATCAGGCGAAAACACCACATGTCGTAAGCTTAAATATTAGCTAAACAAAACATGTTATGGTCTGTTTGGTGTTAAAATAATATTTATAAGTGAGACAGATTGTATCAGAGATCTTATTAATTCTTTAGCAATGTTTTATTAATCTTGAAATGTTTGTATGAGATTAATTTCTTACAAAATTTTTATTTTATATATACTGCCATAAACTGTTTTTCTGTAAATAGACAAGAGAAGCATAATGTAATTAATGAGTAATTTCAATGTCTTTCCTCCTTACACAATCAATCAATCCATTATCTCCCCAATCTCAAATCTACTTTACAGGGAAAAGATACGCAAGTTTTTTTGGGGACAAAATGGTTTGAATCCCGGTACGGCTAGTTCAGTTTCCATAGTTTCTTGAAATCGCTCCAGGCGAATACTGGGATGGTTCCTTCAAAATTCCATGGTCTAATTCCTCCCCACTCCTTATCCCAGTCCTTTCCAGTCTCCAATGATCTCAATGATGTCATAAGCAAAAAAAAAAGGGGGGGGAAAGTGTTTTTCCTCTTCAAGTCATTTGAATTTTTTTTAGCTGTGGAAAAGTTATTTTAATAATTAAAAGTACTAAAACAGTATTTTCATTTAAAATTAATATTTTAAATCAATTGTACTTACAGCTTTTGAAATCGACTTGATTAACACCACCTTACACTAAATGTAACTGCATTATGTAGGGATTAATTAACAAGTATTTAATGAGAATGTTAAACTGGTTCCTAGATTCTGAAACAGGTGTTTGTGAAATTTTGAACTTACCTGATATCCCATCAATAATCACAGCAGTTATAGAATTTAAAGTTTTTTTTTCCCTTTCAATAGCAATAATTGAAGTGAAAATCAGTTTTAAGAATATTTTGCCAATACAGATACATTTGTCATTGCTGGCAACACCAGTCGACAAATTGTGTGTATCCGCCATTTTCTATTATTCCTGATGCCTAAATTTTGATCTTTCCACAGTTTAGTCATATATTTTTGTTATTATTGTGATCTGGTTTTGTGGTACATAATAAAAGGAAATACTGATACTAAAATGGTAAGCAGCAGTCTAATTTATTACATGAAATTTTTTACCTCATGGGAAAAGACAACCCTAGTATATCTATACTATTATTATAACTGTGGAAGTAACTCTAGCATTCTGTCTGTCTGTTTGTTATGTTTTCAGGACTAAACAGCTTATCTGATCGTGATGAAATTTGACTAGGACATGCTGTTTGCTTTTAGGAGGACATAGGATACTATTTTCTGTATAGATAATACATATGGAATTATGAAAAACTACCTGATCTGTGAAAGGCAGATGCATGGTATGTAAACATCTCTGTAATGCTTACCAACAGAGTGGGCTGGTAGCACAGTAGATAAGGTGCTTGCTTGCTTTATAAAGTTACCCATGTGGGATCCGATTCAAATCCTGTTGGGAGCAACAATTTTTAAGAATTGTTTTTCGTCGTATGAGCCGAGACTGGGAGTTCCGTTTCCGTTGTGAGGATTCCATGTCAAAATGTGGGTCCCATAAATTCAGGGGTGAAATGTGTGGAAAATCATAGACGGCTGAACAGTGCCATAAGTGTTTACTTTATTTACGCTATACTGGTCCCTCAGGTTTTGTTTCTCTCGCACATACATGTGATCTGCACTAATACTGTCACAAATGTGAAAATAAGTCTCTATCTTTTTGTTACGTTTTGACGACTAAATGGCTATATCAATATTGATGGATTTTGATAAGGAAATACTTCAGCGACATGTTTAAACAGAAAAAAAAACAATATGTTTTATGCACTAAATGGATAGACATTATGAAAGCAAATTTAAAGACGTCTCCAATCCAAAACGTGACCGCTCACACCAACCAGCCAAGGAATTCCATTAGCCAGTGCGTGTGAGTGGCGGTTTGCATTGTTGAGAAGTGAACAGAAAGGTATACATGTTAAAACTTAGCATTGATAACAGAAATCTGCGAGTCTTCAGGGATAGAGTGCGACAGCGATGAAGTTTGCGTCTATCAGTGAAAATAATGTCCAAAGTCGATTGATGTAAATGTTCTAGTGGAAGATGCTTGGATATAAGATGACCATTAGTTTGATAGACAACCATGGTTTTCATCAGGGTTTGCTCCTAACCAATATAGTTTAATATTGCATATGTACGTATCTGGATCTTATTATCGAAAAGGAACTTCTATTTCTGGATGCAATTAATTGCCACTATTCCAAAATGAATATGCTGCAGTTAAAGCACCTTGTACATAACTGATCTGGATTTTTTAAAAAGAATTACATGAAAATCAACCAAGCCACTTATAAACTCTCATGATTTGGTCTTATTCTTCTTCTAGCTGTTATTATGCAGCTGAGTGCGGATTTAAACAATATGGGAAAGAAGTTGAACTAGATAGACTCTTCATTTGAATTCAAGATGAACCATCACTACATCACATACAATTGCTGAACCTAGCTGGACCAGCACCCCAAGGCCAACTTTTTGCATGTGCCTAATCACTATAGCGTTCCAATAATTAATGTGCCAGAAAAAGCTGGCTAAGTGTCTTCAGCTGGTGTAAACTCCCATTAATCGCTTTTGGGATCAAAACAGCTGACTACTTCGATAGTATCACCCGGAGGACTCGTTACTCCCAAACAAAGCTATCGAGGAATCATCTGGAGCTTGCAACATCACATGGTGTATATTCCACAAATCAGACTATCTCTAGCTGTGTTTCTGGATCCCAACAAACTATAATTATACTTTCAGAATGTCAAATTTCTTTAGATACAGTACATGGTTGAGAGCAGTAATTAAATTGTAGATATAGTTCATCACGGAAACAATTTGTAAAATCTCAAATTGCTGTTGATATATAAGTGAAGCTTTTCCAAATTGTCTGTAGATACCATAAAACAGTGAAACTTGTCAGCCTTACAAATTTTTATAGATGTTGTATAACAGGGAAGCTACAATCAACAATTTAAAGATTTCTGAATATGTTGTATAACACTACACAAGTGGCAAGGTTTTGGAGTCACCTGGTGATAGTAAACCTAGACAATGTTAGAAAAGGTAGAGGATTTCCAGGAAGCTAGAATTTTTAATCGATGGGAGTAATTGTAGATAGAGTCAAGATGCTATGATTCTAAGAAGAAAACTTAGTTAACCATCTCTTGGGAATATTTTACCACATGTAATCTAGGCATTGCATCCAGATATGGGCAAAGGATTTTTTTTGTGAATTTTACCAGACTCAATTATTAGTTGAGTATGGACAGCACTGCAAATGTAGCACCTGAGATAATGACCGGTCATAGACTAGTCCATATACTCAACATAACGGTACAGAAATGAATCGGTTCTGGCCCTGATTTCTCTTATCTTATTTTTGCGATCATTCCAAGATATGAAAGTTGCTGGTAGCAATATTTGCTGGCTGTTATTCCGAAATACATCAGTCGTGAATTTTTCAATTAGCTTCCATCGAGACCCAACCTAGCTCCTTCAACATCGCACTTACGCTTTCCCTCCAACTATATATACCTGTCACGAATCGGGCGGTTCTTCTTTGGACCTTCTCTAATGCCTCCATTAGCCTCTTTTGATTGGGACCCCATGCAGAACAACAATATTCTAAGTGAGGTTGTACTAGTGACTTGTATACAATCAATTTAACTTCTGGAATGCATTGATTTAAATTACGACCTAGAAATCTGAGCATCACATTCTCGATATGCTCATTCCATGACAAATTATTATTAGGATACCTTACGAGAGCCTCTTTTTACTTTGATATACTACCAGAACTTTTTGGATTAGTAATAAGATCTTGGATAAATTCCTGGCTTGGAATTCTTTAAATGCATCACGCATTGCCTTACGCACTTCCGCTCGCAACTGCACTAATTTAGCGCGATTAGATGAGTACCCCGATTTCTTCACCGTGGCACGTAAATGCCTTTGCCTCCTGAGCAAACGTTTCACTTCCCTATTGAACCAAGGGAAGTTCTTACTGACCTTAATACACTTCTTAGGAACAAACTGATTTAAACGGTCCATATTACTTCTTTTAAATTAAACCAAAGTTCCTCAACATTTGTATTTAGCGTGTATGTTTCAAATTTTTTCGCAAAATGATCAACCATACACACATTGTTTGCATTATCAAAGCAATATATGAGTTTCTCTTTGTTATGCTTCAAATTCAGTCTAGATCTATATCTTCCACCCAGCCTGAACGTGTATGTGCCCCACTTAACGACGGTAGATATCGGACCCCTTTTTGAACAAATGACAATTGCTTGCAATTCTTGTGAAGATCATTTTTACTTCTAGTGCCATAATTGTGTATTTTACTATTTGTTTCAAACAAAGTATAATTTTCGACTATAAAGGACATTAATGTGTATGTATACTCAGCCACCAATGTTAAAATCCCTGACCTCTTAAACAGCTCTCTGCATGAAGTTCTACTGCTAACTCCACACATAATTCTTATTACTCGTTTTTGGGCTCTGAACACTTGGGTAGAATTGCTCCAGGATATTATTCCCTTTCACCTCTTCTGTTCATAGTGGTGATGGATAACATCTTAAAAGAACTAAAGAGAGCATTCAATAGAGATGTACAGGCACTGGTGTTTGCAGAGTATGTAGCAGTATGGGATGAAACAGAAGAAGGAATACAAAACAAACTGAAAATGTGGAATAATTAGCTTGAAGAATATAGAATGAAATTGAATAATAATAATAAAAAACTCTAGCACTAAAAATAAGCCGAAAGAATACAGACTGTCATATAAAATTACAAGACCACCAAGTTTAAGTTGTTGACCAATTCAGATACCTGGGAAGCATAGTTGCTAATAACGGTAGAAGTGAGTTAGAAATAATGAATAGTAACCAAAGGAGCCAACTTCTACAGTACCGTGTGGGGCTTACTATGGGACATGAAGGATCCCAGAAGAACAAAAATTGTCTTGTACAAATCATATCTCATTCCTAGTCTCACATATGCTTTGGAAACATGCACACTAACATCAAGGGACCTTCGCAAGATCCAAGCATGTGAAATGAAGTTTCTTAGAACGGCCCTCCAAAAAACTAGACTTGACCACATGAAGAATGATAAGATTAGATCAAACCTAGAGCTAAGGGAATCCATGGAAGAGAGACTTAGGTCATCAAGACTTCGGTGCTTTGGGCATGTCAAGAGAATGACTAGTACAAGACTACCAAAAACTTATTTGGATAAAAGGATAGTGGGCAAAAGACCATTGGGAAGACCAACTGAAGGAGGACGTAGAGAGAAGAGGCTGGAATTGGGAATACATCACGGACAGAGAAACTTTTCTGAATAGATACAGTGGAAAACGATCATCTATAACAACCAAGGCTTGTAAACCACACCCGGGAAACTGGAGATGGTCCTCAATGATAATGATGATGACGTTAAGGAGTGAAAATAAGCAAAATAAACTAGCTCCTCATACGGAGATCACCTAAGCAAAATTGTAAATTGCAAATGTGGCTGCTCAATCGCTTTAGTAAGTCAGAAACATGTACTTTCCAATTTAAATTATGATCATATACAAACCTAGAAATTTCACACTATCTACCTCTTGAATGGACTGGCCTGCAAATTTTATGTCTATCAGGTGTTAATCTGTGTGATGTACTGAATTGCATATACTGAGTTTTATCAAAGTTTAAAGACAAGCCATTAGCTGTAAACCATTTATTAATCAGTTCAAAGACATAATTTGAAATATATTCTGTAGATAAATCTGGAGTGTTTTTAATTCCTATGTTTGTGTCATCTGCAAATTGGACAAATTTTGAGTTTTTAGATGAAACACAGGGTAGATCATTTATATATATTAAAAACAATAGTGGCCCCAATATAGAACCCTGAGGTACTCCACATCTGATTAATTTCCACTCAGAAAACAGTGGACCTCTTAAGGCAGCCTTAAAATTCTCCATTGACACTTTCTGTTTTCTATTTAGAAGGTAAGAACTAAGCCATTTATTAACATCTATACCATAATACTTAAGTTTCTGTATCAGAATTTTATGATCTACACAGTCAAATGCTTTAGATAAGTCACAAAAAATTCCCACAGGAATTAATTTATCATTTATTCCTTCTAAAATATTGTCAGTGAATGCAAATATAGCTTGTTCTGTTGAATGACCCTTTTGAAAACCAAATTGTGATTTAGTTAGAATATTATTATTTTTTAGATGTTCATAAACTCTATTGTACATTGCTTTCTCAAAAACTTTGGAGAAGGCTGTTAGTAATGAAATTGGTCGGTAATTCGATACGGCTGCCTTATCTCCCTTTTTATAGAGTGGTTTAACTACAGCATACTTAAGCCTTTCTGGAAAAGTCCCTCAAGAAGATATATTAAATAGATAACTTAGTATATTTAATTCTGTGGAGCACAATTTAATTAATCTGCTGGAAATCCCATCATAACCACTTGAGTATTTGCTCTTAAGGGATTTGATAATTTTTCTTATTTCTTCTGGAGTAGCTAATTTTATAGACATAGAGTTAAATTTTTCTTGGAAGCCTTTTTTGACAAAATCCATACTGTGTGTCACTGAGCTATTAGCAGTCAACTTATCAGCAACAGAAAAAAATGTTTATTAAAATTATCAGCAATTGAGAAATTAGATTCTACTGAATTTGAAAAATATCATTACTTGTTTGATTACTCTTTCCTGTTTCCTTTTTTACAATGTCCCATATTGTTTTAATTTTATTTTCAGAATCATGAATTTTATGTTTGTAGTACATACTTTTAGATTCTTTAATAACCTTTTTCAGTATTTTGCAGTACTGTTTGTAATGTGTTTTAACATTAGCATTCTCACTGTTCCTAGAGGCAATATACAACTTCCTTTTAAATGCATGATGTTCTAATGCCAATAGTTATCCAAGGCTTTTGTTCTTTTTGAGAAGCACGACACTTTTTCAAGGGGAAGCAACTTTCAAAGAAATTTAATACAATGTTACAAAATGTTGTATTTTCATTAATACCTTGCACACTGTAACTGTTCCCAGTTTGTGGTATTGAGGCACTTTCTAAAACAAGTAACTGACTCATCATTTATTACACACTGAGTTTAAAACATTACTCTTAGAACTAGTTCCTATTGCAGTATTTATAGTTAATATAACTGGGCATCGTGGTCCAGAAATCCATTGATCGATGGCTTGATGTATATCCGAATTTTGAGGTATCTAGTAAAACATTGTCTGTAGCTGAGTGACTATTATTCATTATTCTAGTTGAAAAATCTACCTGAGTTAAATTGAATGAACTGACTAATGATTTCAACATGACTTTACAGGGTAATTAATTTTTAAAAAAATCTGCATTAAAATCATCACATACAACTATGTTAACTTCTTTTGTGCTTAAAAATGTTAATAAGAGTTCAAATTGGTTCAGAAAAGTAGGAAAGTTTCCTGAGGGTGCTCTGTATACAGTTACTATTATAAAAATTTTATTATTGAAATTTAGCGGTGTAGCACAGGCTTCAAAATGTTGATCAAGACAATACTTGCTAATACTTATATGATCAAAGCTATAACCATTTCTAATATAAGTGACAATTCCCCCTTTCTCCAGGTTTGTTCTACAGAATGAAAAGCTAAATTAATGTCAGTTACGTTTGGCATACCTATTCCTGTAGTTATATTGTGTTCAGACAAGCATAAAACATCAATTATTGTATTGATAGCATTTCATTCATTTATGTAAACTAGCAATTCATTCACTTTGTTTGATAACCCTCTGATGTATGTTAGTGTAACTTTTAGAAAGATGAACATCTATGAATTAAGTAAAAAGGATATTGGAGCTACAGTCATTGATGTGTTATTTCATCAGTAATGGAAACATCAATAAAATGCGCAATAAAAATTGATTTTCTTGCTTCGGTACAGAATAAAGAGTACATAAAAACCTATCTGTTGTTACAGTGATAGTATCAGCATAAAAAGGAATCATACAAATGGTAATAAAGGGTCAGTATAAAAAATATAATTTCGAGAAATAAAAAATTATCGTATTTTATTAAACAGCCCTAAGAAAAAATAGACTGGAGGAGGATTTTAAAGCATCAAACTTTATCTGTACAATGTATGAATTGCAAGATAAATTAAACTTGCATTTTAGTGTGAGAGATCGTGATTTAGATTAGGAGATCGCACTAAATGGACTATTGTTTTATAGAAATAGGCATTATTAAAGAGTGAGATGCATAGTTCAGTCGACGCATTGACTGACTGCCAAGTTTTAATCCCCTGAGGATATTTCCTCTTCAAGAAGGGCTCCATAGGTTCATTCAGCCTGCTATCCATTGGCTGGAGCGTGCCTCTGACCGTGTCACTTCCTCCCTAGTGACGAAGGTCTAGAATGGGGATATTACTGCAGTTGATATAAGGCAATTGGAAGTTATGCTCCAGTGTTATTTTATGACCCTGAAGTAGCGGAACTATATTATTTGCACTAGTTCTTAATTCCTTGATGGCATCAGGTGGATGGTAGAAGTCGCCTTTCACAAGTATTGTCCTGGCTACGTTAATTTTAATCTATCCACCTATGGCAGTAGGTTTGCTAGATGGTCGTGTTAATGTTCAAGAATCATAAGGTCTACCTCTTAAGCGGAATGCCTAGATGAATCATTTGCGTTACTCGTGAAGTGCAGCTGTCAACCATTGAGACTCTTTCGATGATAAACACACTGACATGACCCATTAATACTGATTCTAACGTTAAAATATATGTGAAATTTTCA